>QAXI01000414.1:225572-255234 GCA_004335615.1 Chloroidium sp. JM
TGGGGGGGGGGGCCCCCCCCCCCCCCCCCCCATCCTCCTCCGTTCCCCTCTCGCTGGCCATTAGGCTCTCGTGCTCCTCTCAATATGCCTGCTGCAGAACTGGGAAAAAGCTTGCAGCAGAGTGACCTGAGCCCTTCTGATACTTGCTGCACGGTACCAAATGCGAGATTAGACTCGCAATCTCGCCATTCCCGGCAGAACTGGCACGAGGTTTTAAGCAGCTTATGGGACCTAGTAGGCTTCAATGTGAGAGCCATCGCTGTGGTGCAGGGACGGTGTGATGGACGCGCTGGAGCGCTTCCTGTTGGTGACCGCCGGGGATGAGAGGGTGGGCTCGCTGGGCAACTCGCCTGAAGTCCGGGTATGCCACACCACCACCACCACCACCCGCTTGACGTCCTGCGCTGGTCAATGCTGTAAGGACACAGCGCACGTCGGCAAGTGTCACACTTGACTGCAAGGGGGACGAACAGTGGACGATGCAGATGCGACGCCATGAACCCGATGCACATCTGTGGTATGGCAGGCATGGACGGCTGAGAGGACGATGTATCTGGGGGCCGTCCTCCAGAAGATGCTCAAGGGATACACGGAAGCTGCCGTGGGCTTCACCACCGGTCTGCTCACCCTCATCAGCAGATTTGCTGTCCAGGTGAGCCATCTGTTGCGGACTTAAAATCCATGACATGCAGTGTTCGCTTCAGCACGTGACCCTCGGTCCAGGCTCAAGCTGTCATATTTTACGAGTGTCGGAAGTAACCATTTTTTTGTCACCCAATATTCACCAGCCAGTGAAATGCATCCCAGCAACAGCTTCGTACTGCATATCATGACACCACCTCTCAGAATAAGCACTGCTCTACTCACACATGCGATCGCAGGTGGGTGTCAGCTTGGTGCTGTCCTTCATGGTGGTGTGGGACTTGCCCCGAATCGGCAGGGGGGTGAGGAGCCTGGAGACGTCCCGCCTTTCTGCGGTGTACGCGGAGGTGGCGCCCTCGGTCAGCATTTTTGGGGAGCTGTTCGGCCGAGCCTTGCAAGCACAGGTGACCGATGTCTCGACCATCCTGCATCCCCAGTCACTTAGAGCAATTCCTTTTCATCCAGATTCAGCGGGGCAAGCAATGGCTTTGCTTGGCTTGACAATAATTCAAAGGACGTCATGCATATGGGAGTATCCAGATTGACAAATCTTGCGGAACCCACCGGCGATTGATTGTCTCCACAGCTGTCCCTTTCGGAAAAACCACCTGCAAGCTGTTGGGAAGGAAGTAAGGCAAACAGCTCCAAATGCAAGGAATTCAACAGTGAGCTGAGCCTAATTGCATGCTGGCAGGCACGCATCGCGGCCGTCAACACCGCCCTCACTGCGCTGGGCATGTGGGCACTGCAGCTGCCTGGCCTGGGCCTGCTCTCCATGTTTGTTTTCCTCTGCAGCTTCATCCCCATCGCCGGCGTGGCCATCTCCACCGCCCCCATAGGCTTCGTGGCCCTCACCGAGTACGGCTTCTTCAAGGTGCGTTTCTGCGAGCCTGTAGACTGCTTGGCCAAGCAAAGAACATCCCCTAGAAAAGTGTGGTGCGACACCCTGAGGCTTGGGTGCCCAGGAAGGACTTCTGGATCTATTCGCAAGGCACATGTGTCAACTGAGCTGATGAATGGGCGGGAGGGGACGTTTCCTTTGAAGGCTGAGCCTGGATGCATATTTTGATAAAGAAAGCTGATTTCTGAAGCTGCTGGCATGACCATTATGCAGATCTGTTACTATTGTCAGCCTTCAAAATTGAAAATTGGCGAACATACAACAATCTGCCATATTCCCACTACATGGAGGCCCAATTCAATGCAAGCAAAATCGTCTAGTGCCGACTCCTGTCATCAAGCGGTAAGAAAGCTGAAACTGAGATGCTGGCCTGCAGTTGGCACTGGTGCTGGGAATGGTGACAGGAATCCACTTTGTGGAAGCTTACTTGCTCAATCCTGCCATATATGCCGCTCACCTACAGCTACACCCCCTGTTGGTGCTGTCTGTGCTGGTGATAGCAGAGCATTCTTTGGGTGTATGGGGCCTGCTGCTCGCAGGTGACCCCTTTCTCCTGTCCACGGAGTGTTCATGGCCCAAGGACCCTGCTGGTTGTATTGAATTGAGAATACAGTTATGTCCTTGCTATTGGCACATTTTCTGTCCAGATCTGAGACCTGCTGTTTGTATGGCTTTGAATCCCTTCATTTTGACGAACAAGCAGGAAGGAAAGGTCTTTAAAAAGCTCAATGTGATCATGTGTCCCTGCAGTGCCCCTGACAGTCTTCTGCCTGGACTACTGCATCCGATATCCCGCCTGCAGCATCCAGGAGATCGCAGCAAGTCAGCTGAAGACAGTGCAGAGCTCGACTGACTCTGACATGTGGCCAAAAGACGAGCAGATGTTCAAAATGCCACAGGGAGTTACAAAAGATTCTGTAAGAGCATTGGATTCATGAGCTCATAGACATGTCATTTTTCTGTTTAACACGTTGTTGGGTGGGCAGGGGGTCCCAAGAATATCACATACAGATGAATCTAGGAACGCAAACATGCGTAGATGTATTTCAGTATTGATGAGCAGAAAATTGGATGCAACACAAGCCTTCTTGACCGACTTCAGCATGGAATGGTATTTTTGCTTGTCATTATGCTTTGACATGCTGAACGATTTTCTTCCATGTGTGGCTCCGAGAGAGGCCTGCAATTTTGGCATTCTTAGAACGCTTTCACGTCTCATCACTTTGCAACATGGTCTATTAGGTTACGCACCAATGCATTAAATCTTGCGGGTAGAGAGCCCCACTAAATTGCTCATTCATATCCTGAAAGTTGCATCTCACTCGCTTTGACCTCGACTGCAAGTGGCCGGACATGACAGGCTGTTCAGGTGTGTTCAGGAAGGGGTCTGTGATATGCACATCACCAGCAAATGCATGCATTCCAGGATTCAATCCATGTTCCGTGGTTTCAGAGGAGCTTTGTTCAAACTGCTGATAATTCTCTCTCAAAATTAGGCGCCACTCTCACGCACCACCGCTCCGCTGCGGTCCAGCTTCTGGACTGCTTCCGTCTTCTCCGGGGCTTTGAAATCTTTTGACCTTGCAAAGAACAGCCGAGCAGTGCCCCAGCGCACCATCACCACACCATTGTAACCTCCCCTTGGCACGCCATCCTGCATCACAATCAGCCACTGGCCCCAGCATGCCAGTATCATCACAATTTCCTCCCCCAGACTTGAGATGGTCAAGAGAAATGAAGCCTGCTTGCATTAGAATTTCAGTCGGAGGATTGCTTCTGGCAAATGGGCAGATGTCCAGCGCTATTTGAAAGCAAGGGGGTGAGATGTACACGCTACACGCAGCGTGTCAACGTAAGAAACTGGAGCCAGACCCCACCTTCCACTCCCTCAGCATCCCGGACCTCTCCGTGAGCGTCTCGTACTGCTCCTGGGAGTCGTAAAAAACGACTGCGTCACCGGCCACCTGCCTGGCCTCGTCCACAGTGCGCACCACCTCGGCTGCTCCGAGCGCCCCTGCCAGATCGGCGTCGTACCTGCAAATTGGCTGCGTTCAAAAAAATTCAGGATGCAGATGGAGAAAAGAGGGCATGGGATGTCAAACTCTACGATTGACCAAGAAGCCAATTGACTGGAGTCGTCACCATGCTTATAGTAGAAGCTGACTGGACACTCAGAGGTATCAGTCAGCTGACTACATCGCTGTTGTATGCATGGGATATCTCAAAGCACACACCTGGACTTCTCCAGATACGTCAGATCTTCCGCCGCCCAGTCGATCTGGGAGGAGCTCAGGCGGATGGGAGCCAGGAAGCGCTTGTAGTACTGCCCCTTCGAGGACCCCTTGGCGCCAAAATTGTACGTCCTGCACAGCAGTGGGAGCTGGAGGGGTCCATGCGCCCATATTTCCATGTAAATCTGGATCTGACGAATCTGGACAAAAAGCTCCAGGCTCATCTTATTATATAGTCTTGTGGCTGAGAGCTGGTGGATGGAGTTTCGATGCATTAGCATTGTGTGAACGCTTTGCAAGGAACAGTATGTGCAGGGCATGCCTGCAGACTTCAGGTCGGATGCACTGGCGCCCCTTCCTGGTGCTGTTCAGCCGCATCCAATCATCCCAATAAGCTTTCGGCCACACGTCCCTGCATGGACCCCATTACACCGTCAGGGGGAGGAAGTGCCTTGAAAGTCCAATGCATAAGGGGACTCGGTCGCCTTTGGGATGATCATTTTGAAAGCGGTGATCAATTTCAGGCAAAATGAGGGGAGGAAGCCCTGAGGAGGGACGCCATAGAAAATTTGGGTTCAAATCGGCACCTCAGTTCGGTCCACAGTGCCTTGGTCAGCATCCAGCCCAGGCCAGGAAAGAAATCGGATCGATACACCCGCCGTTCGTCCCGCACGAAGGCAGCCTGGCCATGGTCGTTCCAGGAAGACACACAGTACAGGGTGGGGTCGCCGGCCAGGAGGCTGCCTGTGGCCTCAAAGTAGGAGAAGAAGTCGGGTGCCAACTCCATATCGTCCTGCAGGGGATTTCGAGAGGACATCATGAGGTTGCTTTGCATCAGACACTCACACTGAGCCACATCACCGCTAACAAATCAGTCATGAGATGCATGATCGGGTCTCCTCAAGCGACGTGCCCGGTACTGAGAACGTGCTCCTTTCACCGTCTGCAACTCAAGCCCAGACCCAGAATTGGGCAGCGGTAGGATGACTCCCAGTCATGAATAGGCAACTGCAGGCCGCAGGAAGGTGTTGGAAATCATGCAGGAATGGGTCAGACGTCAACAGCAAGCATTCAAATGGCGAGGCAGATGGGGGGCCACCTCCAAGATGACGAGCTTGGAGAAGCCCAGGCAGTCGAAGAACGTGCGCATGACGAACTTGTAGTGGTTGGAGATGCGGTAGTAGGCCAGGTTCTCGCGCCGGTTCAGCAGGGGGATTGGCCGCTGGGTCTCCCGGTGGTGCAGGTAGCTCACCCCCCGCCCAGTCATGCTGCGGGCGAGTTCTGCCACCTGAGCGTTGGGATGAGGCCCGTCTTGCGAGACGAAGAGCGGGAACTTGAGCCTGCATAGAACACGTAGTCTGCAGCTCACACATGATGCAGAGAAGGCTCTGAATGAAAAAAGCAACCACACAATCAAGTCCTGCAGCTAGTCTGGCATAGCTGAATTTCTTCGTAGGTATCACGTTACGTAGCACGTAGATCTCGCATGTTGTGGCATACTGTCTGCTTCCGTGACCTGGACTTCTGCTATAGGTGGTGTTATAGAGCAAGTTTTGCTGTAAGCACGCTCTTTGACTTTCAAGCAGAAGATGCTCTCAACCTTGTTTATAGCATATTACAGCATACTTTCAACCCAAATTATCTGGCGAAAAGGTGCTGCGTTTGTTGTAGAGACACAGGATGGCCCATGTGAGGATTGACTACTGAAGAATGAGCTGGCCATGTGCCCTGGCATGGGGATACATAACTTTTGGAAAGGTTACAAAAGGCGCAGACCTGTTGGCGGGGTCGGAGGCATGTACCGCCAGCAGGGAGTCCAGGTGGCGCTGCAGGTACGTCACCCTGTCGAAGGTGATCGTCACCACGGCTGCCACGGCGGCCCTGGAGTGCCGCAACGGGCCGGCCACGCACTCCCCATCTTCGTTGCCCGACGGGTACACCACCCCCACTGCCCCTGCAGGCATTGGAAACAGCTGTCACGATGCGCAATTTTGGGCGGTTATTATGACAGGCACATGATATTTGCAGGGGATACAGCACTCACAGATCTTGCATGGCAGATAAAGCTCAATCAAGCCTTGATAGGCAAATCTACCTTTTGGCAACTCACTGGCATCCATGCAACTCCATTGGGCACTGCCCATCGGCTCTCCACACTTTCGATCAGTCATTTATGGAATAATGAAGCAAGGTAAAGCCCGCTGGCACTTTCTTGAAAACTCCTAGCATTAATATACTTGCACTTGCTTATCTCCAAGTGAAAGAAGCCTTCTGCTTCATGGATGTCTGCAATTCCCAGCTCTGGCCTTCCTTGCCACTGCTACAAGGGGCACCAGGGGAGGGGAAAGCATTTATGTTACGCACCAGCATGGGAATTATTGACTCCTCCACTTGCAACTCCCTCCTTCTGTCTTGCCAAAACCTTGAGGCTAGCCTTGAGCTGAGCATCGAGATCCTGAAGCTTTGCTTGGCCGGCCTTCAGGGACTCCAGCTGTTTATCGAGTTGCTGGGTCTGCTCCTCTGCCTGCAATCAAGCCAGTCGCCGAATTGATTAGTATCTCTGCTGTTTGTGCGCAGCAACGGTTGCATGTAGAGACAAAGAGGATGGAGTGGAGCAACAGAGACTAAGAGGAATTAGAGGGTTGCAAGCGGAGTCAAATTTGGTGTCTTACCTGCTTTACAATAGAATTCCCACTGCTGCTGAGCAGACTGACCAAAAGGAGCACCTGGAGGAAGAAAGATGTGAGCACATCGTCTTTTGTTACATCCTGGTGCCTGAGAAATGGGCTTTGCTGCGTGCATGCCTAATTACCTGGAGAAGTAATCCCAGAGCTGTGAGCAAAATCAGGAGTAGCGCTTTGATGCGCATGAGAATTGATGCCGAAGTTCAGTCGATCATCCATAGGACCGGCAATCCTAGGAATTGGAAGTTTATGCTGCATCGAGTCACATGCGACGCGAACAAGAATTTCGAGCAAAATGCGATGCAGATCATGTATGATGATCCATGATGCAGGGCTTCTCGTGACCAATACAGTATATATGAGCATGGACAGCCCACTGGGCCATGACAGTGACTCATGCCATTTCGAAACTAAAAATTGAAACCTTGTTGTCGTGTGCAGGGTACTTCCACACCGGTCTGATCTAGACAAAGACATTCAATCAACTTTCCTCTTATTTGGCAGACATCAAGGTTACCGAAGTGCCGTCTTCAGTCAAGTCTTTGAGTCTGCAAACCTTGCACTGCAAAGATTGCCTTGGAAGCGGCACTGTGGTAGTCAGGGTGGTATGAATTGACAATCTAGGGGGCTCAGGCCGGTGAGCATGCTGTTCTGGGCCCACAAGCCACTTTTGAGGCTGCATAGGAGCACCTGTGTGCATTCATCAACTCTGCAGCTGTCCTCCATCTTCCAAGCCCAACAGCAGCGTGGGAAGAAGTGGAAGAGCAAGAAGTGGGGTCTGTTTGGAGATGCAGAGCAGGTACCAGAAGGCACATTCCCATGTCACTTAATTCCCGCACCTGCTTTTAGAGCACATCATATCAGGCCAAATCTGTGAGGAGGCCTGATCTCGGTGCAATGCAGAGAGCGGATAGGTATGAGAAGCGACTCAAACGCAGAGCCGGGAATCGCGAGCTTAAATTCCTGCTGAACTTTGAGAATGGAGTATACAATCTACCTACCGCTCAGCAATTTGAGGTGCTTCTCCTGGCTGTTGACTCGAAAGATATGACCAACGCATGCCAGGTGCCGGGCTGGAGAGTCATACAGCAAGTGATATGCAACCATGAGCAATCTTTTTGGTGATGAGGTGTCACGCATGATGATCACCTGAATGCCTGGAGTGCCTCAGGAGAAGGTGAGGCACACGATCAAGGGAAAAGGTCTCTTTGGCAAGACAGCCACCAAGAAGGGCACAGACACTCAACCTGGCCAAAGCAGCAGCTCTGAAGGCTTTTCGCAGCCAGGCTTTGCTGCTAACATGTACAACAGGGCGAAGCGGAGGACAGGTATGCACCCGCTAATCACAGTCCTGCTTCAAGGTTCAAGAACATACATGCACTCGTCCTGTAAGTATATGCATGTTCGCTGCGTGTGTGTGCCAGCCATGTCATACCCAACAATTCCAAGGTTGCATGTGCATGTGCCGAGAACACCTTTTACTGATCTTGAAGCCACAATGCCCGTGGTTGCAGAGGAGCGGCGGAAAAAGCCTGAGCGCGATCCTTGGGGGTACGAGCCACCCAGCGGGAAGGAATACAGGTCAGTCGTGAACGTGCACCAGCATGACACTCCTGCCTTCTCACAATCAAATCACCAAATACATACAATCGCGTATGTGCTCTGTTTGGGAATTGGAATGATTACCGTGTGTAAACCTAGCAAGAGGACTCCACATTCTGTGACAACGACAGGGACACCTTCTGGAATTTCTTCCGGATGTCATGGGAAGCCAGCGGTGGACGTGTTCGGAATGATGACAGTCAAGCGCGATATTCTTTTGGAGGCAGCCGATATTCTTTTGGAGGAAGCCAATCCCAGGACAATGCCAAGCAATCATATGAAGAGACATTTGCCTACACTCCTTTGAATGCGCAAGGTAAGTCAGCCTTCAGAATGCCCTGACGTTGTGATATGCATTCAAGTACTAAGTAGAACAGCTCTCTACATGATCATGTAGATCATGAGGCAGGTTTCATTTGCCTCTTTGCTTCATGGAAGCATGGTGGTGGTGTCCAGGCCGTTTTCTGCTGACCAGCAGGACTCGTGTGATGTGCAGACCAGCTGGCCAAAGCACACCTGAGCAATCTGGGGATGGGCACAGATATGAGTGTCAGCTCAGAGCGATTGAAGAAGGCCTTCCTTAAGTGTGCCGTCCTGTGGCATCCTGACAAGCACACTGGCAACGAGAGGGCCAGGGTGCAGGCCGAGGAAAAGTTTAAGCAGGCCCAGGACTCCTATGCTTTCTTGCAAAAACACTTCTCCTTCTAGAGTATTGTAGGACACCAGCTACAGCTAGATTAGATTGGCAGACTCTGGAGAAGCTTGAGCAGCTCCTCTGTCTCGGCAGCAGGAATTTTTGCCACTTCGATGCACCGAATGTGATCTTTGTGTACCAGTGATCAAGCTGCATCATGGTTGAGATTGTGCATTGAACAAACCTTTATTCAGTGCAGGTCTCATGACTTCTTTCTTTAATTACACATGTTGTCTGTGATGGATAGCACAGTTTTTGCATCTGTGACACGTGCATTGAGTAGCATTCCAGACCTTGACTTTGCAAGCTCATGTTGTTTGTCAGAGTCCGTAAACAGGATGTCGAATAAACACATCAAGATCAGTGACCATTTGACTGACCCTTCATTTGCGCGCACCCATTCAATCTAATCCATCACCTGACACCGTCACTTGTTGGCACAGAAACACAATTGTGTCCTTACAATTACTAAGCAACCAGACATCAAACAGCACTTCACAAATGGCAATCAAGCAAACACCCCATCAAGCAGGGACAGCACAAGGATAGGCAGCCAAAACGCCTGGACCTGCCAAGTGACTGTGCAGACCGTTGACCATACAGGCTCCAAGACCGGGGTCGTTTCAAGCCCACCACCGCAGACTCCCCACCCCAGACCCCGCGGTGGAAGTCCCTCCAGGCAGCATATTGTGGTGCTCAATTGGAGACCATGGATTCGGACTCCTTGACGAACCCGTCCCCGGTCCACTGGTCGTCCTTGGCCAGGCCCACCTTCTTGGCCCGCTTGGCGGCTATGGCCTCCCGCTGCATGCGCACCAGCTCCGTGTGTGTGGTGAAGTAGGACAGGCTGTGACCCTGGAAGTCTGCTATGCTCTTGAAGTCGTGCTGCTCCATGAAGGCCTGTGGGGCAAGACATCCACGTCTTGGCACAGATCAGGCTTGCCCCTGGTGGTGTGCCTGTGTGCCAGACTCTGGTACAGATCGCAGGGCGAGCGCTTGAGTGTCACGCTGGCCACGTTCAGAATGCCGCTTGCAAGGTCTGTATGAAATGACTGGGTCAGGGCAAGGGGTGGAGGTTGGTGGCACACCTGCAGGCCGCCGCAAAGTTCCTTGACCAGGGGGTAGCCGTGCAGCATCACGCCGGTGCACACCTGAGTTCAGAAGCATCCTTGCAGCCACCGTGGTTGACTGCCATTTTCCTTGACTTCTTCAACCACAGGCCAACCCTTCCTTCGAGCAAATCGGTCTCTGTCGCCATCAAGTCGTGGGTTGCGTGTCACAGACCATTGTGGAGGTTGAATGAGTGGATCCTCCTTGGCAGTCCATTGACTGCATATGACAATCCACAGCTTGTGGACCCATCAAAGAAAGCGCCACATCGTCCCACCCAGCTGCCTGGCCAGCAGATCGTAGTGAGGACATTCAAAAGTGCATTGTTCGCGTCCTGGCAGAGCAAGAGGGAGTACCTGCACGCTGTTGGCTCCGAGCAGGAGAAATTCCGCGGCATCTGCGCCCGTCTCCACCCCTCCAATCCCCGACAGGTCCTTCTTCCCGTCGAACTCCTTTGCGATGAGGTTGGAGATGGCCATCACCTGTGCGACAGTTGATTGTCAGCCACAGTCGCTCCTCCCCAACTGTCGAGGCCAACCAAGCCACAGCAAGGAAATATTGGCCAGGGACATGGCTCCGAATGCCACTGTCCATAAGCTGTGCGGATCCCAAGATTCATTCATCTCCCGAATCCTTGATGGAGCAGCAAGCAGATCCCACCACATGCTCAGACACTCGATTGCACACCCGAGGAGCACAAGCACTCTGCCCTGTAACTGCGTCCCTGCAGGCGTGACATTGTATGACGGTTCAGCAGGCAGTGACCTTTGCCAGTGCGATGGGCTTGACAGCTTTGCTGGAGTAGCCCCCCGGGGTGCTGTGGCCCTCCACGCTGGGCTCGGGCCTCAGGGTGTCCAGGTTGATGCCCATGACGGACTGGATGGTGTTGATGGCGGCCACGCCCTCGCTGCCCGTCTGCAGGGCAACCCGCGCCGGCAGGGTGATGTCAGTGATGTTGGGCGTCATCTTGGCCCACACAGGGACCGTGGCCTTCTTGTTGATCCACCCAGACACCTCCTGCATGTGAAACGCGGCCCCCTATTCAGTGCTCACAAGCCGGCTTGTGGGATTTCAGGAGGTAGAGCATTCCCCATGCTGACTTGCTGCGGTCTGGCCGTTTGGGAGCAGGGAGTGTGTGCTGCAAGGTATGGAGCATTCCTGGAATCAGGGGAAGGTCGGTGACGAGACAAACGGATTTGGAGGGTGATGAGAGGGGTGGCAGACCTTGAGGATGGAGTCGTCTTGGCCCATCGCCATGCCCATCTTGCGCTCGGGCATGCCGTGGGGACACGAGAAGTTGATCTCGAAGGCATCCACTCCCACTTCCTCGCACCTGTGCACCGGCATGAACTCCCGTCAAGCCTGTTGCACACTTATTGAGGTTGCCTGATGAGGCTGGTACTGGGCACTGAAGCCAAGACCTAGACCTGTTCGTGTCTGAATGTCTCTGGCATTGCTGCTCAATTTCCATCCCTTGCTTCACCGCCAATCACCATGCACAGCAGAGCATCCATCAGCTTCAAGGAAAGGATGAGTGAATAAATTGGCATGGAGCTAGCGTCTGTGTGGTAGCTGCCCTACCTGGCAATGAGGGTCTCCCAGCTGTCTTTGTTGTACTCCTCCATGATGCTCGCAATCAGTATCCTGCATTGCACACCCAGTGAGTCGTTCCACTTCGTGCAGCTGCCCACAGCAAGAGCGGGATCAAGGAAGTGCTGTCTCGGTATATTGTTTTACCTGTCCGGGAACTCTTGCTTCAGGCGGGCAAACTCTTCCAGCATCACCTCCAAGGGCCTGTCACTGATGAGCTCGATATTCTCCCATCCCATCACCTGTCATCACACACTGGTGTTTCAAATGTAAGCCTATTGGTGCAAGATTTGTGTGGAACTTCCATGCATGCGGCAGGGATGTGAGCTGTCTTGCAGCAAGTGCAATGTGTTATGAAAGCTTCTTAAGCAAATAGTGTTGCAATTTGACATCTGAGGGATGAATGAGTGCGTACCTCCCTGTTGTCATTGCCTTTCAGCTTGGCATATCGGGGCGTGACATTTACCACCTGCAAGACAAGAGTGGAATGGGGTCAACAAGGGAAGGGCGAACAAGCACCATGGCGGTACCAGCGACACAGGAGACATGCACTGTTGGCGGAGCGATGCTGACCTTCGAGGAGTCGATCGAGACCGTCTTTGCAATCACGGCTCCCCAGCCCTCCTCGAAAGCCTTCTTCATGACGGCATAGTTGGTGCCGGGGGGTCCACTGCCAATGACAAAGGGGTTGGGGAGGACCAGGCCGCTGTGATGCTTCACGCTCAGATCAGGTCCGGTGACGGCCTTGCCATTTTCCTGGGAGAAACAGTGCGGGTTTAGAGCTGTGAGGATTCGAATTGCTCGCCATCGCAGACTTCTCACAGTGGTC
The DNA here is from genome assembly GCA_004335615.1 of Chloroidium sp. JM. Lineage (NCBI taxonomy): Eukaryota > Viridiplantae > Chlorophyta > Trebouxiophyceae > Watanabeales > Watanabeaceae > Chloroidium > Chloroidium sp. JM. The sequence goes on from QAXI01000414.1 coordinate 237,856, forward strand.
CTTCTGTGATGGATTGGACGATTGGAGGCAGTGTTTGGTAACCACTCTTGAGAACAGTGCAAGAGATGCTCTTGGCTCTCCAAGCAAGAAGGGTTTTACCAGCTGGGCGAGACGCTTGGCACCACTTCCGCTGGCTGCTCTTGTGATGATTCTCCTCTTCCTGTCCTGCCTTGGAGCTGTAAAAGCACCTGCAAAGTCTTAACATCTCAGCACTGTCCTTCACAGTGCAGCGCTTGACCATTCTCGACATTATACTGACCGTCATCGCCAATATTGACAATTAGCAACATTAATGAAACAGGAAGGAGATTCTGAGTAGGAATTCGAGTTTGCAAGCGCTGTTCTGCACGTACGCGGTGATTTTGAGCTGAGAGCATGCGTGAAGCACCTTTAGGGTGCGTGGGCGTCCCTGTCAGCATCGGCCTCAGGAGGCTCGCTTGCGAGTCGTTGCCGTGAGATTGTGTGTGTCTAGTCCTTCTTCTCAGAATCTCGCCCTATCAGATTTCTCAAAGAGTTAGTAGCGTACTAACAGCTGGAGTAAGAGTCATCGAGACCATTCTTGTCACCACATGCCTCTTGAAAGGGCAAGCATTTTCTCTCAGTCTTTTGTAGCAATCGTGTGCATTACTCCAGAGCAGCGGCTTCAGATCACACTTTCTTAAAACCATAAGTTCGGAAGGAGGCTGCAAGAGAACAGTGTATCTGCATGAAAGTGCGATCGTCCATAAAGCGCCTGTGTGACGCTTGCAAAGTAGTGAAGCGAAGAGGCAGGATATTCGTGACTTGCAAAGCAAACAAAAAGGTGAGGTACTGCAGGTGAAGAAAGAGCGAGCCTGTGGGTGCTGTCAATTCACCTGCAACGGGTGCACATGAATAGCACTTGAAGTGGACATCAGAGCTGCTTGCCTGTGCAGCACAAACAGAAGCAGGGATACCACACATCGGCAGAGGACATGAGGCCAGACTTGGTGCCCTGTTGTCAGAGCAGGTATCGCACCTGATTAAGCCATCAAGACACTGTTCTCCAGTCTTCATCCCGTGCACACATGGAGGCGAGTACTGAGCGCTTGGCTGCTTGCCACTCTGAACAATAATTTGACTTCACTTGAGAATGAATATTGTCATGATGCAGAATGGGAATTGATGTCGGAGCAAACATGGGGGCGCAAATGTGGCAGAACATGGCCATGTTCTGTAGGCGACCAGGGATAGCGTCATGATAGCTCAAAGCATATTTGTAGGATCATCGTGTCCACATTGTGCTTTGAGAGGTGTGACTGTGGGGTCGCTCATCAGAGGAAAGCAGTGCTGAAGTGTTTGCGCTTCAATTTTTCTGACCTACGCTCTCCGCTATTCATTTGAGTGAGGCAGCATCAGAGTCCTGCCTCTCTGGTGGTTTGGAATGAAGTGAACGGAATAAACGCAGTAAAATGAAGATGTATAGCCGCCAATTGGGTCACAACAAACATCCTATGACATGACTGAACAGCCGAGTCAAGCTGAAACTTATCTAATGTGTGGCTGGGACTTCTTCAAGCAGTTCCCACCACTGCGCAAGGCATATCTGTTTCACACCAGCAATGCTGTGCACCTGTGTCAAGTCATTGCCCTGCTGATTGTTCTCTTCAATGGTTCATCAGATTACCGACTTTTCAACTTCAAATGTCTGGAATGCAAGCGTGCATACTTTTGAGCCCTCTACCCCGCCAAAACGAAATACAGGGTACGTTCTCACTTTGTCCACAAATTCGAAATCGGGCTGTTCGCCGCTGCAGAACTCTACCTGCAATTGCACACCGTGCTGTGATCATGGACATGTAATAAGCATGTTGGCCCAAGTATTTTTCAATTTTCACATAGCTCTTGATGGATCCCTGCGAAGTGCATGAAGATCCTGCAGAGAATAAAGAGAGCATAAGCGTTGCAGTTTGCTTCCAATTACACACTGCTCACCTTCAGCTCAGCAGCAGTGTTATTACAGGATGTCACAATGAGCAGGCCCCCGGGGCGCAGCAAAGTCTTCACAGCCTCTTTGTACCGAAGGCGATCCTCTGCTGCATTGGCAGAAAGGCCCACTGCATCCAGCGTCCCTTTGTCTGTCAGAACGTCATACCTGCATGGCGAGAAGTGCATTTCAAAGAGGGCTCTCTCTGCCCTCATCAGCTGAAGCCCAAAAGGCTTCCATTGAGCACAGGTCAATCGAATATCCAGGCATGCAAGAATTCCTTTGCCGTGATCTAAGCATGCATCAAGGTTTCAGCCAAATTTCGAAACTAGCAATGCCAAACTCCGCCAGACATCCGCAAACTTCAGAGTGGCAGATGGCCGCATCCCCTGACCTGGATGTGATTTTTGTATCCAAGAAGTCATCTTCAAGCCACCGGATGTCCGTGTCTCCCAATCTTGCAGCGATTGCTTGAGCCAAGGCTATGGAGGCTCTGCTGTAGTCACACCCTGTCAGATTGCTGTACCCCAGCTTTGCCAGCCGGAACAGGAAGGAGCCGTTGCCTGTCCCCAGGTCCAGTATCTGCAGCGCTTTTGCATCTGAGCTTCTCTGCTGCAGGATGTGGTCCGTCCACTCCACCATGGTGTGTAGTACCTCGGAGCCAAACCTGCATCCAGTAGAAGGGTTGGAGCAGCAGCTGTCCGACCACCAGCAGTTCTTGTGTTGGCAGACTGTGCCTCAAAGAACTGCTGTGTGCGATGCATACCAAATCCTTGTGCGAGCAGTGCTCACCAGATCTCTCCTTCATCCCCATGATCCTTGTAATTGTTTAGCTCTCGCGCATATGCTTCCTCCCAGTACTCATGTCTCCCCAGCTGGCAATCCTCATCTGACCCACTTGCTGAGGGCGTGGGCGTGCCCTGTGTGCTCATCTCTGCAGGTTTCCTCTGCTCTCACCCTGTAATTCTTGAGGTACCTTAAGTTAGGCCTAGTGTAATTGGGGTCACAAGTAATCCATAGTTCAGGATGATGATCAGAGGTCTATTTGTGTGAACTTCAAGCCTCCTTGATTGCTCTCAATATGGCACAAGTCTCATAATGCGCAATGCAGCAGCATTTGTCCAAATTGTCCTTTTATAGCATGCAAACAGTTATCGAACTAACGAAACTCACAATTCCAACAAGGACACGAATAGATCTTCTCTTAATTGCCCGATATGCATCTGGGTAGCGCGCACGATGGGACATGGTACTGGAGAACCCACATGTACATGTCGTAAAAACCTTACCGGCGAATGTTCGAGGGTTGGGCTTCGGAGCTGCTCGCGGGCTACCTCGGACACTTCTTCGATGTGAAGAAGGAGCAGCTGCGCATCAGCTTATGGAGTGGTGAGCTCAAGCTGTCGGAGCACCTTTTTGAGCTACACCTGCAATTAACTGGCAGCCTCGTGTACATAATGTAATGCAAATGCAACTCTCCTCCAATTCTTGGCACGGCAAGCATTGAAACGGCACAGTACGCCCCACGGTGATCTGCATTGCATTTGCTCATTTTCGAATTTGAATTTGGCTAGGACTGAGAAGGAAATGTTGGTTGCGTTGGTGAGAGAAGGCTGCCATGAATGCAGCTTGGAGCACAGGGCTGGTGCTGGAGAATTTGAGGCTGAAGGGGGCCGCATTCGAATACCTGCAGCTGCCATTTGCCATCCATGATGGCAACCTTGGCCGACTCGAGATCCAGGTGCATTCTTTCTCTTGGTCCACAGCAATCGCTCCCTTCATGCTTGCTGCACACAATAATGCATAACAGGGCTTTGGCAGACGCCTTCAATTTCAAGACCGCCAGTTGGGAGTCATTTGCCGACTCCCATTAAATTCAATTCGGCGTGTGAGGTTCATGTGAGGTTCAAATCTGGATGTCTGTCACATAAAGACATGACATCCTGCCCGTCAAGGAGCCACTCAAACATTTTCAAGCTTCCATAAACAAGCAGCTCCTCGTCCCTTCTTGTTTGCGTTCTACACACAAACGGACAAGACACTCAGAGTTGGCTTCTGCAGATCCCCTGGAGGGCACTGGGGAGCCAGCCTGTCGTCGTGGAACTCACACAGGTCTGGCTGCTGGCGACACCTCGCGACGAGTCGGACTGGGAGGAGGGCCCTGCGGGAAGGCGGGCCGAAGCTGCCAAGGAGGCACGACTTGCAGCCGCGGAGGTGGGAAGGGTCTCCAAACCCCCTGGGTCAGGGGGTGAGGCCCCCAGAGGCTTTGGGTGGTCCTTCCTGTCGCACCTGGGAGCCATCCTGCTCAATCGGCTGCAGCTCAAGGTCAACGATGTCCACATCTGCTTTCAGGTGAGTTTTCGCTGGCCCACTTGCACTGCTGAAATGGAGCTCATATGTCGCCAGGACACTGTGACAGAATCCTATGTTCTGGAATCCTGTAGCTGGGTCTCGTCGAGCAGCCTACGCAGGGTATACTGCAACGTTCACCTGGCTGCAATGAGCACAAGCTTGGCCACCTCAGGCTGGCATGGCGAGCTCAGATGCTGTGCAGGATGACCCAGCGTGCCCCCCTGGTGGCATGGAGTTCGGCCTGAAGCTGCAAAGCCTGGGCAACTACCAGCCCGACCAAGGTGCGAGCTATGGGGTGGACGACGGAGACGGCCAACAGGTGAGGAGAGCAAGCTCTCCAGCTGTGAAACTGCCACATTTACAATGCCAGCGGGACTGCAAGTATTTCAGGATCCACTTGAGCTGCCTGAATGTGGACCTTGTTTCTTGCAGGGAGGCATTGTGAAGCACTTGAAGGTACAGGGACTGTGTCTGTACCTGAGGCACACAGGCAGCCATGAGGAGTTGGATGCGGGGGTGGGACAGAAGCAGGAGGCCTCACAGGTGGCGGAGTCAGAGATGCTGCTCCAGCCGCTGGAGGGTTTTGCCAGGCTGTCGTTAGACACAGGCAAGCCCTTCCAACACTCTGTGGCGTTTCTAGATGCTTGGGAGGAGAGCATGGAATGATGGTTCCAATGTGGGGATTGGGAGTGGCGCTCTGGGCGTCCAGATGTCACCTTAACAGGGTATGACACGGCCCCAGCAAAAGGATTTCGCAGCTTGGTTGGATACTTGGCATGCTAGGGCTGGAAGTCAGGGCAGCATTCAAGGCTGGGATCCTGCAATGTCCTATTTCCAGATCTGCAGCAAAGGTTGCTTTAGGCAATGTCTGCGGCAAGCTCCTTTCGTGAAGCTTCTGTAAACTTGCCGTTGGGATGCACGCATCGGGGCATGCCATTAAGTATTGACTCTCTGCGGCAGGAGCAGGCCAGATGAGGGTCTCTGCGAGGGTGGGAGAGGTGCGTGGCCAGATGTCAGGTCTGCAGCTACGGGGGCTGGCTGGCCTGGTTGACCAGGCGGATGTGTGGCGGTGCCGCACGATGTACGCCACCCTGCGTCCGACGGGTTGGCGCTCCGATCCTGCCCGCCGCATCCCCTCCAGGTCACTCTCTCTCATTTCTGCGTTATTCTGCTCCCATTTGGCAGTGAGACCGTAATTGTGAACGTGTTTCTGAGAGCTGGGAGCCTGATTGCTGACTGGCTGGATCCTCAGGCATGAGAGTCCAAAAATCGCCATTTCTCTACTGCAATGCCAGGCGTTGCTGGCAGCCGGCACAAGCCCCTGACATATGCAGTATGCCTTGCCTCGGCTGAAATGCCTACTGCATGGATGCCAGCCAGAGTACATCAAGGCAATTGAGATACTACGAGATACTGAGATTGTGGCCGCTTAAGAGATATAAAAATAGTGGCCGCTTAGCCAAAAGAGGCCAAAGAAATTGGATGTGCACATTTGCCTCGCTTTCAGCTTGAGCAAGCACCTGAATTCAGGTGGCAAGGCAGCATGAGCAGTGGTGCCGCCTTCTGGTGAGGAAAATGTGGTCTTGAGATCCGAGTTCTCTCTCGCAGGAGGATCTGGCAGTATGCAACGAGGGCAGTCTCCCTGCATAAGGGAGGGAGGGGGAGGCACTGGAGGAGGGGCGAGGCCCTCCAGAGGTGGCTGCAACACAAGAGAGCATACATCAGCTCGTACCAGCAACTGCTGGGCCAACCCAGGGCTGCTCGAGCGAAGAACCAGGTAGGCTCTAAAGAATGCATGCTCTGTCTGCCACCGCAAGACCAAGCTGCACTTTTTTGGGGCGAGGGGAGGTGGCAGATTCTGTTGGTTCCCTATTTTTGTCAGCAGTCGATGTGCAGCGATATTAAATTAGCCTGTGCCAACAAAGTACGTGACATCTGCATGTAGCATGTATCTCTAAATGACTTATCAAACAGGCAGCTGTGCTCAAGGAAGATGGGGAGGAGCGTTCTCTTGACACCCTGCTGCCACCTGCCATTTCAGCAGACAACCCATCCCCCCCTTCTACCAATCCTACCCCCTGCGCCACCCCTCCCCCCTTCCGCTTGATCTTGCAATCACATACACACTCCTGCGAGCCCCATTGCGCTCAAGTATTTGCTCAGAACCTATAATAAGCTGGTCTTTTATTTGGGCTTGCAGGCAGGCAAGGCCAGGCTGCAGCAACTGGAGAGTGGCCTGGCGCTGTCGGACGTGCTGCTGTTCCGCACGCTGGCGGAGCTGGGCATGGACGCGGGCGTTGCGGAGAGGCAGGGCAGTGCTGTCCTGTCAGAAGCAGGCTCCATGGACAGGCAAGTGTTCAGACCCATGCGCCGAGCAGCAGACGGCCAAGTCCCATGCATGTGTTGTGCTTTTTATTTCTGCCAGATTTTGTTGTATTCAACTTTTATCTCAATATCCTGAAGGAACGGCTGTAAGGGGAAATAGGTTGATCTGGCCCACCAGAATGTTGGAAGCAAGCAGCTGGGTTGTGTGACATCAAGCACTCCTGAGACCTGTTCTAGGGGTTCAGCTGGGACCACTACCGTGATGCTGTAATGAGAAATGCCAGTGATGCAGGCCCCGGGGCTGGCTGCCCAAGGGCATTTCGGGGGTGCTGGATTACATCCCCATCCTGGGGGGCCCCACCAGCCAGCCGCCACCCACAGAGGCAGAGATGCAGGAGCTGTATAGGGAGTTGGACTACCACCCCCAGGGCGCGCCTGCCAACGCTGGGGTCTCCTCAACCAGCCTCACCATCAAGCTGCAGGCCGGTCTTACCTTGGCTGATCTTATCGCTCGACAGGATTCTGAGCCATTTTGTGTTGGAACCTTTGCACCTAGGGGTGCCCTGATACATGCTACATTCATAAAATATTCATGATTTGTGATCTGTGAATCGTGAGGCTCTTGGCAGCCTGACTTTATCAGTCAAGCTTCACCTGATTCAGGGTTCCCTGAGGACTTCAAGAAAGGTCAGGAAAGGTAGGGGGCATTGTTCAGGTGGGTGTGACATGTCAATAAGTTAAAGATGTGAAACGCATATTCATGAATTTTGACCTCCATGCAGATTGGCAGAGGCAGCTTTCGGTTAGCAGATGGGCAGGGGCCTGTAGCCGGACTGGAAATGGAGGCTCTGGAGGTAGATGCAGAGGCGCAGAGTGGTCTCATGCAGGCGTCCTTGGACCTGCAGGATTTCAGGGCGGTTGACATGTGTGGCAGTGGCTCGGAGATGCTCCTTTCAAGGTGGCAGGGTGCGCCGTTCCCTTGCACCTCCCTTACAGTGGTGACCACTCACAGACAATGGTGACAGGCATGGTCGCTCTCACGTGACAAATTTTTAAATGATAGCTGCGTGGCAATTCTGGAGAAGCTCTTGGCAAGTGTATCATGCAGCAGTTCTGCTTTGAGCATCAATTGCATGTGTTCCAGCACATCAGTCTGTGCAATGTGTCAATCCGTAGACACCCCTACTTGTAGGACAATTGCTTGCAAGAGATGTCGATATAAGTTCCCTGGCAAGAGGAACAAGGTATGTGGAAGCCAAAGGCGAGCAAATGAGATTACCTTGCCATAACAAAACCCACACTGAATACAAGCCTGCAATTGTCATGTGCCATTCATGCTCTTGTCAATCCTCCGCTCTACAGGGTCCCATGACGCAGGCGTGAATTTGGATGAGCCAGACAACATCTCCCTCCTTAACATCTCCTACAACAAATCCAAGCCAGGTCAGACATACCCCTTGCTGTGTCAGATTTGACCCAACCTCACAAGTGTTCTTGTGTGTGCAATGGCGTTTTCCTGTCAGCTATTCTCTCGGCATGCTCCGCAATGTTTGAAGTGGTGACTGTGGGCAGGGGAGGATGCTTTTGCTCACCCGAGGTCGCAGGTAGCCTATGAAGTCAAAAACGTGTACAGTGGATTTAGACAGGCTTGAGCAGTTCCAGGGCTGCGGCATTGACTGCGATCCACCTTGCAGAGGGCTCCGAGATCCACACGCACATCACCCTGCAGCCTCTCCGCATCGACGTGCGGCCGGCCTGCATCCGTCGACTTGGCTCGCTGGCGGCGCTGACTGACCCGGCCGCGGACTCCCTGTGCAATCGGCGTTGGCGTGCTCGCCAGCAGCTGGACTCGGCGGAGGGACGTCTGAGGGCGCAGGTGGAGTGCCCTGCGGAAGAGGCCTTTCCCGCGGGCGTTGGCTTGCAGGTCCGGCCTGCCGGTCCCCTTCGCTCTGTGTCTGTTTCGAGGGGTGAGAGGCACCCTGAAGTACGAAAGGCTGGCTGGCAATTTCCCCTGCTTGTATGTCCACACAAGGGTTGGCATACAAATTTGTGAGTAAGGAGTCCAGACAAATTTTGTGCGGCCATTTTATGGCGTGTGCGTGTGGGATGTCCTGCCGCCCTCCAGGGTCATCAAAATCAACCTGGTAGTACTCATACATTAAGTGATGCCATCTGACACGCAGGTGGCAAACATAGTGGTGTGCGTCCCCTCGGCTGCCCAAGGATGCGTTTTGCTCCAGACAGGCAGGGTCAGCCTGACGACTTCCTGTCATCGCCTCCACAGCTCAGTCGAATTGGCGCTTGACCTGCCCAAAGACAGCAAGGTCCGTTTCCAACATTCATTGGCATTTCCCACCTTCATTGGCATTTCCCGCCCAGGAAACATTGCAATTTGTCCATCGATCACCAAGTATAGCTCCCCTTCAATGGGTTTGTTTTCTGTGCCCTCTTGCTCCTGGAAGCTGCTGCAGAAGGTTGTCAAACAATCCTACCGGTGGCCCTCTCCGCCTGTTCACATCACCCTCAAACCTTCTGCAGGCAGTCGTCATCGACATGGCAGAGGTCTCGATGGACGGCCTACAGCTGAGCTCCGCCCTGACACCCGATGACAGACACACGGCCCCCCTGCTACGCCCCACCCCCCTGGCCGCCACAGTCAAGCTCGGCCGGCTCAGCGTACCCCAGGTCACCAGCCTCCAGGCGGAGGTCAGGGTGGGCAGACTGGACGCCAGGCTCACCTGGGAGGCAGCCTCCCTGTTCGCTGCAGTCGCATCCGAGACGGCCGCGATCCTGGGGCAGCCGGACCTGGGCGCAGATGCCATGCACGTCCCTGCACAAGCTGGGGAGGTGAAGGCCAGCCCAGAGCAGGTGTGAATCTGGGGGACAGAGTTTTCTTGACTTTGGGATGGAGGGAGCGTGGCGGACGCGGACGCACTCCAGCTTGCAATGCTGCTGAGCAGCGTGCCTCTCCTGAAGCTTGGGCAGGCACACTTGTGACAGATTCTTCCTACCGGACCGGGCTCTCCACCTGCATGCGTTCGTGATGATTGTTGCTTAGGAGCGCAAGCTGATCGGGAAGTCTTTCCAGCATCTACCCAGCAGACCCGGAACAAGCAGAGCATAAAAAGGTGTTGCGTGCTACTTTGAAGGGGGTCCCCAGAGCCGCCTTGGCCGTGGACGTGGCCTCGCTGGCGCTCTGCTACGAGGATACCCGGGGCAGCAGCGAAGCGTCGGACAGCCAACACCAGCTGGAGACCAGGGCCTGGAAGCTGGCGGGAAGCTGGTTTGACGGCTCTGCAGAATTCAAGGCAAATGCAACCCATATATTGAGGCCAGCTGATTCTTGCTTGCTGGTGTCATCGCAGACTTTGTGTCTGGAACATGGCCTTGTGATTCCAAAGACCAAGAATGGCTGAAAGCCGAGCAGTCAGTGCGAGCCCCTTAATATCTGGTATCAATCTGCTTACGGCAATCATCGCTTTCAAATCTGCTAGGATTCAGATCCCATGCAGCAGTGATCCCACATCTTGCAGGCTAGCGTGGCAGCTGTCCAGGCGGCAGACACCAGCTCCTACAATGTGCCTTCGCCAGCCATACGGGGCCCCATCCCCCGCCTCGCCCGGGAAATCCTGGTGGATACTCTGAGCCTGGTGTACCAGGACCTGGGGGGGTGGGGGTCAGTGCTGTCAGGGGAGCTGCACGGTGCCCTGGCCCTGGGCTTCGACGGCGAGATCGGCAATTTCATTCTCAGGTGATTGCACCTCTAAACGGTCTGAACCTCCGCTTCAAAGTTGCCTTGTCTGAGGGTCTGGCCTGTTGAGACTCATATTTCAATGTCCTCTCCCATTGGTAATGCCTACCCTTCTACTACTACAATTTACCAGATTTCCATACTTGTCTGTGCCTTTCAGCTGTGCCTCTTGTAAAATATTGACTGCGCCCCTTAGCAGTATCGAGATTGTTGCTCTGCTTCCTATGCTACCCCCTTCTTGTTTTTTATTTTCGCTTAAGTCATGTTGCTTAAGTCATGTTGCACCAGGGGGAAGCCAGGAGTGCCCCCGATCGGCCGCTTCAGCCACAAGCGCAGCCCAGGGTCCCTGGAGACCAGCATCACCCTCCAGGACGGCTGCTTTGGGGTAGCCACGCTCATGCGCATCACCGCGCTCTTCATCCCCTCCAGCACGCCTCAAGAGGAAGCGGCCCCTATTTCTGCAGAGAAGGCTTTGCCGGCCGCCACAGAGGCACGCTCTCCAGGAAGTGCAGCAGAGCTTGCCGACGGCGCCAGGCGTGACAATCTGGAGGCAGCAGGGCGCTCGGAGGAGGAAGTCACTTCTGAGGGCCAAAGCCTGGAAACGGATGTGCGGGAAACTGATGCTGGGAGCGGTCCAGGAAGCGGGGCGGACGATCCCCAGGGGGCGCTGGGGAAAGCGGCGGTCATTGCCGAAGCTGCAGCCGAAGAGATCGGAGCCCTGGAAAGCAGCAGCCCAATGGAGGAAGCCTCCTATGCAGAGCCTGGCAGTGGGGAGCCGGGAGGGGGACCTGTCGATGAGGCAGGGGAGGAAGGCAGTCAGGGAAAAGAGCCTGAGAAGCAGGCCATCGACAAATCCGACAGGTCCTTCTCTCCTCAGAGCGTTTCTGTTTTTGGATGGACAGAAAGCAATAAATCCTTTGACAGAGACTTCTGGAAAAGCCTCGAGGAACACCATGATAAAATTGCAACCCATGCCACTTTCTTCAGAGAGCATTGATGAACTCCTCAGCGTGTCTGTGCCCAGCGGGTGATCCGTGTGGTTGGATTCCAGGCTGTCCATCGAGATCATCCGGTGCTGCGCGGTGTGCCCGGACTGGCGGGACGTTGGGGGTCCCGAGGCCTCCATGGGGCGGCCCGATACCCTTGTGTTGGGCATCCCCCACCTGCTGCTGCAGCTGCCTCCCAGCGACCCAGCTGATAGCTCGGACGGCCATCTCGTACAGGTGACATGCTCCCCTGTTCACCCAATTGCATCTGAGGCGTGCCGGAGGGGCCATATATCTTGAGACAAACGAGCAATCCAAGTTTGAGACCCTACTCTCTGCAAGTCCAATGCTTACTCCAGGATTTGGCAGAGGAAGTAGACCAGCAATTCGAATAAGTCAGAGAACACTCTCCTCTGTGGGAGGATCAATTGTTCGTGACCTGTTTCAGTCAAGAAAATTGGAGCAACCTTTATGAACTTCCAAACGAGCATTCCGTGTGAAGAGCGTGTTGCAAGGTGGAGATTTCATTCCACATGCTCGACACATCTGCCTCGGGGAGCGGCATCCCCTGCAATGCTTTTCTCAAACGCCCCGTTCCTTGGACACTCGGAACAGATCCTGGAGCGCAAGGCGTTGCTGCAGGAGGCGTTTTCCGAACCGCCGCCCACCCCGCCAAACAGCAGTCCGTTCGCGGCAGAAGCCATGCAGAGTCCCCCTCGGCCAGCTCATCAGCCGCAGCACGGCTCGCCGCCGCGGGAGCTGCCACCGCTGGCGACCGCCAGCCACCTCACGCTGCAGGTGGCCGTCTTCGACAGGGGCAAGCCCGCGGCAAACGGCGCCGGCCAACCCTTCCTTAGCATTCCCAGCGGGACGGTCAGGGCACAAAGGGGCCTTAGCCGGAGGAATCTGGGCGCGTGCGAAGAGCTGAGCTACTCCCTGGACGTGGCGTCGATCCTAATGTCCAGCACGCCTCGGCAGCTGGAGGTGCTGTGCAGCCACCGCGATCCTGACCTACCATCCGCACTGCACAATTTTCAAATTGCTTGCCATGGAAGTGTCCACTGCTGGCAGCTGGTGGTTACTCAGGACGGAATTGCTTCTTGACCTTGGAGAATGTGTACATTTCCCATGAGATATGCACCTTGCCTCCAATGTGTATATCCTCGTCGTTCATATAGCTCTGGGGGCATAGGCATTGCTGAAACAGACAGGAAGGACCACCAAGCAGTTCTACCAGTAGGAGGATTCTGTGCAGACTCTGGCATCAGTGGCCACCTGGGCAAGCCTGGAGATGCACCAGATTCTGGGATCACCACCTGTGCAGAGCAAGGAGCTGCTGCCAGCAGAATCGAGCAGCTCAGGTGTGTACCATTCTAAACTGCGAAATTGTGACGACCTGATTCATTTGATCTGTGCGGTAGGATAGTGGTGGAGAGCACCATGATTTGCTGCGCTCCTGGTTGAGATGCCTCAAGAATTTGCGCCAAGATACGGGAGACAAAGATAAACCCCTCTCTTTCCAAATTGGATGGTAGATGATGGGCAGGGCTTACGATACAGCATTCTCTGTTGGGTCACCCACAGGCTTGTGTTGCGGCCTAATGTGCAGGGTCAGAAGGAAAGCTTCAGGACTCCTTGACACCTGCATACCAGGTGCCAGCATCTCTTGCCTGCGATTTCTCTTTAACCTTTATCTGTCTGCCACATGCTTGGCCCCCATATTCTATCATGTGAATCGATCCTCCGCTCTTGCCGCCAGCAACACAGGTGAACAGGGTAAATTCGTCTTTGATGCTTGTGCAGGACAAAGAGTTTCCTCAGATCCACAGCAGCACCTTGCAGCGAGCACCTGCTGCACCTGAAGCTGCCTGGAAGCTGAGGGGGAGCATCCCTCTGGTGGCTGTTCAGCTGCGTGCCAACCTCGAATCAGGCGCCACGGTGGCCATGTTTGCCACAGGCTTGGCATTGAGGTGACCCTCTGCTGCATGACTTTCCTTACCACATTGGCCAAGGCAGCGCAAAAGTGCATGCCTCACTCACTAGATTCCACATTGAAGGACATGCCACCCTCAATGCAGTCACACGGACTGAACAGCCAGCAATGAGGCCATCAATAGGGAGAAATTCCCATCCCCAGGATCTTTCCTCTGAATTTCCTTCGTTATGAGGGAATTCCCATATCTCAGGCAGAGACCAAAAAGGGCACCACTGACATTTAACCCCAGTCCAACAACAGCTGGATGATTTTCCAGGAGACTTGCCCGAAGAATTGTTGCCAGGCTGTCAAGCATACCATGGGGGCTCACCGCAAAAGTGAAGCTGTGCTGCAGCATCGATAGCGGGGAGGGAAGACAGAGCCAGGGGTCGGTGGAGCTGCAGAAGCTGGTCGTACGGGCGCTGGACGGGACTGTCATGTCGTCCGAGGACGAGGGGGAGGGGTACACCAGCCGCAGCGAGGCAGACAGCGGCAGGCAGGTCAGACGGGCAGCGGCGGGGGGCGGTAGAATGAAACGGACCGCCAGCGCACCTGCCCCACCGCCCATCAGCATGCTGTCAAGGACAGGTGAGCGTCCAAGGGTCATGCTGGCTGTTCTCCTGCCCTGGTGTGATAGGAAACATGGAAGGGGGGAAGGCCATATTGAGAGCTAGACTGATTCGATAGCCTGTCAACTTGTGAGCGGACGCGATTTTGTGCCAGGGTATCACTGCTTCCAGACTCACAATAGAGAAGAATGTTGTTTGCCAACCAAAGCTCGTCCATTGAAGACATCACTTTAGATTGCAGAATCAACCATTTGCGAAACGAGGGACTTGTCAGCGGAAATTGCATACCTGATTGTGGTGCAGTGAGCGCAGCTTCAGTGGATCCTGCAGCCAGAGCAAGAGCCAGCTTAGACATTGAGGCTCCAGATTCACCTGGGGGGGAAGCAGCTGCCAGCAACCTCCTGTTCAGCCTGGCCAGAGCCGACACCGCACAGGTCAGGGCTCATGGCAGTTTTGTTCACAGAGTCCTCCTCATGGCTCCTTTTTCATTGCTTTTTCAAAGGACCATCTTGCTTGGTAGCGGTCCTTGTCTCTGCTGTAGAAGACAGATAGACAAGTTGAGCGTTCAGGAAGCGTGTTTTGTAAATCTGCCTGGCATGTGTCTTTGCTCAATGGGCGTTCAGATTTGCCAATACAAGGTGAAGCCAAATTGATTCCAGCGTTATGGCAGTGACCCACGTGCACAGCCAGTATTGCATATTCAGGTGAACAACCTGGGATTGGCGGGACTGGCGGGCATGGCTGGGGGTGGTACAGGTACGTTGGCAGTGGCATCCAGAGCTGCAGCATGGGGAACATCTGCCTCACAGGCACTCAGCCGCCAACCTCCCGGTGAGCCCGCACGTCCCTGGCCCCCTGCTGAAGTTTCAATTCACACCCAATCCCTACAGCGCACAGGGGGACTATGGTTGTCAGCATGACGGTGCTCTTACATTTCTGCTGGTCATGAAATTGGTATGCCAACACCTTAACTTCAGAATCTGGTGGCAAACTGTGGCATCATAAAGCCAGAGTTCACTGACTTTGGGCGATATGTAATGCCACATGTAAATTGAGTGTGATGATTTGCTGGAAGTGCAGAAGTACGTTCATGCACATCCTGCAGGCAGCCCAGTGGCCTCCTGGCAGAGCTCCGCGGGTGCAAGCTTCAGGCTCAAGTCCAGCAGCAGCAAATGGTCTGCCAGCTCAGTCTCCGCGGCCGCCTCCCGTGCATCCTCCTTTGGCGGCAGCTCTGCGGACTTCAGGAGCGCCCACAGCCAGGAATTCGACCAGTACACCTGGGGCAGGTGCCTCGGTCTGCAACCCTTTACGTTTGAGTCAGATTGAGGCCAGGACCATCCAATCGCATGCCTGGCGGGACAGCCACATGCACTCTGAGAGACATTGGTGTTTCTTGGGGGAAAGGGGGAAGGGATTGCTTTGCAGCTTAGGGCATGGCAAGACCATGGAGAGCTACAGCCAAGCATTGGACACCAGCTTTTGTGACCACAAAAGATGGGCTGCAATTCTCCGTCCACATTCCAATGTTGTTGGCAGAACATCCTCCACAGCTCTACTCCAGGGTGTCAAATTGTTGCTATAATAGCAATGCATCAAGCCCTTCCAGTAATTAGTAATAGAACAGCGAACCAGAACGACAATGATGCATGCAATGCAGTGGCAGACTCGGGGATAGCCAAGGCAGCGATTTCTTCGACCTGCCCGGCAGCGAGGGCGCCTCCCGGACGGTGTCCACCTCCGACTCCGGCAGTTCCAGGGAGGCTGCATGGGTGGATGCTCAGCCTGACCAGGACGCGTCGGGGGTGGACTTGGTGCTTGTGACCCTGCGGGGCAGCAGCGGGGAGGAGGGCCGGGGTGAGGTGTACGTCTCGAGGGACGACGGGCAGATGCAGGTGTCGGTGGACAGCACGCTGACGCTGCGGGTGAACCTGCTGGTGAGTCGCTGCCTGTATCATCAGTGAATTTCTGATCCTAAGCGGGGTGCCGCATTGGCAATGCAACTCAACTTGATGCAAGCTGCAACTGACTGCAAGATCCAAACTTTTTGACATCGCAGGAGTTCTCATGCACTGCATAGACTGTCTGCTGTAGGTAAGGTGCTTGTCTCTACCTCCTGATGTGCCTGCTCCTGGAGGGAGCACGCCAGGGTATTGAAACGGCCGATGTTGCTCACCATCATTGGAAAATTCTACCTGCAGGGATCGGAGGTGGCCATACAGCGTGTGTGGGAGTGCATCGATGCCATTGGCAACGAGGTCGGGGGTCTGCTGCCCCAGGCCCCCCAGAGACTGGGCCAATCCAAGCGCTCTACTGCAGCTGTCATGCAGTACTCATTGGCGATGGACTCTATCTGCCTGGAGCTTGCTGCAGCGTCCTGCAGAGGTGAGAAATGTGGTCGGCGCAACCTTGAAACTGCTAGTTCTTGAACAGCAAAAAGACGATTATTTCTTTGAGGATTCAGAAAGTCAAACCCTATTGAATATTGAGAGACATTATCTCCTTTAATGTGCCTCCCCCAGGTCGCAAACCACCCAGGTCTGCCCTCTGCTAGTGCAGCAGTTGCAAACCCTGGACAAACATGGGAAGCTTGGATGTCGTCAGTAAACTGCTTGCAGATGAGGATGCCGCCGCGCCAGGAGTGACATTGCAATTGGCAGCTGAAGTGGTTGTATCCTCCAACGGCACCCTGGAGCTGCAGAGGCTGGGGTTCTCGAGGGTGCAAGCAGACTGCTATCTCCTTGACCCTCAGCAGGTGCAGAGAGCCCCACAGTCGATGAATTGCTCAAATGTGCGCCTCACGAAAGAAAGCTTCGCCACATGATGACACCTTTGCCGTCCTGAAAATGTGTGTTACGTATGAAAGAAAGTTCTGTGGTGGCGGGCCTGCCTACGGCCAAGATTGAATAAGTCTGACAAGTAATAGCAGTCAAATTGCGGGCCAAGCCACTTGAGGCAGTCAGAGAAAAGGCCCCTAGTATGCAGGACATCGCCAGCTTCACCAGAGTCAGCAGGACAGACTCCATTTTTGGAGCCAGGGATCTGAGCCTCTCCGTCCTGGGCTCGCCCACACCAGTGGACTCTGACTCCAGGAGAGACGAAGAGATTTCAGGACCCCAGCAGGACCGTATCCAGGTGGATATCGCAAGAGCATCTGTGTGGCTGCCTGACTCGAGCTTCTACATTCTGGCGGCCCTGGCGGCCAATGTGGCAGAGCTGTGCCGGATTGTCAGCAGACGCAGCAGTGGAGATGTCTTAGCTAGCGCATCCTCAAAGGTGTGACCATTGTATCTCACCGCTCTCTTTCACAGCGCCAAAAGAGACACATGGTCCGTTTGGGATTTTGATCATCTGTGGAGGTACATTGTGGCCATTCTGAAGACAGGCCCTCTTGCAGCAGCAACGCAGGGCTTTGCACCATGGAGAAATTCAGAGAATCGACATTTTCAATGCTCCCTGGGGGGGCAGGGGGGGAGGGG
>QAXI01000414.1:269099-330616 GCA_004335615.1 Chloroidium sp. JM
CCCCCCCCCCCCATGGATGCCATAGCTCTTGATGCCATAATGCAGGGGGTACGATGAGGGTGGCGCCCCCGGGCTGGTGAGCGGGGCTTACAGGGGGTTGGTGGGTGCCCTGGTCAGACCCCTGGCCTACATGCTGGAGACCTCGGCCAAAGTCGCAGAGAACGTCACCGCGGCCGTGGTGGGGGTGCCGGAAATTGCGCCGCGGGTCAGACCGCCTCGCTTTGTGCCGGCCGTGCAGCCCCTGCCCCCCTACGACTGGTCAGAGGTACTGCTTTCTGGATCGCTACTTTTCTGCATCCTCTGGCTTCGTACCCACATTGCAAGAACTTGGACAGAGAATTTCAAGAACCAATCGTCGAACTCTGCACAATATCAACTGAATGATGAGGGACTGAGTCAACCAGGAGCGTTCTCACACGTTCACCACTCTGCTTCCTACATCCATCACCATAGCCATGTGGCTGTTTCAGTTCTTCCCCTGTCGTGCAGGCTATCGGAAGGTACCTGCTGGGTGAGGTCTCCGGGGGCCGCCACTCGACTGAGGAGTTCCTCATCTGCCGGCAGCAGAGCAACGGGGCCGAGTTCGTGCTGCTCACCTCTCAGCATGCCCTCTGCATCTCCTGGCCTGGGCTGCGCTTCTTTCCGGCGGTCAAGTGGGCGGTGAAGATGCACAACATCCTGCACGTCGAGAGGTGGGAGCCTCCGCTGACCCAGCCCTTTCTGTCCACCTCACTCACCGATGACACTCCAAACATCGAGAGAAACATCTTTAGATAGAGGGAGAATCCGCTGATTTCCAAGATTTTGTGGGCACTGAAAAGTGGCTCTAGTCAAGGCGAGCAGAGGTGCAAAAGGCTGAGAGGCGGCACTGCCGTCTGCCAGGCAGCAAGAGCAGGTGTTCCTGCTGGCACTGCAGCCCAGCGCGGAGCAGGTGACCAGGAAGGCGCCCTTGTCCCACCGGGGCATCCAGATGGCCGCTCCCAACCCGGCCCTGTTCTTCTCGGCCTCGATCCCACTTCAGGTGCACTCCTGCCGCCTTTTCATGCCTCTCTGATGACTTGGACAGCGGGCAGGAGCACTCCAGATCCCAATCATCCAGAAAATTGGTGATCCCAGTGCATTCCTCAGCTAAGTCTTTCACAGGGGGGAGACAGGAAAGACATCAATCATGGGGTTTCACTGAAAAGCGCCAAGGCAAGCCAGCGGGCTCAACAATCCGGGGGGGCAGAATTGCAGAGCCAATTGCAGGCAATTCGCCACTTGCATGGCAGCCAGCGTTCCACTGTGGATGCAGGACGAGCCCAGTGCTCGTAAAACAGCCAACAGCCTGACGGAGGCCAACGCCGCCGCTTTGGTTTTGGGGAAATCAACAGCAGTCACCCAGATGACACTCGGCGGTCCCAAGGGGATAACGGAGATTGCGAGCTCCTTGTCTATTGAGCTGAGCCATGCGCAGCTGCAGGAGGTCAGGGTGTCACAGATTCTGAGGGCTTGTGGCTTGGAGGAATGGTTTTCTGGTTCCTCGCAGTGCTAGCGAGCCACGCCATCATGGCGTTTTTACCAGAGTGCGATCATGCCAAGATGGAAATAGGGAGATAGCGCAGAGTCTGATTAGTTCCAGATCTACAGCCCGAATGCTTGAAATGTCTGAAGGAGGCGTGATGATTTTTGGCTGCACTTCTAGTGAGGTCTGCCTTCACTGTTGTGCACAGCACCTGAAGGTACACTGGTGTTGTTGTTCTGTTCAAAACCAGCCTTGCAACCATGATCGAATTCAATCCACCAACAGCAGAAACAGATACATGCACCAAGAGTTGTCTAGGTATATTGCCTTGTGCCATGTTGTTACATCTGATGGACCGAATAGCGCCCTGCTTTGACTGGCATTGTCCTGAGCTTCGCCTTTGAATCTTATCAATGATTGCTCTGTCTAACTTTTTGGGAGGCAAATGTTGTACTTTGAAGTTGAATGTTTCACCCACATGTTTACCGAGGATTTGAAAACCTACTTGCATGCTCCATCAGAAGTCAGTCGATACTCCCTGACACTGCCTAGAATAACAGAATAGCATAGTCAATTCTAGACAGGCACTCTAAACAATTTATGTCTGGCAGTACTTCTGAACATGACGCCATTGCCTACACACTACTGAGGCAGGTGATTCAGTGCAAAAATGAGAACCTCATACCGAGGGTCAACATGGCTACTGTACCAAATACATTTACTTGCTTGCATCACAACGACCTCCTACAGCAGAGCAAACATGAGACCTACTTGTTGCTAGACTGTGGCTGTTTCCTTTCCTGACAAAATTTGTTCCTGAGGGAAAACCATATTGCTGTCAATATGCGAGGTGCTCAGGTTCATGAAAATTTAGACTCAGCCTAAGGCACACTACAGCCTTTGACTGCCTACCCCGTGCTATCTGCATCTCCTCTCCCAGCAAAACACAAAACTGTGGCAACGTCGTGCAAAGCAACGCCATGTCCTTCCACTGGAGAACAGGGAAGGAGATAGGATTGGATACATGCCTCTTTGTATGTGTTGTTTTGTATGTGTTGTTTTATTCGAGGTCAAACGGCTCCTGGCGGTGCCAATAACTGAGCGAGGAGTGCCAGGTCATGACAGCGCCGGCATTGAAGAACCAGAGCGAAGCCAACCCCACGATGAGCGCCATCAGCCAGTCTGGTCCCTGCAAACAGTGGCGCGAGACAATGAGAATCTATACCCCTACCATCCAATACAATGAGAATCTGCAAGACAAGACAGCAACAGATGGCGTGCAATCATAGTTGGCACCTGTAAACAGATGAGTGAGGTGCAAGGTCACAGGCGAAATGCATACTTGAAGAGCAGAGACCAAGAATGCCCCTCGAGCAAGCTGCAGGAAGCGGTAGTACATGTGATGCACCGGCACTATGGGCCACTGTGGCGATTCTGCGGGCACAGGCGACCGTCAGTGCCAAGTCCTCGTATACAATCATGATCTAACAACAACGGTGGCAAATTCAGCAGACTAATACGTTTGCTACCCCCCCCCCCCTTCCCCTTTCATCTTTCAAGCCAGGTGTGTCTAGTCGCAGGCTCACTTTGTCTGAGAAGCCAGATTTCCTGTGCAATCTGGGTGGCTAGGGTGGCGAGGTATGGCCCCATCACCGCGGCTGTCACCATGCCATCATCGGAAAGCGCAAGAGATGCAGGCATGGCACACAGCGGCAGGAGGAAGCCCACCCCAAGGAAGAGCTGCGGCCAACAAGCTGTATTGGACTCCCATGGTTCACATGACTTGAGAACACACAATGCAAATACTAGGATGAAGAGCTGAGATAGTAACTGTCAGAGATCAGTGTCTCATGCATATGTCATGGCAGTCGTATGCACTCAAATTCCAGGCGTACAAGGCAGATCACGGGCACACGATGCAAGAATATGTAGAGAGACAGATCATATCAAACGAGGATATTTGCCCATGGTCTTCTCAGAGAATGATCTCAATTCTGATGCCTTCAACATTTTGAGTACAGCAGTTTGGAAGCTTTCTCTCCCAAAAATCCCTTCCAAGACAAAGCAAAGAGCAGTGTAGCGGGAGCAGCAGACCTGAACATAGCTCTTGAATCCAAGAGGCAATTTCCCTTGATTGCAATCCCTTGCATCCCCTTTTTCGCTCCCCCAAGCAGGACCTGCATCAGCGAAATGATCTGGCCTCAGCATTCAATTCGCAGGCTAAGCCCATGCAACTGAGAGGCTGTCTTAGTACGTCGGTTTGAACAGCCCAACATTTTATTGCATTGTTCCCCAATGCTGACAATTGCGAACACCGTTGGCCATGCCATCGGCATGTATCGCATGTATTGAAATTGAACATAAAGTCATGGTATGAGCCATTGCTAATTGTATCAGAAGGTGCTGCAAATGTGTAAAGAGGTACCAGCGAAGTAATGCTCTGCTGGAATGACGGACCTGGATACTCTATGAGGGTTTTGTGCCAGTCTCGGTCGAAACTGTCTACCAGGCCCAGGAATTTGAAGCTGGTTGCCAGAAAGATACTGTCTATGCCTGCAAAAATCCCTCCAATCTGCCAAGGCTGCAATGCCAGCACCTGCACGTGATGATAATTCTCCAGCTAAGGTAAATGTGATGAAGTGAAATCCAATCTAGGTTACCACTTTTTTTGGGCAATCACCAGTTAAAAATGCCACGATACCTTCTCAGAGGTGGAGGCGAGCACAATGTTGGGCACGAGCGCTCCCAGCAGCCATACCCCCGCGCTACGGAGCCACAATGTCTCATCTTGCGGGCCACTCGGGCTTGTGCTTGTCACCCTGCCTCCTGCTGAGTGCACACCATATGAGTCGCACATCCAGGTCTGCTGCTAGAGACAAGGACGAAGTGCTCTCATTGATCAGCTTGGAAGGAAAAAAGTGCCCTACCAGCCATGCGAGTTGCTTTGGCCGAGGCAATGACTTTCTCACGCCGTGATACATTATCCACCTTTTCCCTCAACCAGTAGATGCGTCTGTGTTGTAGCACGGGCTTTCTAAGTGAAGAAAGTGATGTAGCAACTGGCACATCGGACATGCCCTGTTGACTGCAAGGTCTAAATGTCTTGCAGTGTTTTGCCATGTGTAAGAATTTGAAGATAGAATGGTGCTCCAAGTGCGGATCGCAGACTCCAGTTGCACTTGCGTGGCTGACAGCCACGCTTGTTGAGAATTCAAGCGGCAAAGCCCTCAACCCGAATTCTTCTCATAGCAAGAGTAGTAGAAGAGTAGTAGTCCATCAACAGGAAGAATCGGAGAGGTGAAAAGCGATTTGTGGGAAACTTGGATGATACTGTCGTCTGACAAAAGCATCGGATCAAGCTATTTTAAAGAGCTTCAAGCCTTAGCATCAAACTTTGTTGCCGCTGTTGGGCCTATCCGTATAGATCTGCTCATCTTTGTTGTTGGAATGATGACTCTCTTTCAGACTTCGCACAATATTCTAAAGTCGCAAAGCATGCGAGCTTGACAAAAAATGGGAAACCTCGACCACTTAATTGCAGAGGTTGAGGCCTGCAGAAGTCACGTCGCAGAGTATGGCAGTGTGGACATCGTCCTGGGTCAGAGATTGATACTGCAAGTGCTCGAATTTGCCCAGGTCAGCACTCGCTCCTATGTTCTGGTGTGCAGTAGCAAATGCTTGAAATGCTTTGAGATAATTTGGCATCTCCTTCCAGCATTTGCGGAAGCATCTGGTCTTGATTGTGACATCATGAGCACAGGAACGTGAAGTATCACACAATTGAATCCACAGAATGCAAGCTCGACCTGCAGGCCGAACTTGTGGGGAACAGAGCCACTGAAGCAAGCTTCTGGGCGGTGGTGTGCGCCACCGAGGCGGCATATCCCCTGCTGCTGGGTGCCAGCCTGGACAAAGCAAGGAGTACGGCTGCAGAAGTGGGGGCCGAGACGAATCATGACTTTGTCCGAGACTTCTGGATCCTCCAGGTCAGTCTCAGGCTCTAGGATATGAGCTGGTGTCAAATCTGACTGCAGAGGCATGGTGCACTGAGTGTCTGGCAAGTTCGGCATCAGAAAACGCGCAAAGGGAGACACGTTGAAAGTTAAGTTGGAGTCTGAAGGCACATGCCGGAGAAGCCGACCAATCCGAGCATAAAGCATTTCTTTGATCTCCTGACGGTTGTTTGTGGCGGAGTCAGGGGGTGACAGATGGCGCGCTGTCGATACTGGTGGAGAAGGTGCGCAGCCAGCCGCAGATCTCAGGGGCGTACAGGAGGACCGCCCCCATGCGCAGCAGGGAGAGCGTCATGGAGTTCTGTGCAGCCATTGATTGCCTCAAAGTGCGCCCTCCAACTCACACATGGGCATCTGTCTTGCAGCTCTTGGCAATTTGCTGAAGGGGATTTCTCTGCTCGGTGACAGAGTGACTGTCTTGAGGATTCTGCTGAATGGCAATGCCAGCAACTTGATTCAAGGGCATCGGCAAACGCTTGCAGGGAACCAGCTTTGACGCACTGAATCTAGAACCCCTCGCTGTAATCAATGCTGAGGTGCCACAGCAGACCCCTGCATCCAGCAGCCTGCCAGTGGAATCACCCAAGGGTGCCGAGCAGCAGCATGCAGAGGTGCCTTCCTCTTCACAGGTCAGCCATCACCCCAGAGCACTTGCTAAGTAGTGAATGTTGCAAAGTTTGGCAGCCCATCCAATCGAACCCAAGAATATGACAGCCAAGAGACAACTGCAACGTGCAGGCAGCCAGAAGCCAAGGGGATAGTGCTGGAGATAGCCACAGAGACGTGAGTGCGGCTCCGACGCAGATAGAGAGCGTGGACAAGAGCACTGTGCAAGCTGCAGCCCATCCTGCAGCCCAGCACTCCTACGTGCAGGATCTGGGCAGCAAGGCATACGAAACCGTCAGCTTCCTCAAAAACCAGGTCAGCTGGATTGTGATCTTGTGAGCCTACTCTTCATTTTGAGTTGTTCCTAGCCAGGTTGACTGCTGTTGTCTCACACCTTCATTCAAGAAGACGTCCCGTGACATATTGGGCGATAGCGGCCAAGACATTGGTGGGCGATGCTGACATGACACCCAGGGGGCCAATCTGGCTTGGGCAGTGCTTGTATGGAGGGTTACAAGGTATTGAAAAGGTGTTGCCAAAGGGTGTCTCGTTTCCAGATCGTCCACAGCGGGCATGGAAGCAACACAGGGGCGGGGAGAGCCCCGCTGGAGCCAGCTGTGGTAGTGCACCTGGAGGTGGCAGATGGTGGCGAAGGGGTGGTGGCTGTTCGCCTGGAGCCCTCTGAGGGCGTCACGCATGTCGAGACAAACTCGCTGCCAGGTCAGCCCCTTCACTTTGTTGCTGACACTTGATGCCCTTACTGCAATCTGTGAACCCGGAAGCTGCGCTTTCGCGCTCACAGCTGTGGGTGAAAATGCGTTGGTCCCTCCATTACGAGCAAACAGGCGTCAATTGGTGTAGGGTACGCAGTGCGAGGGCTCGGCCTCGTCAGCGGGGCAGCTTCCTCCATTGTTTCGGGTCCCACAGCCTCCTCCCTGGCGTGGCTGAGGGCACGGGCGGGGGACATGCCGGGGTTGCCATTCGCCAGGCAGGCAGGCACATCTGAGCAGCCCACCGGGCTGCCCGAGAGCCCTGCTCTGCCAATGGCTCCTGGCGCTGGGAGTTCAGGTGGTGATAAGTCTGGCGAATCAGCCACTACTCGCCAGGCTGCTGTGACAGAGATTGAGGGTGGCAAATCTGTGCCTGAAATACTGTCAGAGAGCAGCTTGGTGGTACAGAGGGAACCTGTTGAGGATGCGCATGAAGGCAGTGCGGGGCAAGCAGGACCTGCGACTGATGGCGATGGCCAAGGCACTGATGCTGGTCCGTTCTCGCAGCCCATTCTTCTGTTTTGCAATGCCAGGTTTTGGTGTTTCTGTGTGCTGATAGGGGTACAAATGAGGGTCCTCATCCAGTTGTGTGTCAACCATGGCTGGCGATGTCTTTGAAACGAGATTGCTCTGAAGCAGCAGTGCTTGTCTTGATCCTGTCGTCAATTCTCACCACTGTCGCCGGACTGAACCTGCTGGGAGCTCTGGTTGGTAGGCTTTGGGATCAGCGTCTCCCATGCTCGTACTCCTTCCAAACTCCTTTGTATTTGTTGTAGGCACAAGTGAAGACAGGGGGACTGGCAGGGGGCAGCAGTCTGCAGGCGGCCTATTTGGCTGGGGGGCGCGAAGCTTCAGGCGCTGGAAGCCCGATGCAAGCAGCCAACCAGACAGTCCAGAGCAAGGTATCCTGCCGCGCCGTTCCGGCTGCCACAGGCAATTATCGCGAAGAACGCTGCAGCTTGTCATGTTGGCGCACTCTCAATTACATGCAATGGGCGCAGAAGGGGATGTCACTGACTGGGTTTGCAGCAAGCAAAGCTGGGCTTCCGGCCACACACAATCTTCTTGGTGCAGGTGACAAGGATAAGTCAGAGGAGAGCCGATTAGCAAGCAGCCTGGAGCAAGAGTCTGCAAGCAACCCAGCTGGCCATGCTGAACCGTCACCCGCTTTGGCCCCCTTGTCACCCTCGGAGCAGCATGTCATGCAGGTCCGTCCGAATCGCTCCGCAATTGTTGCTTTCAGTACCTGGTTGCTTATGTCATTGGAAATCAAATTTGGTACTGAGGATACTCCAAGAATAGCATATTCATACTGCAGGTGCCTGTCATTCGTGCTGTACCGCTTTCTCCCTTTCATCGGCTTTAAATCCTAGGATTTGTTTCAAGCTGGCCGTCGACAAGAGCAGCCACTTCCGGAAGAGGCAATAAGACACGCACGAAGACACCAGATTTCAGCAAACGAGGGGAACCCTGACAGGCTGGCCAGGAGCTGTGCGAGAGGCTGCAAGGGGAATCACAGGCACTGCTGGAGTGTGGGCTGGCTGCCCCGGCCACCCTGCGCATCGATGGCTTGAGGGTGGACCGTCTGTGCTCGCTGGTGGGCCAGCTGCTCTCTCACGGCCTCCAGGGAAAGGCTATTGCCCCCGCTGGGAGTGGATGGCTGCCATCAGTGCCGTGGCAGGCCCTGCCCAAGCCCTCTGCGCTGGGGGTGCTGCAGGTGGGACCTCTGACCACGA
The DNA here is from genome assembly GCA_004335615.1 of Chloroidium sp. JM. Lineage (NCBI taxonomy): Eukaryota > Viridiplantae > Chlorophyta > Trebouxiophyceae > Watanabeales > Watanabeaceae > Chloroidium > Chloroidium sp. JM. Next base: position 277,729 of record QAXI01000414.1, read on the forward strand.
ATTGCCATGCATAAGAAGGTGCAGGGGATGGATTGAATGCCTTTGGAGCCGTGTGGATGTTCAATAATCTATGTTCAAGGCTATACATCGAGGCATGCTTGGCAGCGCGAGCAAGGAAGCCTGTGTCTTGTTATACATTTTCTGCTTTCATCTCCCGAGCTTTAGGCCGCTTTATTATTGCTTGCGGCACAGTGCAGGAGGCTGGATTTGGCATGCAGTGATGCAAAGGGCTGCTGTATGAGAGACTCAAGAATGATACCCTCAAGCGCCCTGCCTTGCAAAATTCCAGCTCGTCAATGACCAGCTGGTCTCCTGTTGCAAATTTTCCTGCTGGGAGTTCGACCCGTATAAATCGAGAAGTCACCTTGCACGTCTCAGCCAGGCCTGGAGGGGTCTGCTAAAAACAGACTTGTGAGCAGGAAGCTGGCTTTGAATTGACCCAATCTGCCGGCGTGGGGGAGGATGCTGCAGTGGGGGAGTGGGTGAGGAACAGCCTGGCACAGCACTGCCTGGGCAGCCGCCTGCTGGAGATCTTCAGGGACCACAAGCTGCTGGAGGCCTGGTACTCCAGGTGGGTGTTCCTTTCTTTTTGAGTGGGCAGCTATATGGGCCACCAGGCAAGTGGGCTTGTCAGACTGCATCCGTCCAGGCGCTGGATCGGGTGGATCCGTTGGCAAATGAGTCAAGCAGCCATCATGCCAGCGTATTTGAGTCAGACCTGGGCCCTCATCGGCAGAGGCTCTCAAGCAGGGAAGGGCCTCTGCAAGCCTTTGCATCTGTCTTTTTCTGCATGCCTCAGACTGGTGCACAGTGGCTGCAAACAGTGCAAGCATGCGGGGAACACAGCGTTAATTCACGTCATCCTCGTGGCGGGAGTTGCATCTAGGTGTGCTATTGTGGCAGGGTGGCGCTGATCAGGCAGGAGACCTCTGGCCAGGTGATGGGGCTGCTGGTCAGCCTGGATGGGATCACCTTTGCGACCCCTGCAAGCCCACAAGGTTGACCTATCCTGCTCCTACTCTTTGCCAGCACTGGAGCAGAAATCAATGGTACAGCCTGTGCTTTGCCTGGCATGCTCGACCCTCTCTGATGGTCAAGCTCTTGTAGCAAGTCTGCTGCGTCGTTCAAGGTCCTTATTTGCAAGCGCAGACGGAGCGTACCTTGGGGAAATGGTGAGGCTCTGACAGGCAGAGCATAGTGGGCTTTGACTGAAGGAAAGGGACCGATGCTGGTCTACAGGGATTGGGGGTGATGGTGAGGAAAGCAATGCCGCTGGGGAGGCCAGCTCTGTGCACAGGAGGGGACTCCTGTCGTCGGTGGCCAGCATCCTGAGGAGGGCGGAGGCTTCTGGCTCCGCTCATGGCTTGCAAATAGCAGAGAGCATCACGGCCGCCGCCAGAGGGCCCAAGCGGTGACCCATCCCCCTCTTCAAATCGCTCATCAGGACCATACGCAATTCCCGGCAAGCTTCGAACCCATGCCGATTTGCAAAAACATTTTCTCGCTTGTCGTCTGCTAATCATAATCCTATCATCAGACAACCCGCCATTTCAATGGAAGCCGTGACCTGCCTGTCTACAGCTGGCTGCATGCAAGCTTTGAATGCAGGAAAGCGTCCACGAGGTCCGTGCAGATCGACCGCAGCACAGACGACCAGGTGTGGGGCGAACCCAAGTCCCCCGGCTTCCAGACCCCTACGGCCAGCCTGGGCTTCCTGTCGCCGCTGTCTTCCACGGAGCTGTCTGCCGAGCCCCTCTCCCCCTCCACCCTGGCTTTCTTCAGGGCGGCACGCTCACGAGCAGCTGAGGCCAGGCAGGAGGCTGCTGCCTCCCAGGTGCTTGCCACCTGATTTAAAATGGGTCCCTATCAGTTCTGGTCATTTTTGCGGGAGGCCCTTGGGTCTCTGCCATGGGGGTCAGCTCGCACAGGCTTCACTCGAGTCAAATTCTTAGGAGGGTAGGTGCGAAAGAGCAAAAACACGCACAGTACCATGTCAGAGCCACATACCATACCACCCCGAAAAGGCACTCGATTTAGGTGTGATCAAGACCTGTTTGCCAAGGGCAGTTTTTGACTGCAGGGTGCCGACATGTCGCCCGCCAGCCTGTCACCCTTCTCGGCGGAGTTCATCGCGACAGTCCTTTCCAAGCTGCCGGGCGAGGAAGCGCCGCCTGAGCAGCCGCGGGCACCAACCTTGGAACAGGGTCACTCGAACTTCCTGGACTCCCTACTGGGCAATCGCACCGCCCCCTTGCAGCCCGCCATTCTGCCGGCTGCCGGCCAGTTCTCCCTGGTGGGCTGCATCGCGGAAAGTGCGGCCGACGTGGATGCTGGCGGCCATGAGCGAGTGGGCGTGGCCACTGACGAGGCCGTAGCGGTGGCATCGCCAGACCTTGCGGCAGCGCCTCCAAGTGAAAGGGATCCGTTGTCCGCGCCGGAAAGCGCGCAAGAGGTGTGGTTTCGATTGACCAGACTGCAAGTTCGGCAAGTGCTGGCAGGGTCAGTGTACTAATTGTGCTGCCTGACACATTAGTTTACGCCAAAACCAGGGCCACAGAATGCTCCAGCTCACTATGAACTGCCGTGCTCTTACATTGTTTGTCAACTGCTTTCCCACTGCCAAATACAGGGTCGAAAAAACCGCCGCGCTTCAACCCTGCGCGATGGAGGAGCAGTAGCTGATAGTCCAAGCACAGTCCATCAAGATGAGAGAGGTGCCCATGAGGCGTTTTCTCCACCCACAGAGCAGCAGATCCACTCACCAGAGGCTGCAGAAAGACAGGTGGGGGGCAGCTACGTCAGCATGTTGTGAGCACCATTGTATCCTTCCTGCAACGGGAAGAATACCCTCAGATGCTCGCTCATCATCCACGTCGACATCATTTGCCTGCATAACGCCCTTCTGCTTTCCAGACATTTCAGGCACTGGAATGCACATGATTTCTGGCAACCTGACATTTCAGCAGTGGCAGCATGTGTCAGTCGGATTCCCTCTCAAATTTCACGGCACCAGCCTCATGCTCTGCCACACAACACGGCCTGCAAACTTCCCCATGTTTACCTTGCATGCACCCATGCAGGAGATAGGGAACCTGGGCACTCAGGAAGATGAGTATAAACCTGAATCTCGTTCCCCTGAGCACCCGGTTGCACCAGCCCTCGCCTTTCAGAGCGTCAGCATTACCGCCTCCACTACTATGAGCGATGGGCCTGGCAAGGAGTTCACAGCATTCACTATTGCAGTGGAGGTGGGGGGCGATGTGCCCGGTTGGGAAGTCAAGCGCAGATTCAGGTGTGCTCCCACCGCCCCCCTTGTTCTCATTCTCCTCCACTGAGATTTGTCGATGTTTTGATGGTCTCTGCAGGTCGCTCCCGTGCCTTCAAAAAAATACCCTTCTGGCAATGCAGCAGTCTGAAAGAGCTGTATGCCTTCAAGGATTGCACGGCCTTCTCTTTGGCACAAAACCTTATCCCACAAGATGAAGAAGCTTAAATGTGAGGAACGGCAGTCAAGAGCTTGTGTTGTATGCTACAGGCAGGCCAGAAGTGCTCGGCCTGGTCTTGTATCTCAGATGGCTGTGTGCTGATGTGAGACTGCAAGGCTTTGGATGTTAGGCTTCAAGATGGTACAGTCAGCCCTTGCATTGCAGGGACTTCTCTCTGCTGGAGTCCAGGCTGAGGGCTCGACACGGAGACAAGCTGCCGCAAGTCTGGGCCCAGATACGGCGAGCTCGCACCCTCCTTGGCGCTGCCAGGTATGCCTGAGCGTTCCCACACAAGTGGCCACCATGTACTTGCAATCAGGAAGGGCCTGCCACGGCTCTTTCCTGGAGGGATGGAGCAAACAACGGGGATCGAGCGTATGCCCTGGTACCCCTTTGAAGGGAGTCTGAGCATGTGCAGGAATCCGACCGACAGCCAGCCCGTATGTCTGATACAGCCAAGCTAACCATCTATGAACAGTACCTGAGCATCCCAACTTGCCCTCTTGCGAAGTCTTTCTGTCGTTCCATCGATCTGTGATTGTAAAAATGAAAGAAAGGGTCCTTCATCATGTTGGGACAGGGAAGTGATCCCGCCATCCCGCATCCAAAACTCCGACTGTATCTTGCAAGCACCGGAACGCACAGCACCCAGTAAATGGACCCCCACACCAACTGGTCCTTCCACCTTTAAAAGGCCAAAGCGTGATAACATGCAATTTGATGCCAAGATGCTGAGTCACTCTAGGCTGGCGGCTGAGGTGGTGGAGGCGCGGCAGAAGATGTGCCAGCAGTGCTTGGAGGAGACTGTCCGGGCCGGCATGCCACTGTCCGCATCCCCGCCGCTGCTCGCCTTCCTGGATGTGCCCGCCAAGCTCAAGGACCGCTTCCAAGGCCACGGGCTGACAGAGTATGCCTCCCCCCCCTCCCCACCCACCCCACCCCCTTCCCTAAGTATTTCAAGCGAGGGGCTTGTGCTGTGCATGGACCATGCCACGCAGAGGGCAGGGCAGGACAAGTGTTTCATCGGCGAACGTGGACCAACAATCTGCGCCTTGAGGAGATGGTGTGAGGCGCACTGAGATGGTGACAGCTGGCCAGTGGCATTGCGTTCCCTGTAGAGATTTGTGCTGGATGCAGGGAGGCCAATGGGTACTCGAGAGGATGCCTGAAAACCGAGAAATGTCATGATCACATTTGAATGGCGAAAAGCGGTTGCAGGAGCAGGATGAGGTTTTTGGTGGACCTGCCGGAGAAGGAGAGCACGCTGGCCGAGCTGGTCCAGATGCAGAACGGGTACTGCGCTGGCTGCAGGCAGGAGTTTGCCGCTGCATCCAAATTCAAGGTGCAGTGCTAGAAATAACGGTTAAAAGGTTGAATTAGTGATTATCTCAATGAATGGGGTTCTGGTTTGTGAATTGGGTGCATTCGCTGTCATCGTAGTGCTTTCACATCTCCCAATTGCATGAGCCAAAGATCTTCATCTGGGTCGTCTATTTCCAGGCATATCAATGCACCTTACTGAATTCCAGAGCCTGGTCAGCAGACCACGCAACACGGTTGTTTTCCTGTAGCCTCACCAATGTGCGTACAAGGAGTTAGCCCCACAATTTTCAGCCCCCTGAGGTGAAAGCCTGATTTGGCCCTTGCAGGCAGCCTTGCGCTGTCACTACAGTGGGCTGGCATTCTGCCCTGAGTGCATGGGGAGCCAAGCAGCTGTGCTGCCCGCACTGGTTGTCCGCAGCTGGGACTTCTGCAAGAAGCCTGTGTCTGTCACGGCATCAGAGTATCTGGGGGCCATACACCGGCAACCTTTGATATGTCTGACGACCCTCAATCCAGGTTCCCACTCCTCTCCCCCCTCCCCCCCATCCAAGCTGGCTTAGTGGGATACAGAAGAGCCTGGACATGGCTCAAATAACAATCCAGATGCTTGTTTTACAGGCTCTGGAAGAAAGTTCACTGCACGGCACGTGTGAAGCTTACTGCAGGGAGCCCATGCAATCAAAATTCCATGAGAATGGCTTGGCACGGTGCCCCTACAGAGACATGCATTCATATATAGGCCAGCTTGCAGGTCTTTTGGAGGAGGTCCAGGTACTAGGAAGGGTGTCTAAATTGCGGCACACTGCCAGCAAGGCACTCCAGGCAGCCACAGCCGCCAGCCCCGATTCCAAAGAACAGGTGGCCTCCCAGACTGTGTCGCCTCATTGTGGCTTGCTGCTGAGCAGCTTGACAGCAAGTTTCCTATCCCTTGGAGGACAATTTCACAGCGCGTTTCTCTGAGAGCACCCGAGCGCTCTTCAGTCTCCCCAGGAGATCAAGCCGAGGAATCTCACCCCAACAATGCTTTGCTGTGCAGGTCGAGGCCTTCCTAGAGGCGGCAGGGAACAGGCGCCAGCTCTTGGAGGGGACCAACTACTGGTCGATGGAGGAGCTCTGTGATATCAACAAAGCCTCCTCCTCCGAGGTGGCCAAGTGGCTGGAGGCTACTTGCCCGAAGGCCACAGGACTGGCAACTGCGGCCCTGTTGGCTCCAAAAGCAGCAGGGAAGCCTCAGAAGGCATCAGAAGGTTGATGCCATGAGGTCAACATCTCAGCATCGTGAGATGATATTGCCGAAATGGATTTTGTATTATACATCCGATCTTTTTCATGGCAGTCGAAGGCTTGTGTGTGTACATTTGTATGCAAAGCGGGCACTCCTTTTCCGGTTTGCATTGAAAACTGGCATTCATTGTGTATTACTGCAGGTCCGGTGTGACTTGTCTAGCTTTGCAGTACTGGCAATCGAATTTCTTTATAGAGTGTACACCAAGCTACTTTGCAACGAATGAGTCGTCAAAGCTTGCACAAGATGACACCTTGGGTGAAGATATGGAACGCAATCTTTGCTGTACACAAGCATATCATAAATATTGGAGCGCTTGACCTGTAGCTGTCGGTTTGTGAAATTCAATCATCTGCTGCTTGAGGATTCATATTATAAGTACAGGGCATTGAAGATCCACTTTCCCAAACTACAGCGACTGATTAGTTCATACAGTAAAAATTCTGCCATAAAAATCACCAACTCATCATGTTTGGCTCATGCTCTGCATAGCCTATGAAGATACAAATGAATAGCTGCCAGCTTCCTCTCTGATATAATGTTGCCCCTCCCACCTGATTAGCTCCCTGTATAGCCATAGGCAGAGCTTCCAGAGTGCTGACTCTCAAGCCACAGCTCTTCCATTGTCAAGCCTGCAGATTGCACAAAAGCTTACATCGATCTGGGGAACGCATACCTTTCCCCATTTTCCAGTTACCCTGTAACTCCTGTAAGATCTGCGAGCAAGGAATTGAGAGCGCAACCACTCCTGGAGAGAGAGATTGGAGGCGTACCCATGGCAATGACGAGGACTGTGGGAAGGTGGGCCCCCGCTTCGAATATCGTGATGTTGCCCTTGCGGTTCCTCCAAGCCCAGCATTGCCAAGCATTCTCAGCCAGAGGAACTGGGCTGTCCTTCTCCGTCAGAGTGTATCTGCATTGGCACACTCTCGATTCAACTTTTAGCGACTTCGTGAGGCAAGAATTGAATGGCAAATATTGCATTGTCATCTTTTGGTTTGCAGTATCAGCCCTTCTCCCAGCATTTCAGCTGGCATTGCAGATAGAGTCCTTCACATCTTTGGTTCGCATCAGGGGGGAAGGAATTTTGGCGACTTGGAGAGGCACATGCTTACCACTTGTCCTCATCTGTGTGCACAATCAAACGGGATGACTCAGTATTTGCACATGGTCCTGTATTTTTATAGATGCCAGGAATTATGCTTACGTTAGCTGCTTGGCAAACATCTTGGAGCTCCTCTTCCACATATAGTGCCTCCCTTCCCATGTGAATTCCCTGATCCTGCGTAGGAAGCTGGGGGAGCGCATTTCGATGCTCTGTTCGGTCTTCGGGATGTTGATATTCACGGTCTGCACAGCACAAGATGTTGCCACGACCTGCCTACATGGACGTCAGTCAATCAGTGAATGGCTGCAGAGATGCCTGCTTTCTGATACTGTGTTGCATTCGCAAGAACGCACCGACTTGTGCCCGCCCTTGGTGATGTGCAGAGCGGTTGAGCCCTCCTGAGTGGGCCCTTCCACAAGCTGGTACTTCCAGCTGCAGGACGTCCATCTGCTTGGCTTGACCAGACAGAAGGATGTACCATCCTGCAGGGATCTGTGGTCAACATATCTGATGAAGTCAAGGTGTGTACCTGGTTCCTATTTCTTGTGCTATCAGTTCCAACTCGTCAATCTCCTCTCAACAGATAGTAAGGGGGAAGAGATGGACCTGTCCAGTGACAGACACGGTCGATGTGTTGCTCCATCCGCAATTCTGCTGGGTGGCCCAGACTGAGCTGGCGGGTATCAAGCCCTTTTCCAGTGCCATCGGTGTCGCTCGTGCTCTGCTTTTGAACGCTGCTGATCCGTGCCAGCTCTCCAGTTCCAGTTGCTTTCAGAGCTTGTAAATTTGTGGTGGATCGAAGTGCAGAGGGAAATCGAGTGCGATCAATCGGTTTTAGGGCCAACGGGTTTTTCGGTTGTGCAGACTTCCTCAGGGGAAATTGTGATACTTCCCTCCCCATATAATACTTCAGAAAAGAACATTCCTGAGCAGAGTGTTTTCCATCATTGCATGTAAAAAGTGTTGTTGCTGGAATTTTATCAAGGAGGAACCGCATTCAACATGCTAGTGCTTCCTTCATCCATGTGATGCTCAGCGTACTCGCTCGAATCAACAAAAGACGATTAAGTAGCTCTTGTTCTTCCTACCTTCAGAATATAATAACACCTCTCTTTGGGTGCCCCCAAGCAGTACTGCCCGCAAGCAGCTGCCTTTGGTTCTCGTCACGACCCACAGAAGGGGTCTGGGAAAGGCGGGTTAATCTAGGAAACAAACCACCGAGAACACCTCTCACTACTGAGTCCAGAAGTAGACCATCGTCCCCCCCAGGAGCCGAAAGTGGTAGAAGGGAAACATTTTTAGAGCAGTCTTCCCCAAGACACGTCCCTCAGGTCCACAAGCGGCAGGAGACAGTCCTGCGACGGATGAAAGCCCAGGGTAGATCACACACACTCCTGCTTCTTTTCTGACAAGACCTGCTGTGAAGTGCATGCATCCTCAGAATCCTATATTTCCTCTTCGTGCGATATGTTTCCCCTCACCTTGCAGGATTTACCAAGGGCCCTGCTGGCTGGAACAATCGCCCCGCAACGCATGGAGCAGGCGCTCTTGTCGGACAGAGCAGGACCCGTAGCCCCAGGCCATCGGGGGAAAATTTTGCGACTGCGGAGAAGCTACCACCCTTCAGGGATCGCACGCCCCTCCAGCATCTCAAGCACAGGCTAGGCACACGACACCAGGTCAGCAGTCACGCGTCCACATTCCTGTAGCTTGGGTATCCGCTGCTAGTCGAAGAACGGCTCTGCAGGAGGGCAGGCAGGGCTTGTCCCCACTGGATATCGATGAGCTTGGTGCTGGCTGTGCCTGAGGGAGCAATGCTGGAGTGACAGGAACAAGGCTCAGTCACTTGCGACTCAGTGCCTGCAAGGCTTTGGCAAAATCCTCCACACCGGTCAACCTTCTAGGGCCTTACGAGCTTTCATGCTGCGCTGTTGTTGCCATAATTCGACGGAATGTGCACCCGATAGGAATATCATCCCTGCAGGCCAGAGCAGCTGCAGCGGCAGAACAGCAGCAGGAGGGAGCGACGGCAGGCAGCTCCAGCGTGACGAAGAAGGACATGTGGGACGAGGATGCGATGTCCCACAACACCGGCCTGGCATTGCTGTTTCTGGGCACGGGCACTGGACACCCGAGCGAGCAGCGGTGAGCAACCTCATATCCCACACTCCAGGTTAGAGATGAGCTCGGGCACAGGATATTTCATGCCTGACCTTGCCCCCAAATCTCAAGAGTGTTCGCCACTGCTAGCTTGCAGGCGCCACCATTCAACATGACATGTACGTGAGGCATCAGAATGGAATGCTAGAGAAGTTGGGAAGGCAGGTTCAGTTCAGACGAGCCGCTCCAGCACAACAACAGCATCAGTCACCTCAAAGAGACTGAATGTTGGCGGTGGCAGGAGGACCGGGTCGGTTGCGCTCAAAGCACACAAGTCCACGTGGCTGTTTGACTGCGGGGAGGACAGCCAGCGGCAGGTGCACAAGCAGCCGATGATCCGGCACGGCAAGCTGGACCGCATCTTCCTCACAAACAGGCGTGCCAACAACGTCCTGGGCCTCCCGGGTATAATCACACCCCCCCCCCCCCCTTTTTGCCTGAACACTGTGGTCACACACCTCTTATATCTCTTTGTGCTAGTCCCACATCCTTCAGTCAGCACCTCAAGACTTCCAAGAGCGAAATATTCTAAGGTGCCGTATGAGTCGCCAATTTCCTCTGCTCATACCCTGCCGATTCCTCTCTAGTTCAATGCTTTGGACTGGGATCCTGCCAAAAAGTTTCCAGCATTACTGTCCTCACACACTCAGTCCTTGCAGAGAGACACAGCACCTCGCAAACCAAAGCAGAAGACCTCTGCTGACCGTTGGGGTCCGTCTCGCCTGACAAGCTGTGTTGGGCAGGGATGATGTGCACCTTGAGTGCGGCCAGAGCAGTGGGCATGGACACTGCAGATGTCCCCCTACACCTGTATGGGCCCCCTGGGCTGGCAGCATTCCTCACGTGAGTCCACCATTCATGCTCCCTCACTCCTCTCTTCATGCCCACCAATGAGTATGTTGCCTGCAGCATGGAATCTGACATAGCTGCAGGATGCGTTGGCACGGAATGACCTGAGTCTTGCAATCTCTCAATGTGCGCCAAATTCTACCGATGAAGGTGTCAAGATATGTGCTGTACACCACCTAGTGTGCGGAGTCTCACTTGCCCTAACACCCTGAAGCCGTCGGTGTTGACTGCTCAAATAAAACAACACAGCCGCACTAGATCGCGCATTCCAGCTTGTATTCTACTGTGTGCCAATTCCTGGGCGTGAGTGGTCACGTTTGAACGACAGGCCCATGCTCAAGCTTTCCGACACGTTCATCTCCATGCCCATCGTGGTGCACGAGTTCGTGGAGCATGCGGTGGATATCAAGGACATGGAAAATCCGCAGCTGCTGGATCGGCGCAGCGCCCTCTACCGCGTCCTCATCCCCCCGGACAAGCTCAACCCCCTGGTACCCCTCAGACCGTCTCAGGCCGACCCTCCACAGGCCATCTCATGGGCACTCTTGTCAAATCCACGCCCTTGAAGCAATGTGGTCATTATCGTGGCTACTATAGGCCCCCAGAGCCAACAGATGTCAGATGGCGCTCGCATTCTGCATGGGGTGTCTGAGTATGCAATGCCGTGGATGCAGCTGCACTGTTGAGACAATAGGTGTCTGAAGAGGGCTTTGGCCCAGTCCTGAGCAATCTAGCCGAGTTTGACAAACTACCAGGCACAGATATGGCAGAAGCTTTACACAACATAATTTCTGCAGGGGGAAAAGTTCATCTCACACAGCATGCCCCGAAAATCAAAATTTGCAACTTTTTGCCGCCTTGCCTTATTGCTGAAGGTATTATCACAATGCAGGGCTACTACAACGGGGAGATATCGCCGATGCTGGAGCGGGGTGGCCAGAAGAGCAGGGCCCTGTCCAAGGGAGTGGACCAGCGCGTCACAAATCGGCCCCTGGATCTCCCCCCACCAGGTGGACTTCTTTTCCCTTTTTGCCTTTCCCCTTTTTGCCTCGAGTATGTGTGAGGAGCACAACATATGGTTCAGGAGTTGAGGGTTGCCCTGACACTCTGCCAGCAAGTGAGATGCAAGCAATCTGCACCTCCCTTTGCTTGCTCATCTTTCACCGCACACTGATCTATCTGCACTCAGAAGTAGCAGCCTTGCGAGCGCAAGGCTTCACCTTCAGCGTCGATGAATGCTAGTCAAGCATACTTCACCGGGCAAAGAAGTGAAAGGTACAGGCTGCAACTGCAAAGATCTCTGAATGCCTGGTCTATCACTACAGCCTTTGCCGAGGCTGTGGGAAGCTCTGGATAAGCCACTTCAGGACATGAATGGACGAACGGTAACAAAGAGCATGTCGACTCACTCTGGTGGCAGGGAATCCGGACGCAGCGATTGAGGGCATGGGTGAGCTGAGGTGGACCATCAAGTGCGACAGCAACCAGATGGTGACTGCCGTGCTCGTGCCGGCCGCCACGGAGAGCTGGGCCTACATCACCAAGGAAGCCAACAGGTGGGACCTGCCCTCCGTCTATCCTTGGGTTTCTGCTTTTCATGATTTTGAGACTGTTATTTCCGCACGTGGGCTCAGGGGACAGAACACTGTTCCTGCTTCTTCTGCCATTCAGATGGTACTCTGGATGCAGGCGTAATTGGGTACAATAGTGCTGCCTGAGACCCCAGCTTGGCTGCCCGGATCTCAGGCTGATGTCTTTGTTGTCGCTTCCCTTACAATGACCCATAATTGACGGTCTGGGGAACTCCAGGAGATTGAAAGCTTACAAGTCTGCCGCCCTGTAGGGTTGGACCCCTGAACGTGGAGGCATGCTTGGGGTACGGGATCGAGCCGGCAGACTTTACGGCTGCCAAGAAGGGAGACACCGTGCCGGGCGCCAATGGGCGGATGATTGAATCCGCCATGGTAGGCAGGACACCCCAAGTTTGCCATTGATTCCTTATGCCTCGAGCTGCCAGTCCTTGCCAATCAGCTGAATTCATAAGAGCTTGAGACCCACCAGGGTTGCAGGTTGTATTGCAAATCTCCCAAAACTATCGTGTGACTGCGAGGTGATGCTGAATTGCGGTTGCAAGGCGAGGAAGTTGTTCTTTGCTGTCGCATCCAAACAATCATTCTACTGCCAAAGAATTGGCTGAATAGTGGCGTGAATTTGGCAGGTCATGGGGAAGGACATCGAGGGGCGCAAGGTCGTGGTGGTGGGGGAGAGCAGCGACAGCATGTGCCTGGCGAGCGATGCCCATGACGCAGATGTCATCGTTCATGCAGCTTCCTGTAAGGTGCGTGCTGCCAGCATTCCATGGCCCTGTAGATGTCTCATGGGCTTCCAGGAATGTCGGGCTGTGAGGGTGACTTTATATGGCTGACCGCCAAGCACTCTTTCCAGGGCAGGATGCGCTTGTGAGGCTGATTGCCATCCAGCAGCCAGTTGACTTGTGATGGTGCTGTACACCCGTGCCCCCATGGGACCTGGGGGTGTTCCTTGATTATGAGTCATAGTAGTCATTTTGCGACTACATTGAATGGTGTGAGGCATTCAGGGGGTGGACGAGAAGGGGATGGCAAATGATCTGTCGACCCTTGAAGTTGCTGGCCGCTTGACGAGCGCCGCTGGGGCACGACACCTCCTCCTGTACAAATTCAAGCCGGCAGAGATCCAGCAGGTCAGCGCTTTACCCTTCCCCTCTCACCTCCCTCCATCACCTGCATGTTTGGCAGCCAAGGGCAACATCGAGCTTCGATCACCAAGCATGTGGTGTGCACTGATACGTTTGAATAATGACGCTGCGTGCTGAGAAAGGCCATTGGTACTGTTTTCAAACTGAGGAAGTGGTCTGCCAGCCTTGCTACCCCCTGTAAACGGTGATCCTTCACCCAAGAGCTGCTCAGTAGTACAGTGAGCTTGACATGTGATTATCATGGAAGGCAAATGAACACTTGTCGCTTGTACGTGCAGGCTGGCAACCAGGATCCATCCGAGCACCCTCTGAACACCCTGCACAAGTAAGCCCTCTTGACTGGCTGCACCCATAGGCGCCTGGACCAGGCTGACAGATATTGGCTATTGCCTTGCATGTTCACTAGGTGGTGCGGAACCTGGCTGTGGCATGAAATGGTATCAAATATGAGAGCAAGCCTCAGATCAACGATACACAGGCATCTGGAGGACAGAGGATTATGGGGTGGCAGGGAGGCGGTGTCAGCTGATGAGGATGTACAGCATCTGCTGCAAGCTTACCGGCAGACACCTCAAGAGCATGATCAGCTGTGCCAAAGTCAAGGCTCGCTTATCAGTAGGAACCGCTTTAACCAGTATGTGTTGTGCAGCTTCTCAATGTCCAAGCAGGAGGCATTGAACGGGTACATCTGGCGTGCCAATAATCACTGGGCACCTGTCTACAGCCCACTGCAGGTATGCCACTCCTCCACCCTCTTGTCCCTCTGTGCCAAGCTGGTCTTAAATACTCCTGATTGCCCATCAAATTTGCTACATCCAGTAGACAATAGCATGGAAGCTTTGGAGTGGCATATTGTGATCAATCTTCTTATACTGGACCTCTTCAGACTAGAGCACTGTGAATACCTTTTAGCCCTGGACAGGCCTTGCAGCATTTTATGTGCAATTTTGTGATTCAGAATCGCTGACAGGCTTCCTCCCCTGTGCAGGTCAACAAGGCGACTGAGGAGGGAGTCTCACAGATCCTTGGGCGCGAAAACTCAGTAAGTGTGGCAGCAGACATGGACATGTTCACAGTGGAGCGCCGCCTGGCAGATGACACCCCCATGATCCCCATGGAAAGCGCAGACATAGCACTCACGGCTGCATGATGCTCACTTATTTTGGCCCATAGGATGCATATCCTGGCCAAGCATGCATGCTTTGAGGATTTGGGAGTTGGTTTAGTCTTAATGTCGCTCCGTGGTGGCCAGGAATGTCAAGATGATATGCTGTCATTCATTCAAGAGCGAGAAGACGTGAGATGGGAGAATCGCTGCGGAAGAGTGAGCAACCAAAGGTGTTGCCTTAGGCACTTCCATTCCTCACAGAAATCGCAAAGTGACAAAGTCTCCCCCCTCTGCATCAGTGCACTGATATGACTGCAGCACCGTACCTTCTATAATCGAGTTCCTTTTACATGAATTTCCTACAAAAGAGCTAGTCATGTTTACAGATTGGAAGAAAAGCTAATGAGTAACATTCTATAGAACATTGATTCAGAATTTGACAGAAGGAGAATCTATCTCTCCACACCAGCATCTAAAGATACGCTGCGCAGCATTATCTCAATACCTGCCATATACTCCAAGAGCCTCGGTGGTCAGCCACCCTTGACAAAGTCAACCCCCTTTTGAATGGAACCCTTCAGCTCAGCTTTCAGAGCCGCAAGTCCATCAGTCTCCAGCTTGTTCATCCTCCCAAGGGGAAAGTATTCCTGCAGGCATGCAATCATTGGGGCCAAAGACATCGCTGCGGCGATTCTCCTTCAACGGTTGCTCCGCAATTTGCAAAAAAATCAAGGCTGAGCCTAGATGCTGCTGACAGCCTGTAATGGAAGCTTATGCAAGGCACTGAAGACCCCTCACGATCCTGTCTGCCAAAATTCCAGGAGAAAGGCCGGAAGGCACCTCCACGCCTGCAGGGCCAAGCCGCACAGGGCTGGCAAAGAAGGGCAGCTCTGTGAGGTGGGAGTCCACATATGCGCACTCCACCACGCCTGGCTCCCCTGCCAGGGCCCTCAAGCATGACTCCGCGAACTTGGCCGCAGCGTATGCCATTGACAGGGTGGCGGAACCCTTGCCAGCCTGTCAGCTATCACTCTCTCAGCAAGAAATAAAGAGCTCCTTTTCTGACGCTCAAAAGCCACGGGCGCTGGCTGCGATCCCATTTCCACCACCCCACTTCAATCATCACTGCGCCGTCAGCTTTGCCATCTCTAGACGGCAGACGCAATCAGAACTTTGACCTGTCAGGCTCCGGTTGTGAAGAGAAAGACTGTGGGCCCTGCTTGGTGATTCATTAGAAGAGGAGGCGGCAGAGGGGGTGCCTTGGCTTTGACGACCTCAGTCCCGGCATCCTGAATCCTGGCCGTGAGCGCCTTTGCCTCATCATCTGAGAGCGAGAGCTGCGGAGATGCCTGCATTGGACCTCTTCAGGGGTCTGTATATCGATATTGCGCGCTCGACCATCTCACATTGCTGCCTTTCCACATCCTTGAGCGCCGCTATCACTATCAGCCTTGTCTGTCATGCAACGCAGCAGGGGGCAGAGGGGTTATCGCCTGTGAGAGGAGGGGCAGGATGGTGACGCCTGCGTGGCCCCCCACGACAGGCACGGAGACCTTGTCGGGGTGCACCCCGCTGAGCTCCGCCACGAATGCGTTGGCCCTCACCACGTCCAGTTTCGTCACCCCCAACAGCTTGCGGGGGTCGTACGTGCCGGCCCTGGTGCGGCAGCAACGAGATGGTCAGTGCTCGTCAAGCAATTAGCATACCCATGTTTGCCTTTGCAGGCTTCCTCACTGGCAGGTACTGTGCTAGGCATGCCAATGACAAAGCATGATACTCCCTCCACCTTTTCACTGTATCCCGCATGTGACAGCATTCCCGCTTGATGCAGGTCCCACGTTGATGCTCATGTTAGCCGTAATATGCCTGTGACACATCCCCTTTCCTCTCCGCCTCTTCTCTGTCAAGGGCCGAGAACAGCAGGAAAAAGGTCGGGGTCCGGTGCAAGCAGAGAGCCCACCGCCTGAAGACCTCGGCGGCGATGGGGACAGTGGAGTTGACTGGGTTGGAGATGATGGCGACCAGGGCTTGCGGGCAGTACTTGGCAACACCTGCCGCTAGGTCCCTCACAATGCCTGCATCCACCATCGGCTTGAGTACTGTTGACAATGAATTAGTATTGCGCCTGCAGCCAGGAGCAGTCCAGGCGAGCTGTCCAGGAATGGCAACTTCTTCGTACTGTGGACAATTCCATGTTTGGGTCGGAAATGCCACACAGAGACAGCCAGCTGTAGGCCATCACACCTCAACGCATCCCAGCACTCAGTGCTTTTCAAGGCTTGATTACCAATTGGCATTGGTGGTTTGGCAAGGGAGTCAGGAGCTCACCGGCATTGATGTTGAAGAGGTCATCGCGAGTCATGCCCGGCTTGCGAGGCACGCCTGCGGGGATGACCACCAGGTGGCAGCCATACAGGGCCGCCCCAAGGCTTTCGGGGCCTGTGAAGCCTGCCACCTGCACAGGGCAAATTCCCATCAGGGCATGGCTGTGGCCCCGCAAAAAGCAACGATTGCTTTCGGGGAACTCTCTTTCGTTTTCTCCTCCTCATTTGGAGAACAGCTGATCATCATTACTTGGTAGACAGGTGCACGGCTGTGTGAGGACGGCACCTTGGCTCCGGTGTTGATGTGGCTGATATCGGTGGCCACACCCTCCGTGCCAACGATGTCATACAGGCTCAACTCACTCACCAGCGGGTGCCTGCAAACCAGACAGCCTCAGGAGTCCCAGGCCCCACATCTCCAGTGATGCCGCTTACGCAGCGGAGACAGCGTCACCACGACGTTCATCTTTCGGTCGGAGCAATTAAGCGGGGTGCTGTGTTTTGATTGGACGGCTTACAGCTTCAGGAGGAGGGCCAGCGGTTGGCCGATGCCCCCACCCGCTCCTACACCAGATGAAGTAGAAGGTGAGGGGGAAAGGTGGGGACTGCACAGACCAATGAACCATGCAGAGACTTGTCATTTTGGCGCTCGCCTCTGGAAAACTTAGAGACCTCACCTAGGACAGCAACCTTGAATTTTGTGTCTGGCGCTGCTGCTGTGGTGGGTTGCTGTTCGATCCCCTGTGTGGTCTACAGATCAAAGCAAATCTGATTCTTACTGTGGCTCACACTCTTGACAAGGGGTCTAAGGAAAGATATGGTGCCATCAACACTAAAGTGGACAGGAATTTGATACTCATCCTTACGAGCGCCCTTATTTGGGATTGCAAGGCTTATAAGTTGCAGAACATTGAAGAATTTGCGAATGGCAGACGCTACGACACAGGATTAAATAGTCTTCTCGACCTAGCCGGTACCTGTTCAACTCCGCTTGGCTGCAGATGTTGCGACAGTATTGCGAGACGATCCATGATTGTATTGATAGAAGTACAAGCGATATGAAATTGAGCTGTCTTAATTTGCTGATCAAAACGTTAGTGTTCCAGCGTGGCAGATCGCGACCCCTACCCCGCCGTCCATGCACTGAAAATTCCCTGACCCCTCAACGAGGTTTGATCAGTGGGACCAGGAGAACTGCAGCCTGGCTCATCACCTTTTTCCTGAAAGCTTTATTTGTTCAGATGCCCGTCACAACTATTTGCAGTAATCTGGAATTCCATGGTGGGCGGCAAGGTATACGTAGCAGCTTCTGAGGTGGAGGAGATATTGATATCCTCACCTCCAAGGTGACAACTGCTGCCACAATATCCCTTCCTCCATGTGGCCAGCCGCCCCGCACACCCCCTCCCCCTTGAGCTGTTCAATTGAGGCAACAGGTACAGCTTCAGCACTTCTTCCAACATGCACAAGGGGTGCCATGTCTACCTTCGCATTGGCAATCAACCTGGTATGTATCAGCAGCAATGGATGTGGGATGATTCATGCCGCGTTTTGCATGGTGCCTTCACATCACGGTGTGAAGCTGTCTTCACGTCTGTAGCGCATCAGAAGGCTGAGATGCGTGGACAGGCCGCATTGGGAAGCACGGAAAAAGCTTGGTGCAAAGCAGGCAAAGCTGCTCCAGAATCTGAAATGCTCACGTGAATGGGACGTTGGGAATCCGTTTGCTTTCACGACAATGCACAACATGGGCCTGGGCACTGCTTCAGCCGTGGAAAGTGGGGCCTGGCTGAAGATCCTGTCAGCCCCAACTCTGTCTCTGTGAGTGGCACTTCGGCCTCACTCACACTATCTATGAGTTGCCCCTCACAGTGTCAGCAGAATTTATCTGTATTTCGCCATTGCACAGGCAACGGGCTGGATGGCCTTGATGAGACTGCTGGACCTCCATCTTGCACTCCGCCAGTGCCAGGTACTCTGTTTGCAGAGGATCCTTCCTGCCATAACCAGCTCCTTCAGCACCGGCAGGGCCTTCCAGCGCTCCACCTCTAGCCTCTCTTGCTTGCTCGTGGAGCAGTTCTGCTACTGGTACAGCTCAGCACCGTGAAGAGAGCCCATCGAGTGCTCCACTCCTGTCTGCATACTGCCACTTGCCCTGCAATGAGGCATGACCACACGCGTCAGCTTGCGTCGGCAGCGCTCACTCAAATCTCTGTCGGTAATTCTGGCATCCTCCAAGGAAAGCTTTGATTACAAGGGAGTGACTTAAACACGAGGGAGTGACTTCACAAGCATATCTCAGGGTCGTTTTGTTATATATACCCATGCCGTCGTCGCCATTTTACCTTGCTGACATGATGCTGGCTCAGCAACATGTGAAGAAATCATGCAAAATCGTGCTGCAGACTATTCTTCTACTGTAATCAATATTATGTAGCCAGATCCCTAGCTACTGCTACATGCTGCAGTGATCTAGCTAGATCACTGCAGCATGCGTCATTTGAGCTCTATGGATGATGCTACTGCTGGCTAGACAGCCTCTCAGCTAGTAGAACCTGTCGCTTCAGAGCATGCCTAGCCTGCTTCTTGATGAACGATTTGTTTGTAAGCCAAAGCGTTCAGAATCTGTCCCTACTTGCCCCTTGACAACTTTGCTGAGAGGACAGCTCATGACCGCCAGTGGGAGATCAAATTCTCAGACCAGATGATTTTCTTACAATCCCATGCAGGGAAGCGGAACATATCACCAACACAATGCTGGACAGACATTGCACTACCAACATGGCGTGCAATAGCCATTGAAAACTTCATCAAGACCATCATCTATGTCACGGTCGACTCAAGCCACAATCGAACTCGCTGATCTTACTGGACATGGCAATCATAGATAGACCTAGGCAATTACCAAGATATGCAATACTCACGAAGTAGGCCTCGTTTCTTCTAGTTTCAATACACACAGCATCCGAATCGCCAACAGTGCTACATACTCCATGGGATTGGTAACAATTGTAGGACCACAATGCATCTCCAACAGCAAAGTCAAATCGTCAAACAATCTCAACTATTGCACCCAAGGCACACCTTCCCGAAGGGAAGAACTATCTGCATGTCAATTCTGCACTGCTGCCTTGTGAGTGTCTGCAGGAACTCAATAGCTATGACCAGACAACCAGCTCCAGTCCATCTGTATGGACGAGCATCACCAAAATTGTCACGAAGACCAGCAGGGACGTGTCAAAAGAATACACCTCTCTACATCATGGACAGCACCTTCTCAGAGCCAAGGAAGCCCAGCTTCACCGACTCCTGGCCAGTGGCCCTTGTGGTAAGGAGCCTGCGGGAGACGGCAGTCTTGATGTTGATGGGCTGGGGCTTTCCGTACAGGTTGAACTTGAAGTCGTCGGCGAACAGGTCGCTGACCATGTAGTCGTTCTGCTCGCCTTCTCCAAGGAAGGCAGTCTGCAGTACAAACGTGTGCTCAGATCCCTTGTCTCGCACTTCTTGTTCTGACCGCTGTGCAAGCACCTTGGAATGGAGGACTGATGGCCAATTGAAATCTTGAATTTGCATGCTGTGATATAAAGAATGAGAATGGACATTGAATCCAGCAAGAACATCGCCGTAAAATTGTACAGCCAACGCACCAGGACTAGCTGCCTTTCAGGACTAGCTGTCGGAAGGGCAGCACGCCTACCTGGAGCTCCTTGGGGAGGGCGCTGACATCGGGGTGGGTCTCGGGGGTGATCTGGCCCAGGACACCATGGACCGCGCGCTTGAAGTAGGCCTCGGGCTTGACTGCCAGGCCCAAGTTCAGGTGGCCCCTGCAAGCAGAGCACGTTTGCTGCTGAACAGTGTGCTTTGCTGATACACGCTTCTAGTCCATTGTTATATCAGACTATCTAAATGGATAGATGGATAAGCCAAAGAACCAAAGTTCTGTCCAATCAGCAAGTGCAAACAGAGGACACGTTCATCGTATGCCACCAACAGACCGGCTTTCATTTCCACAGGGCACTTTGCAGCTGACTATTCCAATGGGGCTCTGCGCACAACTTTCTCCAGAACCTTCTCAGCTGCCGTTAGATGATTGTGCCAAGAACCTGCTGTCAAAAGGCACTCACCTGTTCATCTGGTTGGTGAACAGGTCCCAAGCCCGGGGGGTGGCGTGGACAAAGAGAATGTAAATGTCGCTCTCAATTCTGACTGACTCTCCAAAGCCCTGCAGAAGAAGATGGTGGTTGTTGTCAATGCTGTACGTCATACAACAATTAACGCCTTCTTCAATGCCTAAGAGAGATCCAGGGAGAGAGTGAGAAATATTTTTCAATGAAGGCAACATTCCTTTTTAACTTGGAAGGTTTGCAGGAACAGAATATACGGACTCCAATCAGTAATTGATCATTATAGCCAGAGCTATCTACTTCTGGATTCATTGCAGTGGTTCATGATGCCATGATTGAATGGGGTCTTGAAGATGAAAAGCGCACCTTGCGGTACTTGTTGGTTGTCACATTCAGGTTGTCAAAGCTCTGGATGTCCTGGAAGTTGTTGGCCTCATTCAGCTCCACCTTCTTGTCGTTGATGGCAACTGCAACGTAAAGAAAGGGTTGACATGAGAGCCTTGTGGTGTCTTGGTTGCATGAAAGGAAGCAATGCGGCTACAAGGGTAGAAGAGATTTTCGAAGCAAGCTATCGTAATCAATCCGTGTATGTCTTGCAGAAGCGTATCCAATGTTCTCATGACAGGGAAGGCACCTCACTCACTCACTCGCATCAGCCTGGCTTGCAGGAAAGATCTGTACCTGTCATGTCGCCGTTGTCATCGGTGTCGATCTGCACCTTCTGACCGTAGACCTTGAAGCCGAAAGAGCCCACCCAGGTTCCGTTGTGGGTCTCGCCGCTTCCAGGGGCAGACATCTGGTGTGGTCCCTCCACGAAGAAGGCATTCAGCTGGTGGTTCTGCAACAGAGGAAACCTTATCAGCCAATAGAGTCAGGGAATTGGAAGCATCGGAAGGGCAGGGGCAGATACCACAGAGGAACCATTGAAAAGATGATGTCGCAAGTGCGCAGTTATGCAACCAAACAGATCTCTAACAGATCATTGCTCAGTTAGATGCACAGCACAGTCAAATATTTGAGAGCGACTTACCTCCTCAGTGATCAGGTTGAAGGACTTGTTGGCCTCACCGTCGAACAAGAATCGCCTGAAAAGCAAGCATTATTCTCTTTCAGAACGTGTCTCAGCACTGCTCTTTCTGCCAGTTCAGCGCTCGGAAAGTAGGGCAGATTCACAGTCAACATAGCACAATGGTAGAGCACTGCCATCTCTTAAACATTTTGATGGGGGCAGGTGTATGCATATGAAGCAATCAAGTCTGGGGTGACGATTTGGCTGTCAAGAAGCTCACCTTCCGTCGAGCCCCTCAAGCTGCAAGAAAAGCAACAGAGTTTTACACCCTGACCACAAAAAGAAATGAATTTGCAATATCAATTCAGGAGTCAAGTGTGACAGGGTTGATCATCTATATATGTTGATTCAGTATTCATGACATCTGCATGTTGAGTACGAATGAGGGAGAAGGGTACCTCGGGGTCTCCGTGGACGCCACCGCACTCGCAGACGTTGTTATGATTGCACCAACCATGCTGGCACGCACCATCTGCAAAAAAATCAAAGGTGTCGAGTCATGTTTCGAAAGTCTCTGATCCGAACTTCTGATCCACCCTTGTCTCTCCTCGTCTCTTCGCTCTCGAACCTCTGGACATTGCACAGGCAGCTCTATCTCAAAAAGTCAGTGCTCCCCGCATGCATGCCGCAGAAGTGCCAAGCGAAAACGAAGCAGAGTACACGAGAAAGCGTGATTACTCAATACATGCCTTACAGAGATAGTTTCCCATGGATCTCAGCCCATCTTACCACGCGGAAGTTCAACATGCGAATGCCACCCTGAACAACATCAGCAATAAGGACAGAAACACGGCGCAAGGCAATATCTCGATGAGGAAGGCTTACGTTCGCATGGATCACCGCAATCCCAGGCGCTGGCCAGTTGAGCCGTCCCGATGCAAAGGAGGGCTACGAAAATGAAGGCCTTGGAGTTCATTGTCGAGGAGTTGTGTTGCTTTGACTTTAAGTCGAGAGGTGGCTATCGGCTTGGAGTGTTGAGTACAGTCTCGTATAAATTGTGAATGGATTGAAGTGAAGATTGAGGACATGGGGTGATCAGGGACGAAGGGAGCACAATCACTCTTGATCTCCGTTGAGATTCGCGATCAACGGAGGATTTGGGCCACCTGTTCAGCAGGGGTATGACGGCCCTACACAACATCGGGGAAAGGACAATTTAGGTGCCCTTCGTGAATTTGAAATGCTGCTGGGGGGAGAATGATCTTGGGAACTTCAATGAAGTATATTCTAAACTATCAAAATCCCTCAGGCGGTCCTTCTTTTTCTGGATGTAGTATATATTATTGATCGGCAAATTGCCCAATCTCTGCAAGCCTCTACGTTCCCCACTCAGCCATAAACAGTTGATTGCCAGAGAAAATGCAAGAAAATGGTTGATTGCCAGAGAAAATCCAAAAATTGGAGGTGAATTGCACAGCTTTGTACCTGGTGGACTTGGCCACCACCCTCATGCACTTCCAGCCCTTGAAGCGAGGGGGAAAGGTCGAGCAATGAGAGGAGTAAAAAGACCCAAAGGAGCAAAATGGGAGGCGCGTCAAGGGTGACCACGCCACAATATTCCTTTTTCATGCCAAACAGCATAACTGTTGCACAATATCAGATGCAGGCCCAGCACTTTGCCACTTTCTGTTATCTGAGCTGTTTACTGTGCTGGCCATGGTAAATCGTCCAAGGGGGAGGATTGCATACAGTGAGGTGCAAGCGCTATGCATGCAAAGGCCTGGCAAGTGCCTGGCAGATATCTGGACCTGTTCTCTCAATGGAGGGTGCCATTGCAATACGAGATATG
Source organism: Chloroidium sp. JM (assembly GCA_004335615.1). Lineage (NCBI taxonomy): Eukaryota > Viridiplantae > Chlorophyta > Trebouxiophyceae > Watanabeales > Watanabeaceae > Chloroidium > Chloroidium sp. JM. The sequence continues at coordinate 301,090 of QAXI01000414.1, forward strand.
CAACACTCATCTACGTCACTCAGGCTCAAGCGTTTGACAGACAAGTATTTCCCCATTCAATCTTCAACGGCCTGGTGTGAGCTAGCGCAACCCCTTACCATTGCATCGCATCTCTTCCAAATCCTTTTCCAGTGGGGGGGAAGGGTTGAAGGGAATCAGATGAAGGTGAAACATGCAAAATTCCGAGTCAGCAATTAGCGAGGGCAACTTTAATTGCAAAATCTTGACAAGGCATCTGGGGCCCAAAGCAGATCTAGGCAAAGCGTCCATATTGATATCCTGCTTGATGACTGAAGAAGCTGGCATGCTTTGGTGGAAGGTTTCCAGGGAGCATGCTTAGGGCTGGAGTTTCTGGCATACTCTGTTTGGGTCTGTCATGGGCTGACTCTGTGGAACGCTGTGTCTCCCCCATAGAGCAGTAGCCTAAAATTGATCAGGGATGCTTGATACAATCCGACTTGGTCGTATTGAGGGTAGATTTTGGGTTGACAAGGTGGAGAGCAGGGTCTGAATAGCAACTTTGTGTGTGCAATTGGGGCTCATGTCGTATGTTGTATAGTCTAATTGAAGAAAGGGACTTACATCCCGGACACGCATTCAGGAGAAGAGTTTGGCGATTGAATGACAGATTGAGAGGATATGGTTCACAGGCAGGGGTAGCTCAAGGAGAGAAACAGATCAAGTCCTGTTCATAAGTACCAATTGTGTTTCGGGGTGGCTGATTCGCCCACTTGAAGTGACATTGCGGCTTAAATTGCATGACTTCATCACATAATTCTATCCTGGAGATCTGCTGAGAGATTCATGACTGCCAGTGGATGTCAAATTCACAGACCAGTAAAATTTCTTACAGGCACAAGCTGGAAGCCAAAATACATAAGCAAGGCAACATGGGACGGACATTGGGCCAAAATACATAACCAAGGCAACATGGGACGGACATTGGACCAAATAGTCAATTTGCAATTGCTAATTCATAAACCGCAACACAGTTCATGTGCAATAACACATCAAGTCGGTGTCAATAAATCTTAATCTCCATGCCATGCCAGAGACTAATTCGCTGCTGGACATAGCAATTCGGCAAACTGGGCAAGCAACAACGTATGAAGTTCATGATGTAGGCCTCATTCCTTCTCGTAAATGAATTCCAACACATACAGTACCCAAATTGCCAATAGTGCTAAGTACTCCATGGGATTGGCAACAATGCTAGGACCACAACTCGTCTCCAAGAGCAAAGGCAAATCAATTTGAGCACAATCTCCTTGCTGCTGCGCCAAGGACCTTCCCTAAGGAACACTTATCAGGGACATAGTTGTTTGCATGTCATTTTGGCACAGGGGGCTTGCAATTATGAGTGTCTGCAGGACCTCAATAACTGTGACCAGACAACCAGCTCCAGTCCATCTGTATGGACGAGCATCACCAAAAATCTCACGAAGACTAGCTGGGACATGTCAAAAGAATACACCTCTCTACATACCTTCTCAGAGCCGAGGAAGCCCAGCTTCACAGCTTCCTGGCCGGAGGCTCTCTCGGTCAGGAGCCTGCGGGAGACGGCGGTCTTTATGTTGATGGGCTGGGGCTTTCCGTACAGGTTGAAGTTGAAGTCGTCGGCGAACAGGTCGCTGACCATGTAGTCGTTCTGCCTCCTCTCTCCGAGGAAGGCCGACTGCAAGTAACAAAAGTGTTCTCAGAGACCCCTCATTGGACATGTCCTGTTCTGAGAAGTGAACAAGCACCTGAGAATGGAAATTGTGATGGGGCAGGCTGTACTGCAACCCAGAGGAGTGTCCATGCACATCCTATCATATCTAGCAAGAACATCAATGGAAATCGATGCAAGCAATGAGCCAAAGGCAGCAAACCAACCTGCAGCTCCTTGGGGAGGGCATTGACATCGAAAGGTGTTGGGGGTGATCTGGCCCAGGACGCCGTGGACTGCGCGCTTGAAGTAGGCCTCGGGCTTGACCGCCAGACCCACGTTCAGGTGGCCCCTGCGAGAGCAGCATTTTCATTTGCAGCTGAACAGTATGTTTTGCTGGTACTGGACCCTAGCATAAGCACACTCTCTAAAGAGGTGGGCGAGAGGGCTCCAGGACCCAAATTCTGTTCAATTAGTAAGCTGAGACCACATTGACAGTCAGTATCTCTCCTTTTGTTTCCATGAAAGTATTGTGCAGCTGACTATTCCAAGGTGGCTTGATTAGCTCTATGCACAACAATCTCCAGACCCGTCTCAGCTGCCATGAAATTAGTGTGGTGGGAAGCTGCTATCGAAAGGAACTCACCTATTCATCTGGTTTGTGAACAAGTCCCAAGCCCGGGGGGTGGCGTGGACAAAGAGAATGGAAATGTCCGATTCGATACGCACGCTCTCTCCGAAGCCCTGCAGAAGAAGGTGGTGGTTGTTGTCGATACTATTTGTCAAACAACAAGCAACATCATCTTCAATGACCAGGAGAAATGCAGTGGGGAAATGCTTCACAAAGAAGGCGACGTCTCTAATTGAATTTAAAAGCTTTGCAAGAATGAATTGTATGGACTTGAATCAGGCAGTGATTGCTTTATACTGATGAGTCCACTGCGGTAATTGGCAATGTCATGTTCTGATAGGATTTGAAGTTTGACAGCGCACCTTGCGGTACTTGTTGGTCGTCACGTTCAGGTTGTCAAAGCTCTGGATGTCCTGGAAGTTGTTGGCCTCGTTCAGCTGAACCTTCTTGTCGTTGACGGCCAACTGCAAAGAAGGAAAGGGGTTGGCAAGAAAGTCTTGTGATGTCTTGGTTGACATGACAGCAGTATGAACAAGGATAGACGAGATCTGAAAGCAAATTGAACGTAATCGTTTGGCTCCATCTGTGTCTTGCTGAATCACAATCCAATTTACTCATGACCGGGAATGCACCTCACATCAGGCTTGCAGGAAAGAAAACAGTTGTCATGTACCTGTCATGACGCCGTTGTCATCGGTGTCGATCTGCACCTTCTGTCCGTAGACCTTGAAGCCGAAAGAGCCCACCCAGGTTCCGCTGTGGGTCTCACCGCTTCCAGGGGCAGAAATCTGGTGTGGTCCCTCCACGAAGAAGGCATTCAGCTGGTGGTTCTGCAACAGAGGAAACCTTGTCAGCAAATGGATTCAAGGTTTAAGGGGGTGGCAGATTTGGACAGGCAGAGTCTTTCAGAATATACAGCTGGAGAGCTATCAAATGATGATATTGCACGTGCACTGTTGTCAAGCCAAAAACTTCATTGCTCAATGAGATGCACAGCACAGTCTACCGGTTGAGAGCAACATACCTCCTCAGTGATCAGGTTGAAGGACTTGTTGGCCTCACCATCAAATAGAAAACGCCTGAAAATCAAGCATTTCTTCTCTTTTATACTTTGTCTATGATAGCACTGTGCCAGTTCAGCGCTCAGACAGTAAGCAGGGTAGATTCACAGTCAACATAGCGCAATGGTAAGACACTGCCAAATCTGACATATCCTGATGGTGGCAGGTTCATGATCACGAGATTGTCATATTTGGGGTGACCAAAGTGGCCGTCAATGCCAACCGAAAGTTGAGGTAGAGTATACGAGAAAGCTTGGTAATTCGATACATATATTTGAGAGGTCGTTTGTCGACGGTTTGACCCCTCATAGCTAGCGAAATTTCAACAAGCGATTGCCATCCTGAACAACTCCAGCACAAAGAAGAGTTACATGAAAGCAAGGCGATATCACAATAAAAAGGGCTCACGTTCGCATGGCTCGCCGCAATCCCAGGCGCTTGCTAGCTGAGCTGTTCCGATGCAAAGGAGGGCGACGAAAACGAAGGCCTTCGTTGTTGTGGAGTGTTGATTTTACTTCTGTGAAAAGATGGTATTGGCTTTGATTGATTGGTAGTTGTAGACTTGAAGTGAATGAAATGAAATTAAGATTGAGGACATCAAGGGCGTTCAGGGTTGAAGGGAGCACAATCAATTTTGATCTCCGTGGCCATCACGAAGATTTTCGGCCACCTATTCTTAATAGATCTCGACAAGGGGGATGAAGACAGCACACAACATCCAATCAAGCAAACACAAGCGTATGTCAATCAGCGGCGTTGAGTCACTTTGTGCTCGCCAATTATACATATCCCTAACCTCCGAATGAGCAAGCTTCGAAGACTAACAGACCGTTGTTGTCCAATCTTGCAATGAGTCGCGACTTACCTTGAGAGACGAAAGCACCAATATTGCCCTCCCATGCCGTTCTTCTAAAACTCAGTGAAGCATGACTAGAGGTCACAGTTGGCAAATATATCAGATCTTCATCTCTATTATCGAACGCCTACAGGCTTCTACCCGAAAACAATCCATCGCAAGAAAACTTGCTGAAACAATGTTGCCAACTAGCTGTTGAGGCCCGTGCATCATGGCAGGAGGGCAGTAGCCGTGATTGATTAAATTAAATCACGGGAATTGGGATTGGGAGTTGGGAATGGAACAGGTTTGCCACTGGTGATGCCGTGGCAATCGTGCGGCTTGAGCAGGTCAGTGCCTTCGAAGGCAGAATCCCCAAGAACTCCATGCATAAGGCGCTGGTGACGTCCAGTCTCCCTGAACAGGGTATACTGTTGCTTGTTTCAGCACTTGGTGATGTCAGCAGCAGATGGATCTTGTCTTGAGAAAGGTGGCAATTGCAAGGTAGGGATAAGATGGGAAATATTCACCTGAAGGCATCGATAGCCTCCCTGAAGGCATGGGCTGCCTCTCTTGCGGCACGTTCTGCCTCCCTGGCCTGGGCTTGCTCAGCACGCTGTTGCTCCAACTCACGAACTCAGCGGCTTGGTTCTCTCTGTCATGTGCCGCGCCAAGGCTCTTGGTAGTCCTGGCCAGTTGTAGAGATTCCAGCTTCAACTTGTCCAGCACAGATGCATGCCCAAAGTATGGGACATCTGGAGCTATAGTTTTCTGTTAGCTCATGAGGGGCTGCGTACGGATTACTGGGCAGGTGGAGCAAGTCAGCATCCATCTAGACTGGTCTCAGGGGGACGATTGTACTGCTGCCTGATCCTTCCGGTGCTGGTGGACTCCTCCTCCTCCGCTGGAAGCTCAAGGCGTTCAGAAGGCCCTTCTTCTTCAGGAAGGGGACCATGGGGCAGCACAGGGGTGTCCTGCGGCAGATCCTGCACTGACGAAAGCTGACACATCCGTACGTCTCACTTTCCTGGCTGTCGATGAACCACTGGGATCCTTTTCAGGGAAAGGGGACTCAAGCACCTTAGCCTCTACTTCCAGTAGAACTGAATCTTGGGAAAGTACAGTCTCCTGCAAAAGACAAGCCCCCTCCTGACGCCTCCTACTTTTACTATTTCTGACTGGCGGAGGAGAGACTGCTATGAGATGTCGTAAACGATTTCTACTGCGTTTGGATAGAAGCCTTGGCATCAAAATTGTCTGCTGTGAGTGGAGGTTTCTGCGGAATCTCAACGCCCAAATGGCAATCACTCAGGACGTGTCTTGTGCGTGTATGAGTTGGCTTGTGACAGTGTCTCAGAAAACAGGTGGAATCGAATTTACATGCATCGCCCTTTGCTGGACAGGTTGTTTATCGGTAGGGCCCCTACCGTAGGGGCCGTAGCGGGCGCACTAATCTTCACTCGGGGCGATTCAGCGGAAGTTCTTCGTAGTGGAGCGGTCTTGAAGTAGGCGATCAGAGAAATCATGAGTTTGAGGGGATTTTGTGTGCAAGAATATTGCAAGATGCTCGACACACTGATATATGTAAAATGCCAGATGATTCTAATACAGAACATTGTGACTCTCGCTATATCCTAATTGGAAGCATCAAGTCCACTGTCAGACAAGGTTTTACAGAATGATTCGTAACACCAACAAGTAGGACCTGCAGTGGCCTTTGCTCAACAGCCATGGGGCAGATCAGGTGAGCGCTGCTGCCGCTGCTGCCACTGCCGCTTCCCTCTCTTCTGGGTCCACGACCATTCCGTCCAGCCTTTTCAGTTGTGGCACCCGCTTCAGTACCTGTGCCAGTGTGCATACTTGCATACTCGAACCGAGACATGCAAAACCTGTCTTGTATGTCTCAGCAGCAATGCAATCAGTCCACAGTAGCACCTGTCCCACCAGCGCACTGTATTTGTTTCCTCGCGTGGGCATCACGCTATTACTATCACCCCATTCAAATCTGGTCCTCATCGTGCTTCGTGATGACTTAGTACTTGGCAGGCTCAGATTTACAGAAGGCCAGAGCAAGCAAGATCCAGGGCTTGTGATGTGGTGGGCGTTTAAACTTCTATCAGTCCACTTTCTGTGTGCCATGTTGCAAGTACAAAGAACAGCTGTCACATGCCTTGCGATACCAAGAGCCCTGCTATGCATGCTCAAGGTGTTCCCTATACTGGGCGGCAGCCCGTGCAGCCTCAAGCAGAGGTCCAAACCTCAATCCTGTATTCCGCCACGGCGCCGCGTTCCTTGTATTCCACATGCAGGGGATTGCCCGCCAGCAGCAGCTCCTCCAGGGCTGGCAGGGCCTTCAGGCGCTCCACCTCTGGCAACTCACGCAGCTTGTTGTTGGAGCAGTACAGCACCCGCAAGCCCATTAGCTTCTCCAGTCCCGTCTGCACACGGCCAAACGCCCTGCATCAGCGGCACGCTGGCAGCTGCTGGTCCTCATTGTCATGCTAAAATAATTGGAAGGGTGCCAGACACTGCCCGAGGCGCAAGTCTTTGTGATGACAATGTATTGGGACAGAGCAGCTGTAAAGCTCTGGCGTCTGTGGCTACAGGTTTTGCCTCACGTCTGCTTCGAAGTATAAAATCAGGAAGGGATCAAACGGTTGTCCCCACACTTCCACAACCCACAATATGTTGTCCCTTCAGGCAAATTGCCATGAGTTCCACTCCTAGGCAGCTCACCAGCTTCTCCAGGGCGTTGTAGGAGAGCCAGAGCTCCTCCAGGGTGGCGGCCACAGGCTCCAGGCCCTCCAGCTTCTTGATAAGATTGCGCCCCATGGAGAGGCACTGCAGGCTGTCCAGACCCGCCAGATTGGAGATCTTCTCTATGCCATTGGTCGACAGGCTCAGGATCCTGGGCAAGTGAAGCGCCTGTGAGTCGGTGGTGAGTCTTTGGTAGGCCTAATTGCATCTGAAAGGCTGGGTGTGGGCAGCAAGTCCACCCATTTCTGAAGCGCTGCTGCTAAGGTTCAAGAAGGGTCTGCTTAGGTGGGTGGGGCTTGTGACTCTATTTTGATTTTATGAAGTGCAAGGCCACCTGCAGTTTTTGAGGGTAGCCAGGCTCGCATCCATTTTCTCAATGGGGGGACATTGCCCCCAGAGCGCCACCTGAGCAGCCAGACAAGAAGAATTGAACACTGGGGCTGGAGATGGCGCTTACTGGGTGCTAGCCAGTGTGTCAGTTCTGGGCTTGTGAGGTGTAATTTAGATAATAGGACATGCAAGAAAGAGAGTAGGGATTGGAAAATTTCTTCACTTGCTGGCTATCAATGTTCAGAAAAATCTCACCATTTCAGCCTCTGCAGCCTTCTGACCCTCATTGGCAGCCTCCCAATTGGCAATCGCGGTTTTTATGGGGGTGCCTTTCGACATGGCTCATCCGTGGTGAACCGCTGCTGATTTGAAAGGATCGGATGTGAAAGCTTGGTCGAATCTCCAATGCTGGCGTTTGGATGAAACCAGGTTGGCAGCGCTATCTCGTACACTCGTTTGAACCGAATGTTCAGCAGCGCTTTGAAGTACGCTGTATTGGAGTACAAGAGGAGATTTGCCGCCCGAGACCAAGGCTAATCAATCCAATCGGTTAACGTGATGTGGAGACAAGGTTTCAGACAGCTTGCAAACGCCGCGAAGCGCTCATCAGTGACCGCTAGAAGTGCAGTAGGTGCGCAGAGATGCGCTCTCAGAGCATTCCCTTCATGCATATATTGGCCGTTTTCCTTGACAGTGCTGCACTGGCAGACTTTTGACAGGTGGGTAGAGTCAGGGACAGAATTTTGCTCGCACCGTGATCCCAGACTCAAAGCTCGGGGTAGCTAGTCTACATCACAATATGCCCCTCACATGCAATGCAGGTGCAGTAGGAGCATCGCAGCTGAGGCACGGCAGCCACAGCAGCGCAGGATGGACCAGCACAGGGTGCCTCGCGTTGGTAGGAGCTGCTGCAAGCGTAGGTAAGCATCTCATATGCTGTCAAAGGACATATTTTGCATGAGCCAAAGCTTCATCATGTGAGGAATTGCATGTGGGTCAGGTCTGCTCTTGACCTCTTGACGTTGAATTGCATCAGCGAGCTTTTTCTTGCGCAGGCTTTGCCCCTGTAGCCTTTGCCGGAAGCCTGGACGAGCAGAGCTTTATCATGGTAAGTAGAGGATGGGCAGGATGGTCTAGCCAGAATGCACCTGGGATGCTAGTCTCATTTGCCGATCTTGAGGCAGATGTGCATGTAAGTGTAGCTGTTGTGTGTTGGCAGAATGCAGGCAGTAGTACACAAAAATATGTCCAAGAGGAGTCCGAGAAATCCAATGTCAAGCCAATGGAAAGGAGCAAATCTTGGAGTCTGGCGCAACTGCAAACCGGCATGCTGCAGGTCAAGCCTGATGGGGTGCAGCGGGGGCTGATAGCAGAGATCATCTCAAGGTTTGAGAAGAAGGGTTACAAATTGGTTGCGATCAAGGTGGGGCACCAACACACCTTCCCGGCTACGCTGATATGGTCCCTTGGGCTGCTCTAAGTGATCGGGATTTGGCATTTCCAGGCAAGTGGAGTATCTGCTATATCAATCACCACCCGGTGGTCTATGCAGCCTGCCTTGTTCCCAATTCGCAGCCAACGTCCTGAACGTGTTTGGCACGACAGACATACATGAAGGAAGTCGCACCTGAAACCAGCATTTCACCTTCTGTGTTTATTTCAAGGATGTGTTCAGAGGAATGGCCGGGGGGAGATCCCTGTCTCACATAACAGCGAACCAGGCGGGAGGATCGGGAAGGGCCTCTGTGGGACCAGGAGGGAACCGGGTGACTGGCTGGCTGTGTGTGCAGGTCATTCGACCTTCTGAGGACATAGCCAGGCAGCATTACGCTGAGCATGACGGCAAACCTTTCTTTGCTGGTCTGGTGGAGTTCCTCACCTCTGGCCCTGTGGTGAGCACATGCATCTGGCCTTGCAGATCCTTCGATCCTTGTTGCATGGATCTGCAGCTGCTTGTGAGCGGCCTCTTGCCGACTTGCTATCATCCTGCATGCGCTCTCTGTTCTCCCTGACCATCGTTTTCCTGGATTTCTGACCTCTCCTCTGCCGTGTGCAGGTAGCAATGGTGTGGGAAGGGAAGGAGGTCATCAAGACTGGCAGGAGCCTGATTGGGGCAACCAACCCGCTTGCATCTGCACCAGGCACAATCAGGGGCGACTATGGGGTGGAAGTCGGACGAAACCTCATACACGGCTCGGATGGCATCGACTCCGCCCAGAAGGAGATCGCCCTGTGGTTCAAGCCGGGCGAGCTGGCTCAGTACAAGCCCACCATTCAAAGCTGGATCTACGAGGCAAAGCTGTGATGCAAGCTTTTTTTGGAAGCCTGGGTGACTATTGACGCGGGAGTGGCGAGAGCTTGAAAATGTCAACCCATGCTTGTGACCATGGAGTTCAGGGGGTGTCAGGACAGAATGGGTACACTGCGACTGTTCTCCAGAACCTGTACCTCCAGGCGAAGATTGAGCATGTCAGAATGTTGGAGGGAGATGGGGTCAGGGTGGTGCTTTGGTTACTGCAAGGTCAGGAGTAGCGGGTTTGGGTTATGATTGTCTGAAGGTCTGCTGAAGGTGAGGCTGAATGACAGTGGATTTGCGGAACTGAGCAGAATGTAGGCAGGGATTGGTACAGAGAACTGCCAATCAAATGCAAGGATGCACACAGATGTCTAGACATGGCAAGCTGGCAGAAGATGACCGAATTATCACCTATGTCTTTGACTGCAATTCCAAAACTGTCACAGCTTTCTGTCATCAATGCTTTGGCAACCCATCTCTTCCGGACCAAGTGCAGTCAGGGAGTGCAGTCAGTCATTTCCCCGGACAGCTTGTACACTTCGATTTATCAATGGCATGACTCAAGCTTTCTCAAAATTGCTACAGAATCTGGCTTCGTTGGAGGCGCAAATCAGCGGACCTCCAGAAGTGCAAGCCCCCGTGAGGCATCCAACATGTGTAGTAAGCAATCCCTGATGCATTTGATGCAAGCAATCACTGAAAATTTTCTGCACAAGCAGAGCGATCGCATCTCTCCAACTCTCAAGTGCAGACGAGGGCCTAGGCTACAAAATTTTTCTGCAACTGGCCTGTTCTTGAACAAAACTGATGAGAATCACTCGCCATTGACGAATCTTACTAGCAACAGCTCCGCCTATTTGCCAGCGCCTCCAAATCTTAATGCCTGCAGTATCCGCTCGCCTCCTGGCACCTGCAGGACAGGAGACACTCAGTATTTGAGCGGTGTGCCCTTGACCCTTCCTTCTTCAATGCATGGTTTGCTATCATTAAGCCACCAAGAAGTTGCCGAAGGCATTAAGCAAGGCTAGAATTATGCAGAGTCCAGGAGTGTGAGAGGTACTCACAGGGTGGGGCCCCTTGAATTCTCCACGTTGGGCCTCCGAATTGGCCTTCGCCAGCTTGACCAGGATGTCCTGGGCCTTGCCCACGTTCTCCTTCTGCCCGCCCCAAGTCTTGAGGGTGGCGGACTGCAGGGCGCGGCCGTAGCTGAAGGTGAGTGCCCACGGCGAGTTGGGCATCTCCTCCTGTTGCAGCAGCCCACAGATCGTTTTCGTGATGCCAGGCTGGTCACTTCAAAAGATGGCAAGTCTCTGTCCCACCCCATAAAAATTGTACGATTAGACTCAGCTGGCCACTCCCATTGACTTTCAGCGCAGAGGTGAGAACTCCTTCCTTCTTGCATGCTTGCAACAGATGGATAGCTTGCTGGGCATGAACAAGGATAAAGCCACTGAGAAGAGCAAGGAGATGTTCACGAAAAAGAAAGGCAGGCACCTGGAGGGCTTGCAGGTTGAGGGTGCTCTCCTCCTCGCTCATGCCGCCCGACAGGAAGTGGATGCCGGGCACGGCTGCGGGGACGGTGCGCTGGATTGTGCGCACAGTGTACTTTGCGACATCCGCAGGTGGAGGCGTCGGCACATCCAAGCCTGCAGGGATGATGGCCGTCTCTCTTGAGCTCCGGACATTTGCTGTGCTGTGCATCTCTTTGGCTTGTTTTCCTGCTTCAGTGCGGCCCTCTCCCGAACATGAGAGGATTCACAAGCCTCTACAGGAACTCCTTCATCAGACAGCGCATTTGGAACTGCATGTTTCAGCGAATACGGGAGTACCCACCTGGGAGAACCATGTTTGGTTTGAGCAGGATTCCCTCGAGGAGCACCTGCAATGCCAATCATGCTTTAAAATCCAGTACTCAAGCAATCCCATGAACGCCACGAATCGGCAGCTCTCGTGTCCCTTTTCCACAGGTCAGTGGAAAGAGGATGCACAGGCACCTCGTAGCCTGAGGAATCCCAAAAGACAGGCGGTGGGAACGGACCTTGTACTCGTCCAGCAGGCGGAACACGTGGGAGTACACCCTCTCACTCCAGAAGGCCGTCTCCTCGATGCTGTAGCTGCCTGGCCCCAGGGTGACCTCAGGCTCGACAATGGGGACCAGGCCGTTCTCCTGCAGCCACTCCAGTCAGGGTGCGGAGGCCACCAAACCCTTCATAGACCCGTCGAATAAATCTTCCGACATGTCAATCCTACCACATCCCTGCGAGTACTGTCAACGAGGCATCCAGGTGGCGAGCAGGCTGGGCAAAACGCATGCAGAATTCAGCATCAAATCTGCACAGGAACCAGGGTATCATGAGGTGTGCTCGCCTGTGCGATCTGGGCGTAGCGAGCCAGGCCGTGGGCGTTCTCCAGGATGGCGGTGGTGGAGGGGGCGCCGTCACCAATCTTCAACACAGCCCGCCACCTGTCACAGCGTGACCACACAGTAGGTGTCGAAATTGGCATCCAATCTTCTGTTGAGCAAGCACCAGGGGGTGTCACCCATGCGCTCGACGTCACAAGTCAGGTTCCTGTGTTTTGCAACGGCTGTGTTTGACTTCTTGAGTTGGCATGACAGGGAAGGACTCACTTTGCGAAGCGAGCCCCCTGCTTGTAGTACTCTGCGCACCGGGTGCCCAGGTTGTCCAGACCTTGCGTGGCCGTCTCCCCATCCGTGCCTGGCAGCACCTGCAGATCCAATCACCCATGGCGCCCCCTTTCATCCGAGGGCAGCGCTTCCTCTCACTCCAGCTTTGCACCCGATCCACCCATAAAATTTGGCAGGCAATTCTTGGCTGCTCACCGAAAGGCCGGTGTCCACTTTGATGCCTGGCAGGATGCCCTGTTCCCGCAGGGTGTCCACGAAAGGCTTGCCGTCGGCACCCGACTGGTACAGCGTCTCCTCAAACATGATGCACCCCGAGATGTACTGCCCCAGCCCTGGAGCCGTGTAAAGCAGCTCACGCCAGTCGCGCCGGTTGGTTTCCGTGTTCTCCACACCTGCATATGCTTGGAATTCAGAAGGAAGGGCTGATGTCAATGCAGGCGCTTCATTTCCTGGTCATGTGATCATGGTGTCTTTGATTCGCATTATGAAGGGAGGATGAGATCTCACCGATGGAATCTAGGCGCTTCCCTGTGGTCATGTTCGACTCATCTGAAGCCTGTGCGGAAAGACTATACTTCACATCCTTCAGATCTTCTCAGATATGCCTCTGATCTGCACACGAGTTCATTCAACAAAATACAAGGGCATCTAGAGGACGGGCTGCTCACCAGAATCCCAAAACCACGTCTTGAAATATACTTGGCCGTCTGCCTCAGCTCATCATGGTAGGCCCCCTGTCGTTCCGGAGAAAGAGAGCAGACCACCAGTCTGGATCTCAGGCTGGCATGGGCTGGTTTTGGTCTGTGCACAGCAAATCCTGCTGTGGCCTGGCGTCCAGCCAAAATCTGGGAAGACATGCCCTGCAGCATCAGGAGCATTTTCTGAGACCTGGATCAGAACTTCGGTGAAATTAATCGTCCCTCTCATTTATGCATTTGTGTCCGAAGGAAGAATAACCGAGGTGCATGCCATCCTTGCAAGCGAAAGGCAGTTGCGAAAGGCATTCTTGTGATTTCTTGAGGTAATTGTCTTAAATTCAGAGGACAGCAATGCTACTCTTTGTCAATCAGTTCTCTGTCGGAAGTGAAAAGCGTGATGTCTCACCGATAGGCTCAAACAGATGACACCGGGAACCCTGACTGTCCAGAGGTCAGAATTTTTGCCGAAGTGCTTGATACGATTTCCGAAAGAAATGTAAGGAAACTCACGGCTCGTGATCACGGTGCCCACCCTGTGCGGATAAGTGATAATTTCCGCCTTTCCCGAAAGCGGCGGCCTGCACAGTGTAAATGATGTAGGAAACAATGCTTGCACTTCTGTGCAGCCAACCACGAACATGAAGAGTGCGGGGACAGCAGACTCAAAATCAGTATGGCAAAGACGCGGTGAACCTTGCAACACCTCCAGGCAACCAACAGATTCAGCCGTGCCGCCACTGCGGGCACTCAGACTCATGCCGGCTTTGTGATTTAGCCCACAAACACCAAGCACCCTAAAAAAAATTGGACGCAATTTCTCGGTTAAATAATGCAACAGATTTAGCCGTTTTTGCCGAAAATTTGAAGATGTAATTATCACCAGACTTCCAAACACTTGCAGCCAGCCCAGATGATAATGTCCTGAATGTCATCTAGCGCCAAAGTGCAGTACCTTTTTGTTCCGGCATTTCCTTCCACAGATCATACATTCATATAGTCTATGGCAATATCATACATTACTCCTTCTTAACAGGCACGACATGAACCGTCTCACCCTTGCACTTATACTGTGGCACTGTATGAGCCAATTCCTCTCAAAAGAAGGCTGTCACCTTGCTCTCTAATGAATACACATCACAAAGTCACACATATTGCCGTTGAAATGCCCATTAATGCAGGAAAATAAGCCACGGGGATGATTCTGTTCCTGGGCAGCCAACAGCAGTGCCAGAAGAAGCGACTAAGCTGAACCTCCACATCTTCTCCCAAAATTTCGCTTGCAGCCTTGCATTCTGCTCTCTCATGGTCGTTCCTCGCAGAACACTTGCACTTATGCCCCTTTCTTTCATCCTGTGCATCCTTTGGCTTAGTCATTAACGAATGAGACCCCCAGAAATGCTGCCAAACTCAGGGCCCACTGCTCCGCGGTCGTTGGCGCACGATCTTGCAGATGGTGACAGTCCCGTTTGCGGCATCTTTGGCCCACGGCAGGGCCTTGAGACCCGCCTCGAAGTCCTCTCCCCGCACCCACGTGCTGGCAGAAGGCATCCTCTGGCCCGGAGGGCACATGACGCTGTAAATCTCGTGCTCTATGCTCACCACATCCTCAGAGCCCTGCAAAATGGGGCTCAGTGACTTTGGAGTTCAATAGCCAAGCTATGGATTGCCTCAGCTGGCCAAGCAAAGAACACTTTCTACAGACAACAAAATAGCTGATAGTGCTGTGCATGGCAAAGTTTGAGTGAATTTTTCCACCGACCGGAACAAGCCTCGGGCCTCATAACACTCAGAAATATCTGAACCCCTCAGAATGTTCATAACCATGATCCTGTGACAGTGCCCTTACAAATTCTCCTGACCAGGGCATAAGACCTACCCAATTGCTTCGCTTCAGTAATGCATTCACAAACTCATTCCCATGCGTTTCTGCTAGGAAAGCAGTGTTAATGCTTCTGTGCAGATGTCCTCTGCAAGACATAGATTAGCCGACTGACCTTGCGCTGGAAGTCGGTGGTGATGACCATACGCGTCTGCTGGCCGAATTTTCCGGCCAGCTGCATCACACGAGGAGTCCCACTGTCCCAGATGGCGTAGCCGGTCCACTTGCCCAGGCCAGCCTCCACCTCCTTCACCTGCACAGTCGGTGGTGCATCGTTGGCTTGCGGCACAGAAAGCGGCAGCTGTGGTTTGCCTCCGAGTCTTATGCCTGTCAATAAACAGGCTGAGGGCATATCTGCTCCTTCAAATACCCAGCACCCCAATCATGGTCTCTTAAACGTTTTGTACCAAGCCCGACACAGCAGCTCGCCTGCATGCCTCCTGCCTACATGTTCTCAATCGATGAGCGGAGACCTTGGGACAGCGGCGGCTATGACTGGCTTGTTTGGATGATGCCAGGAGGCGGGAAGGTTGAGGTTTCGCACCTCCAGAGCGTCTCCCTCATCCGAGCGGGCAAACCCGATGCGCATCTTGATGGGCCGCGTCAGCATGAGGGGCACCCAGCCCCGCCTGCTGCCGCTGGCCACGTGAATGCGGAACACGAAGCGGGCCCCCAGCCGCATCATGAACACCGGGTGGTTGGCAAACGTGCTCTGCTTGCTGGGCACCATGGGGGATTCCTGCCACCGGAAACAGCAGATTAAATTTTGCAGGCATGAGAAGGACACAATAGGCGTCATTGTGATACCCCTTCGAGAAGCTCTGATGAGAGCGTGGCAAAGATAAATGCAACCCTGCGTCAGCTCCTCGGGCAGGCAAGGATGAGCGGTGGGGAAGGTGCAAGTGTACATGACCAACGAAATGTCATCAGACGTTGCCAGGGCTTGTCACATATATGAGGGAGCCCAGACATCACTGAGTAAGCACAAGAGTGACATGCAAGTCACTGTCTTTGGTGCTCCCCCCATGCAAGCAATTCTTCTGGCAGACCAGCCAGTGCATCCATCATGAAAGAAAAATTCGATCTACTTATCTTTGGAGAACATAATTCCTTAGCCTAATACATAGATTGCCTACTGCTTGTGGCTCTTTCCAAGTTGTAGAGCCAACTCACACGGCATCCTCCCGATACCAAGGAGAGGAGAGAGGGGTTTGATGGGGGAAAGGGCGGACCGCAAGTGTGGCAGTCCCCGTGGCTACGCTCTCTGCCACGTCTTGCCGGCTGGGAGTGCTCGACCCCGCCTCGTGCTGCACCTCCTCAATGCAGATGCCCATCACCACCGCACTGCACAGACCAAAGATCAATGGGCCGCCAAGCAGGGTGTTTGGTGAGGAGGATGACAAAAGGTGCACCTCCCACAACCTCTGGGCATCAATACCGAGCATTTCAACACTACTTCATCTGGAAAATATGCATTGGCGGGAAGGCATTGATCATTTTTGTTGTCAAGCACAGCTGAATGATGCTGAAGGAAAGCAAGTGGACCATGGGAAAAGTGGAGTTGCGCGCCTGCCCTTGATCTCGGACAGGGTGGAGCAGGGAATGGATTTGAGCACGAAAGGCAGGGAATTGCTGGCCTCGCTGGTCATCTCGCTCAGAGTATTCTCCAGACCCTCTAGCGATTCCCAGCCTGCAGATCCCAGGTATGTCAGCTTTCACACCTGTACCCTTGAGGTGTCGATTGCATCTCGCTGACACGTGTTCAGGGGGCTGCCAGCCTGTGCTGTAGGCAAGTAGATTGCACACAAGCTTCTGCCTGCATGCTTGTGCAAAGATGGCTCTGCATAATGCAGGAAAGGCCTCCATCAACATGAATCTCGCCAACTCCTCAGCAGTGGAGAGCCTATGGGGAGAAGCAGCCCATACCTGCCACAGACCCGGCCCGTGAGTGCCCGCCTATCAGGCTCATGGTGCGCAGGAGGCTGCCTGGGGGATTGACATCGCCGTCTCCGGTGCTGCCGGCGCTGTACAGGCGGCGGTGGGCGGAGCCTGGGGGTGCAGCCCCCCTCGTGGGGCTGAACAGCAGCTTCTGCTTGCTGTTGCTGCTGTCCAGGCGGGCCAGGGTCTCGCTGGAGAGGCTCGCAGGCTTCATACCCCCTGCTTTGAATAAAGTCTCAGATCTGACGGTCCTGTTGCTATTGATGCCACCAGGCATGGATGTGACCCGTCTTCCCAGATGCGCTTGCGTCTACTCAGGCCAGGAGTGCTATCCTTTGAACCTCTGCCTCAGCGGTCTAAAACATTAAAGGTAAAGCATGACCGCACGTGACCTTACAGACTCGGACCGGGCGGTTGACGCAACCATGTGTCATGTCAGTTTGTGCAAGTCTCTGCACAAGACGATGCCTGATCCACGGCATTGTCCTTGGACACCCACCTGTGCCTGGGGCGGAGGAAGGTCGCGCAGGGGTGCCCAAGCGAGACGGCCCAATGCTTCGAGTGGGGGAGAGGAACAGCGGGTTGGGGCCGAGCTTGGGTTCCCTCCACTCTTCCTGCTCTGCAGGCAGTGGCACAAGACCGTCAGCTTTGTCAAGTCATCATAGTTGCACAGTCCATGATTGACGGAAGGTCGCTGATTGAGAGACAGGCATCAATGTGATGCCAAGAGGTTTCTAATCCAGCTACCCTCGTCGCACTGCCAACAGCAGCCGCAAGACTGACCATCTCCGCGAGTCGAGGATACTTCTCGATGACAGGGAGAATCAGAAAGCAGGGTCAGGAGGAGCATGGCAGGTCTGTGGCTCAATCGCATTGCGTGCCCAGGGGCAGAAAGCAACAGGCCTTGCCTGGGATGGAGTCTACGCTGTGCAGGGGGTTTCCTCCGGCCTGCCTCAAGGAGGCTTCCGAGTCCGAGCGCGAGTGCTGCGGCAGCACCCCTGCCTCTGCGCTGTAGGCAGGGTTGCTCATGAACACCCCCCCTGGGTTGCTGGGGCCAGCCTCTGCTGCCCTGGCGTAGACGGACCCAGGAGTGGACGGGAGCGACAACCCATAGGCGGGGTTCTCGTGCTGCACTGGACTCGCCGTGGCCTCCGGGGGAGTCTGCAGGTCGGGACAATCGCCGTTGGTTAAGAGCGCACGATAGCTTGCAGAATCGGAACACGCAAGACCAGAACTGGACCAAGGGCTGGACGGGTGCTTGGGTCCTCTTATCCCATCATCAGGTGGGTCTGCAACCATGCCTGAGAGCTTTGCAGCAATTCCACAGCGTTCGAGGCCACATCCAATCTTGTGGGCCATGCCTTCGCTAGCAAGCCCATTTGCAAGGGATGGCAGTGCAACAGCAGCGCAGAACCACTTTCTCGAGGAGGGGTGTTGTGGGGGAGGGAGGGAGGGGCGGGGGGGCATCCACTCTTCTGGGAGGCACCTTTGCATCGGGGGAAGATTCTGGGGTGTCCAAGATGTCGGTGATGCCATCCACGACCTTGTTCCCCTCTGCAGGAGCAGCGTCTGCCTCCCGCGTTTCAGGGGTGGCGGGGGCCGCAGTGCTCCGCAGGCTCACCAGGGGGTTCATGGTGACCCTGGGTATGGCCTGGCGGGGGTAGGACGGGTTCTTCGCCAGAGACAGCCTGCGCAGACCCTTCATTGAGGCAGATGGATTCCTCTGTTCTCCAACAACTGGTGGATGAAGAGCTGGCTGTTCCCCTCCCCTTCACATTGGACATTGGGTCGCAGAGTGAATCCAATCATCAGCACACTGAAGTGAGCCTGCAATGCCTTAAAAAGGAGAGGCTGTGACAGGTGCCTCATCAGGGAAATGCCACAGAAACACCGCAAGCATCAGCGGCTGATCTGTAGCCAAGCAAGTAAGCTCAGCACAAGGACAATCCTGACCAACAGAGCCGCAGGCAGATGTTATCTCTTGCATATGGCTGGGGAATTCTACGAAAGGCTGAGATGGCATGAGGTCGCTGACCTGTAGGGCAGGGTAGGCAGGCCACTGAAGAAGGCGCTGTCCAGCACCTGCTCTATGTCCCACCTGGCCCCGGGATCTCTCCTGCATCCACATCCACCCCACACAATCAGCGTTTCTTCAACAAATATCAGGCAGGTGCACCCCCAGCGCAATCTCGTCAATTCAAATTTCAAGGGTGTAGGATGGATATAACACAGCATGAGGAGAGCACCTGAGGAGGCTCCTGATGAGGTTGCGTGCGTCCCGGTTGGCGATCATCTCAAACATCTGCCCGTCCAGCTCCCAGGGCAGGGGCATGTTGCCCAGCAGGCTCTGGATGACGTCAGCGTCCGAGAAGCTGTTGCCAAAGATGGGCGCCCTGTGGGGGCCAGGGCGTAGGGGTTTTCAATTACCATACAGAGGGGCAGTGGGTACACTCTGGCAGCCTGTTTGTGCTACCGCCAATGACAGACATGGGTGCAGAGCAAAATAAAGAGCGCTACGCCTGTCAACGCATCGCCATAGTGTGCCCAAGACTGACGAAAGTTGGTGAGGCAATTTGCATGTACGACCACACCATTCTTCATGGAACACAAGACCAGAGGCAATAGAGCCTGCTGTTGAGGCGGGCTGCATACCTGGCCAACACGCCAAAACCTATGGCTCCCAGGCTCCAGCAGTCCATCGAGAACGAGGACGGCATCCTGTCCTTGCCCTTTGCACTGGCCAGCACAGTCTGCGGCGGCAGAAGCAAGATCAAAGACAAATCCTTTCCCGAGCCAGGCATCCACACACCTTCCATGATAGCCCAATAACGAGACCATCAGCTCTTTGACTCTTGCAGCTCATTTCCATGACCAGCTGTGGGTGTGAGGCGATCGGGCCATTGAGAAGCCAGGCAATTGGCATAATGCAGGTGGGAGGTGGGCAGCTCCAGAGGGGTGGCACCTCGGGCGGTGCGTATCTGAGGGCGGGGTGCAGCGGGACGTTGGTCCCGTCAAACGCCCAGAAGCTGAAGCTGGAGAGCTTGACCAGGTCCTCGCCGCCGAACCAGAGCACGTTGTCAGGCGTGAGGGAGCCGTGCACCACGCGCTTGCGGTGCAGGCGCGCCAGCGCCTTGCAGGTCATGTGGAACATCGCCCTCTTGTGGTAAGCGTCCGGGGCCCTGCAGCCCAAGAGGCGTTTGCCAATTGTTGAGGTGCAAGGAAACACTTCAACGGATAGGATTAAAAATCAAGCCGTTGGCGACCTGTCTCACATGAGCTGCCTGGATTTGTTGACACAGCAGGCTGTTCACTGGGAGTTCCATTGAAGCCTTCCCTGGGTACAGCCCAGGGCTCATGTATCTCCATGGCGGCTCAAGTAGGAATTATTAGAGTCATGCATTGAGGAGGGAGGGAGATCAATTTCTATGTGCACGGGTGGAATGTGTTAGGCCTGCGGAGCAGGTCGCGTGCACATCGCCGCTTTCTGGGGGGTAGGCTATCAGTGTGCAGACATACCTTTCTAGCTTGGTGTGCCACTGGGACAGGCTGTAATCCCCACCCTGAGTCACGACGACCGCAGGAAGACCCGTCTGCGGGAAACTGCCAAGTGGATATGACGCAACTACCCCTGCAGAGGCACGTCGATCCACTCAGTTACCTTATAAAAATCTGAATGAGATCTGCCGGGCAATGGCAAATCGATTTCATGGAGATGGCTGCAAGACAATTTTGGCAGCAAGCACCTCCATGCTAAGCGGCGGACTTTTGGCAGACTTCCAAAAAAGCATGTAGTCTTTGCCAGGCAGGAACATCCTCCAGAGACTTTCCTGCAGCCCATCATGTGGCTGTTTGATGTAACAAATGAAGATTCAAGACAACCCGAGGCATGCACGGTCTCACCCGTTTCTGTGCTGGAAGGAAGATGGGACTGGCCACACCTGGGATAGGGGAGGGGTCATCGGGCAGCATGTCGTGCAGCTGCAGCTCACGGGTGTAGTCCACAGGCGAGGTGATGAACTTGCACATGCAGTTCTGGTTGTTGTTCCGGGTGTCCTTTGCCGCCACCACGATTGCGCTGCTGCCTTTGATGCAGCCTTCCTCCAGGAAGAACCGATCTGTGCACAGCACCCAGCTCCAGGAATGCCTTCCACACGGGGCTCAGGAGCCCCCACTTTTGTGACAATTAAAAGATTGCTGATGCCAGCGACAACACAGAATGTGTATGCAATGCTAATCTGGGATCCCAAGCCACCTTAGAGCTTCAGGTACTGTTGCATTTGGCGAATATGATCACATTGGACAGTGCGTCCCAGGAGGAGAAAAGGCCAGTCCTGGGCATGTAAGAAGGACATGCCTGCAAAGAGCTCCCCAGAAGCTATCAGCTGCATGACTGCCAACGCGCCCGCCTGGGAGGTAACGGCCACCTCCTCCTCCGTGTGGCCACCAATGGGCCGCCCACTTGTGTTGGCGGCTGCGGGATTGTTCTCTGCCTCCGGGTCATGTTGCGCCGGGACGGCACTTATGTCTCTGTCTGCAGAGCCCACAGGGACCTGCCAAGAGGCACAGCAAACTCACAAAGCACTCTGCATCATCCATTCGGTTGGCAGCACAGTAAATGGTAGCTTACCGGGCTGTCCCACAGTCCCGCTGTGTGCGAGGTTCAAGTGGAGTACACTTTCCCAGACTTCCCATTACAGATGTAGGCAGTCTTAAATGCTCTTGCAATAAGCTATTGTCAGCATCGCCGTGATGGGCTCGCTGTGACACAAGAAGGGCTCTCTGCAAAGTAGAGACTGCAAAAGGAGACATAAGAGAGGTAAAGTACCTCAGCGATGCCTGTGTCGACCTGCGCCAGCTCGTCCTTAGATGGCACTACGTAGCTGAACTGCCCCTGATAGCTAGTCAGGTCCCGAGTCGACAGCAGCAGATCCCGCTCCTCGCGCTCTGTGTTGGAGATCCCGCCGCGTGCGGTGGCCTTGGGGGTGGCGTTTGACCCCAGGCTGCCCTGCAAGCGGTGAGGCGGGTGACAATAAATTCCCTCGGTCTTTGCTTCTTATTTAAATCAATTCCCCAGAAGTGGATATTTACCAACAACCATCTGGAGGTTCGGGTTCATGGTGTACTAAAGGCATGGAACCCCTACAGTGCTGCCCCAGCTCAGCCAATCGTGGCCATGCAGACTCAAGAACCAATCATCCTGGTCAACATCAAAAATGGTCCTCCCATGGAGCGCATCACGTATCAAGGGCTTCAAGGAGTGCTCAACTCCATTGACACTTCCCCAGATGAATCGGGAGCACACCTGTCTTGAGGCGCCCCCCAGGAAGCCAGCCTCCAGATCCTCTGTGCTGCTGGGGCTGCTCGGCGCCTTCACCTCCTCCTCCTCCTTGCCGCGAGCCTTGGCCGGGGGAAAGTGCCGCTTGGTGCGGGCGGCCACACACCTGGCCCCCAGGCACGCGGCAGTGATCACAAGGGCCACCATCCCAATCGTGCCTCCGATCACACCTGCAGCAACACAAAGAATCTCGGCCCTTTGACGCCCGGATTTGCATTCCTGGCAGTGCCCTTGAGCGCTCTTTGATATCCACCTGAGACCTGCAAAGCTCGGCAGCAGAGTCAGGGCTCGTGCAAAGGACGGCTGCACAGCTCTGCAGACGCCAACCCCCATGATCGCACTTGCTCAAACCATGGTGTGGTTGCCAGAAAGGCCAAGGTCAGTGGTTCACATCCACATTTCGTGGGTTTGCAGTCGTATGATCCAAATTCTCACCCCACAGGACGGCTTTGTTGTTCCAGCTGATGCCTGAGCTGACGGGGATAGCGGCGGCCGCCTGAGGGGCGGTGGCCGGTCCCAGGCTGATGGACTGGCTGCCTGTGGGGGTAGACACGTCCGCCGTGATGACGGGCTGGCCGTTCACCGACACGATTTGCGCGTTGGTGACGTTCAGACCTGCACGCTGTCAAGAGTGAGCAACCTGCTGGACTGATCCCTCTTTGCAAATGTGGAGTATTTGGGACTGTAACGAAAGCAGAACATGCCATGCCAAGATGAGCATGGTCTATAAAGGATCAAGGCACTGCCTTAAACCTGACCAACTGTGCTCAATCAGGAGAGAGGCAGCGATGGAGACAGCGCCGTCCTTCACCAGAAGCGAATGGAATGCTGCATTTCTTCCCTTGAAACGCCGACATGGCAACTGATCCAGGCTGGCCAATGCGCAGCAAAAAGAACTTTTGGACTCATCTTGTTTGAGATGAGGGCTTGAAGGAGAAGCAGGCTAGGGAAAGGGGAGGGATTCAGGGAATCAGCAAGGAGCATGCCGGTGGTGGGGAATGGGGGAGCCAAGGGGGAGAACCTCATTGAGGAGTGGAGGGGAGGAGGGGGAAATGGCTCACCAGCCTGGCGCAGGAGGGTAGTGAGGTTGCCACCGGAGGAGCTCAGCTGGTCCACCACCTGCTGCTGGTTGGCAGTGTTGATGGTCACCGGCACCTGGCTGGTCTGTCTCAGCCCCCTACGGAACCGCCCTGCCCTGCCCTGGAACCCCCCGATAGGCTGGAGCAGCAGCCGGCGGCGTCCCACGGAACTGGCCGCTACTGGAGGGGGAGCGCCCTGAACGTTGATCTGGCTGGAACCTGCAGGGGAGTGGTCAGATCCTTGTTTATTTATGAGCTGTGCGCCACATCCCCATCATACACCCTGTGAGTGATGGGACTGTGAAAACATTGCCACTGTCAAAATCAAGATTATCTGTAGAAGCCCCGTACAGTTCCATAACCTTTCTATCATACACCCTGTGAGTGATTGGACTGTGAAGGCGTTGCCACTGTCAAAACCAGGGTCATCTGTGGAAGCTCCCTGGAAAATCGTCACCTTTGTACACCACTTACACGCATCCCATCCAGAGCTTCACTCGGATTTCTCGTCCGTGACTGCCAGCCAATTTCCAATTCCCTTCCTAGGACTGTGCAAATGTTCTCCAAATTTGTTCAAAGCCAGCCGTGACCAAAACCAAGTGGTGGGACCCACTCTGGCCCGTGAGGTTGGCCAGGACCATTTGAAGCGCCGCAATGCCGCTGCTGTTGAGGCCCTGCGTGCCCTGCAGCTGCAGCGTGAGGTTCACCGGGCTCCCCTGCATTGGGGGGCTCCCCAAGGGTACAGGAGCCGGGGCAAGTCCCAGAGGAGCTGGCAACAGGGCTGATATCTCCGGGGACGGGGCTGGCGCCAAGGGGCTGGGCGCATCGCCTGCAGGCATCAGTAAAGATGAAGGCTGAAATCAGGCAAGGAGCCCGACTGTTGGATTGAAGGACAAAACGGGCGGACAGGGAAGGGGATTGAGAGGGCCGGAGAGAAGCAACCTCAGTCGGGGGCAAGGACAAAAATAATGTGCTACTAGGCAACAAAAGGATGGTTCATCAGCCCCCCAGAAGGATTTGCAAAATTGTTGCATCGTCAGCCAGGTTTGGCGGTCTGTCAGAAATTTGAGGCAGATGCAGCAACGACACACATGCAGGAAAAGGCAGTTGTGACATGTTGCCAGGGATTTGGTTCATAGACTGCGCACCAGCGTTGCTCTCCGGAGCAGGAGCAAAAACAGGAGTCCCTTTCACTGCTGATTGGGGCACAGGCGCCGGAGCCGGTGCTGGAAGCGGC
The DNA here is from genome assembly GCA_004335615.1 of Chloroidium sp. JM. Lineage (NCBI taxonomy): Eukaryota > Viridiplantae > Chlorophyta > Trebouxiophyceae > Watanabeales > Watanabeaceae > Chloroidium > Chloroidium sp. JM. The sequence goes on from QAXI01000414.1 coordinate 325,461, forward strand.
ATTGCGGCGACGGCGCTTCGTGGGGCTGGGAGACCTGGGCCAGGGGCTGATTTTGCTTGGACCGCTGGGACAGGTACGAGAGGTTCTGGGGGGAGGACAGCAGGCGCAGGGGCTGGCGAGCGGGGCGCTTGTGCTGCTTGGAGGGGCGCTGTAGCTGGGATATTCATATCTGGGCCTGCTTCGTAGGGTGCTGGAGCTGGGGCTTGGAAACTTGAGGCAGCTTTGGGTGCAGGTACTGGAGCCGAGAAACCTCGGGGTTCGGGGGTTGATCGATTCAGCACTGGCAAAGGTCCTAGGAAGAAGGGCCCAGGGGCAGTCGTGGAGATGGTGGGGGCAGGCATAGGAGCCAAAGCGGGTTTCATGGAGGGAGCAGGTGTCATGCGTGCAGACTCACTTGGCGCGAGCACTGGGGAGGTGACAGCAGGGGCAGGGCTTTCGGCCATGGGTTCAGGGGCCGGCAGAGGTACAGGTGTCGGGAGAGCAGGAGCCATGACGCCGGGGCTGGGCACTGGGGCTTCCCCCGCTGGCATGGTGGGAACAGGGGCAGGTGCTGGGGGATTTTTCGCTGCCTCCGGTGGATTGGCACTGATGGCAGGGCTAGGTGCCTGCAAGCGGTGCACCTCCTCAAGCGTGGCTCCATTGCTTCACCAAGGACTTGCCGCCAAGAACTGTCCGCACCAGCAGCATCACATCTCACCGGCACTGCAGGTCCAGCACACAGAACGAGGGTGACCCCAAGCGTCCGTGCTACCGTCCCACATGTTGGTCAGAGACTCACTGGGCTGGTGCTTGCAAGAATGGTGTAAGCGTCCACGCTCAGGCGGCCCAGATCGAACAGTCCGGCCACTCTGATGTTGCCCGCCAGCTGCGCGTTCTGAATGGTCGCCTGTAGCTGTTCTGCAAATGCAGGACCCCCTTCAGAAGATGCTGGATTCCACCTGCGGTCTGACCCCTGATGAGCTGATTCTCTGTGCCTCACAGCCCTCCTCCTGTCTTTCCTCCCCAGCACCCTGTTCCTCCGTTGCTCAGCGATGTATGATCCTTCGATAGTCCATACCCACATAGCCCACCCCCAGCTTGTCATGCCTTTCCAAAACAATGATTCCTCTGCCAGCACGCAAGCAATCGGCTTTATGTGCAGCTGCAAGGCTCGCTGATCAATGATGCATCCTCGCTGACAGGGAGGCAAAGGGGGGAGGGGTTTACCCAGCATTTTCTGCAGCAACTGCGGCTGCGTCCCCAGGGTGACATTCACTACCAGGGTCTGCAGGGAGCTTGCATCGGCAGGCTGCTGTGAGACAGGCTGCATCCCTGTCACCGAGAACCCATCCTCCCCTGCAGGTCATGCACGCTCAATCATGAGCTCCTGTACTTCTCCTGGCTTATCCTTGACCTACAGGCTGTCCAATTCTCACTTTGCAAACATAAATTATCACCCAGTCCCCTCATTCGATTGAATGCTGCAGTCAAAGCCAGGCCTAATCCACTCCCATCCCTTGATGCCTCATAACCATCCCGTCAAATTGCTTGCCTCGAACCGCATCTCTTGGAGCCTGCAAAGCGTGGGAAGCAGGGGAGACAAGGTCCCACCTAAAGCGCCCGTCAAAGTCTGCTTCAGACCCCCTGTGATCGCTGACTCCACCGTGCTATTGTATGGCAAAAGGTTGCTTCCAAACAGCCTGAAGCTAATTTGGACGGCCCGGGAACCGGGACTGGCGTCCAGGCCGGTGAAGGTAAAGTTGGAGGGGTCCGGCGAAGGGGGCAGGGGCAGGGCAACGGTGCTGGGTTGCGGTTCCTGCAGTCCATCACCACTATTATGAAGCCCCCTATCAGGCTTTCCACTTTGTGAACCCCAGATTCGGGCTGCTCCACTGCATCCCGGGCAGTGCTGCATCCTGAAGGGGTAGGGGTTGAGGAATGAAGGCAGCCAAACCTGTGCTAGCACAGAGTCAAGAATCCCCAAGACCAGTGACGCCAGCAACGCCTGCCCGATCTTGTTCGTCATTTTGCTCCACCCCGAGACTCGCTGCTGGCGTTGCATGCAGAGATTGGCAGGTCAAGGTTGATTCATCGCAGCGGAGGGCGCTTCACAACGTCATATGCGACATTATCGCAATGAACGCTTGGCGTTTAGCCTTCTATGTCCTGCCCTGCTAGTACTACCTCGGATTAACTCGGCAAATATAAACCCAAAAAGATGTTAACGTCGATGTCGTCATTTCCAACCTATTGCTGGATTCCAACAGCGCTCAGATTGCCGTATCTATTGATCGACAAGGTCAATACCTTGCGCTGTACCAAGAAAAAAAAACACTTGCCAGGCTGGCGACCCAAGTTCCTCGTGAGCTGTCGCTAGCGTTCAAGGTCAGGAGCTCGTCGAGGGTCAGTAAGCATGCGCGAAGAATGGATTCAAGGTGAAGAGACATAGAATGAGTGAGCCGACGGGCCAAATTTGCCAGCTCCATATCCGAAAGAAAAGTACTGGTGAGCGATTCGCTTTCTTCTCCTCCAAGAACATTTTTCCATGCTTAATTAATCTAATTGCTCATCGCGTGCTAGCATAGCAGCAGGTATGTGGTCGTTTCAATGCACTGCCGTGGTTGAGTGCTCTGCAGTTTCTGGCAGACCTGCCCATCAATTCCCAGAATACGTTTGAGCATTCGTACTGCTCACTCAGCAGAGCTGAACACTTCCAGTGTATCTTGCCTGTGAGCATTGCTGCGCCACTCCGGCTATAAACGCCTGCAGGTGCTATCGCCTGCACTCCCTGATTGACAGCGCCAGCAGCGCTCAATGGCGGCTTAGACACCAGCGACGATGCCCAGTGCCAAGCCCGCATCGTCCACCAGCTGGGCGAGCGCCGGCGGCATGACCAGTCGCAGCCGGCAGGCATGGAGGGAGGACAACGTGGCTGGACTGGAGCAGGGATCCCCAGTGTGGGTGAAGCATGGGAGCAGGAATTGGAGGGCAGCTGTTCTGCTTGCCAGCCACAACGAGACCTGCGTGGTGGCTCTAGGAACACAGGATGGGGCCCGGGGAAGCGAGGTGAGGCAGGGTCGGGTTGTCATGTTTGGCACAGTCTCAGATGAAAGCGCTTTTGTATGGGGGAATGCCTTGTGACTTGCATTTTTCAAAGTCCTCTTTTGACAGTTGCTGCTCACTAGAAACAGCTACTCCTTGCACTTGATCAGAAACGAAAGACTGTTTGGGAACCAGCAGCCCAAGGATGGTACACCTCAATTCCCCATATAAGCTCAACCAGCGGGCCATTTGCTTATTCAGCATGCATCTCTGTCTCGCAAGTTCTTACACTATTTTGAAACACAGGCAGTGGAAGTGGCACACGGGGACGTGGTCCCGGCGAATCCGGGCATGCTGGACGAGATGGAAGACCTCACCCGCCTCAGCTTCCTCAACGAGCCTTCCATCCTGCACAACCTGCTCCGCCGATTCGAGGCTGACAGCATCTACACAGCTGCGGGGAGCGTGCTGGTGGCCATCAATCCATTCCGGCCGGTAGATCTCCTGATTGAGCTTCTCGTAGCCCTTGATGATACACATCCGTTGCTTCAAATATGGACAAGAAGCAATGAAATTTTCTACAATCTAGGGCAACAAACAGAGCAAAAGGTGGGATTTGCTATGCCAATTTGTGCTGGTCTGGGCCTTGACTACCTTTCTGAGATATCAAGGCATCCCAACAGGTTACAAGCCGTTATCCCAGTGTGTCAGAGCCTGCACAAACCTGAGGTGCAGATGTTGGAATGGGCTTTCATGTCCAATATTGAAGTGATTGTGGGATGCAGGTTCCCCTCTATACCGAGGCGCTGGTGCAGAGGTACACTAGGGCCAGCATGGACAGCAGCTCGGGGACCGAGGAGCCTCACGTCTTCCTGACGACCTCGAATGCGTACAAGGCGATGTCGCTTGAGATGAGGGACCAGGGGCTGGTCATCAGTGGGGAATCTGGCGCCGGCAAGACGGAGACCACCAAAATCGCCATGCAGGCAGGCCATCCCTTGCCTAGATGCTTGCGTCCCCTGGCTGCAGACTACAAAGTGGTGCTCATGGGGGGGAGATGCATTCTTGCTGTGGTGGCAATGCAATCTTGCAATGGGTAATGCATCACCTTGTCAGGACGGGCCTGTGAGTACATTGCCCCTTGTGTACCTGCATGCAAAAAAACGAAGAGCCTGACAGCCGCTGAGACGAGCAACCAGCACTTTGCAACCCTCACTCGCCCGGGCACGATGCAGTACCTGGCCAGTCAGTCCGGGGGGGCTGGGGTGGAGGAAAGGGTGATGGCCACCAATCCGCTGCTGGAAGCGTTCGGCAACGCCAAGACTCTGCGCAACAGCAACTCCAGCCGCTTCGGCAAGCTGATCGACATCCACTTCGACGCGCGCATGAAGATCTGCGGGGCCAGCGTGCAGACCTACCTGCTTGAAAAGTCAAGGGTGGTGCGCCCGGTGGAGGGGGAGCGGAGCTACCACGTATTCTACCAGGTAGGACAGCTTGGGGATGCGAGCAGGGGTGCCTGTCGGTGCACAGCCCATGAATATCGGGCGGGATGAAGAGGGGCCTGTTGTTGGAGGGATATGAGTATTCATGCTGGTAAAACAATGTTGCCTGCTGCCATCCTCCCTCTGCCACTTCTGTTGCAGGAGGCATAGATTAAGGTTCTAAAAAAGGAGTTGCCACAGCTGTAGGGGCAATGCCTCCCTGATAGACTAATGGACATGGCGCCCTATCTAGATCTGCCACCGTCTCCTTTGATAAGCTTTCTGCATCATGTTTGGGGGACCATGCAGCCTCTGGGAGCAGCTCTGGTGTTGCGCACCCATTTCTTGGCAGCATCCATTACATACAAACTCTCTACCAACTCTGTACGAATTTTCTACTCTTCTTGCGGCAGCTGTGCTGCGGAGCAAGCCAGGAGGAGGCCAAGCGCTACCGCCTGCCCCCCAACCCCCTGCAGGCATTCAGCTACCTGCGGGCCAGCGGCTGCACACGCATCTCAGGCCTGGACGACGCCCAGGAGTTCTTCGGGGTGCGCAATGCCATGGAGTCTGTTGGCCTCACGCGAGACGACCAGCATCAGGCATGGTCACATTCCCGACCCCTGTTTAGGCAGGTTTTCAGCCCTTGGGGGGGGG
>QAXI01000414.1:333146-382053 GCA_004335615.1 Chloroidium sp. JM
GGAGGCAAGGTGGAAGCCACTTGTACTTGCAGCCACCTTCCCCCTCCATCCCCGGAAACCTGTTTTTGTATGACGGTCATCCAACGATGCCGGCAGAGGATGAGCAGGGGTGCCTTGGTGCAGGGCAGCGACTCCAGCTTTGGATGCAAGCTGAGGGAGCAGCTGGCGGGGAGTGAGCGCTTCAGCTTCAGCAAGAGGCTCCCCTTCGAGCACTTTGATGTGCAGCATTTTGCGGGGAAGGTGCACTACAACTGCAGAGGCATCCTGGACAAGAACAGAGACAACTTGAGCAGCAGTGAGCCGAGTCTCCCATCCCCCTGCCTGGCGAGGACTGCCATTCAAGCAGGCAATTTAAGATGGAGATGAGCAGCGTCCAAAGGACATGAGTCACAGGGGTCGGCTGGAAACCGGATAGGATAGCTTCATCCTCAGAGACAGAATTGCTGCCGTGCGCAATGGTCTGGGTAAAAGAGTGCAAATGAAAAGTCTGCCTTATGGCTGGAACGGAAAGCAAAGTTTCTCGTAACAGCCGGCTGGTGCCTGCAGGTCTGCTGGAATGCTGGGGTGGGAGCAGCAACGCGTTTGTGGCCTGTCTGGTCCCAGGCAACGACTCCGCAACGGACCGCAGCATGGGCAGGACGGTCGCTTCCAGGTTCAGGGAGCAGCTGAAGGACCTCATCGACCGCCTCGAGAAGTGAAGCCACTTTCTGCCAACACTCCCCATCACCCATTCTGCCCAGCTTCCTGCCCCCTACCTTTGCCTATGCCAAGTCCAACCTCTATGCCTTACAGGCCCAGGAGATATGACACCACAATGTGTTTTGCTTCTGCACCAGTTCAATGTATAAGCGTGTTGCCATCCAGTCTGGCAACCTGTTTCTTTCCTTGGGTTTCTGTGCTTGTTTTGACTGCGGTCTGGTACAGCAATAGACTTATGTGCGGCAAGCTACCGCACCCCTGCAGGTCCGGCCTGCACTTCATCCGCTGCATCAAGCCCAACGAGGGGGCCACCGCCGGCCGCTTCGACTCGGAGGTGGTACTCAACCAGCTGCGCTGCTGCGGCGTGCTGGAGGTCACGAAACTTGCAAGGGCAGGATACCCCACACGCTTCTCGTGCCACAAGTTTGTGCAGCAGTTCCACATGCTGCTTCCCGGCTCCGACCTAGGTGACTTCTTCTACCCAAATGCAAGCTTTCAAATGGCAGGAGTGCCTTACCTTCAGCCTTGTGCAAGCCATATTGTGAATTCAGCACCTGCATCAGTGCCGTGGAAGCCTGCCTCCTTCTGTCTTCCCTGTGCCTTACAATGAGACTGTAAGAATCGCGAAATGAGTTGGGGAGGACTCATTGAGCAGGGAGGATTTGGGAATCGATATTGCCGAGTGTTGAGGAAGCAGCTGCCACATGAAGGTGTGCCTGCAGGCAAGAAGAAAGCTCTCAGCAGCAAGGTTGCGGCCATAGTCTGCAGGGAAGTCCTGTCCTCCCTGCAGATCAGCGACTCCTTCTATGCCATCGGCCGCACAAAGATCTTCCTGCGGGCCGGGGTCCTGGGGCGGATGGAGAACCTGAGGGCCGCCACCATCCGGTGACACACCTGCCTGCAATGGGAACCCCTGCCATCCCCGTCCCCGAGCCCTCAACATTTTTCACCAGCAATCTGTATGAGTGCATGAGTAAGGGCAGAATGTTTCTTTGATGCAGAGAATTGATTGCTTTTCGTGGCAGGTGTGCAAATTTTGCACAAATTGCATTTGTGTACTACGTTGCTCATAAAGGGAATTTATGATCAATAGGAACGGTTCAATAATTTCAGCTCTTTTCTGGGCCATTCCATGCCATCGCCAGGATGAACGCCATAAACAAGCACCTTTTTCATGCAGGGCAGCTACCAAGATCCAGAGCACGTGGAGGATGTTCTGCTGCCGCCAGTGGTACAGGCAGGCGGTGCGGGCCGTCACCCTGCTGCAGTCCGCCTGGAGGATGAGATGCGCACGGCGGAGCTACCGGAAGCTCCTGGCCAGCACTGTGCTCATCCAGAGGACCTTCCGCAGACACCAGGTGTGACACATCTCGTGACTGCTGCTCATACGTTGCTAGCCTGTGCCAGCAGGAAGGTCACGCGCGCTATGTTGGTGCCTATAATGAAGTTTGGGGAGCGTTCGGATGGACTAATGGATGGATTCCTGCAGAAGTCCAGGAGGTCCACAGCAGCAGTGAGCTTGCTTGGCAAGAAGGAGAAGCATGGTATGCCCAGCAGCGCATCAGATGTGGCGGTGTCAAGCATTCCGGCCAGCCAAGTCTCCAAGCACTCCAGCTTCTCGAGCAAGGTATGCCAATCCCGGTCGTTGGTGTCTGTGGTGGTTCATAGACGCCCGTCCAATGTCCAAACGTGGCAACACAATAGAGAGCACTTGTTCACTTCTGCTTCCTTCCCATGATGTTCCCACATTGCATCAAGCTCGTTTGCCAAGTATACTTACCGAGATGAAGCGAGAGAGCCAAGATGCAAGCATAAAGGAGTGATCTGTGGAGATAGGGCCTGAGTGGAGCAGTGTGGACAGACCAACTGCTCAGGCAACCATGCACTTGCAGCAGTGTTGCTCTATCACTGGCATAGATAGGGATGTTCAGCTGGAACATCTCGACCCTGACCATGCTCCTTTGCAGCTCTTGGCTATGCGGGGCAAGAAGCCCAGTGCCGCTGTCCGGTGTGCAGCACCACCGCCCGCCAGGACGCCTGTGAGGTCTTTGAGAATCTGGCTCTGACGGAGTGCATGTTGAGGAGTGATGATTCTTCGTGCTGTCTCCCCATTACGACCACTATTCTGCTGATTCATTGCAGCTGGAGTTGTCGTGCCCTTCTGTTCTTGCTTTCAGGTCCATTGACAGCCAAGGATACAGCAACCACCTGTGAGCTGCAGGTGGGTGGAGGTGTATATGACTGCGATGTGTCCTGTGAGGGCGAGAACTCGCATGCCGCTGCCAATCAGCATGTCCTTGCCATACCCATTCTGGCTCATGAGACTCTCACGAAAGCATACAACCAGGTGGAGCTCCAATCCAGGAGGATCGCAACCTGGGGGGAGAGTCTGCATATCTCTCAAGTGCACCGCATATCTTGGAGCTCGGAAATTTGCTGGCTGCATCACCCAAGTCTAGCCTGCCACGTGTACCTTCCTCTTGGGAAGTTCCATCATAGACCACTAATCGCGGAAAGGACAGGCAGGTAGTTCTTACAAGGAGGGTGTGGCACAGATTCAGATGTGGGAGGAGTACGCAAACAAGCTGGAGGAGAGGCTGCAGCACGCGGAGGCAGAGAACTGTGACATGAAGCTGGTGATGGCAGAGAACGCCGGCCTGAGGGTTGCTCTGTCGGAGTGCCACCGGGCACTGGCTGAGAATGCCGGGCGCTCATCAGGTGGCCTCTGGTCTCAGTGGCTTCTGGCGTCATTCGCAAATGACAGCATCCTTGAGCTGACAGAAAATTTTGCAGCAGGAGCTAACATTGCCGACCAGGGGCGGGGCTATTGTTCCCACTGTATCACACGGCAAATGTTCCCGCCGTTAGATCTGCTGAGCTAGCCACTGCATGACGCCCAAGACCTCCAAACCCTCTCGTCTTGCATGCATGTCCAGGAATGCTTCAAGACGCGTCTGAAGACATGCGCAATCCTCTGGATGCCATTAAAGCCTACTGCATGTTCATCAGCCGGCAACATGCAGAGTGGACAAAGGCGTGGACAGATTCTCAGGAGGCCCACACCCTCCCTGGAGCGCCACTGCTGTATCAGGGGAGCCGACAGGACTCTCCGGGGGCGGCAGAGCAGATCCCTGCCGGTATCCTGGGTTGGTCTCTGATTAATCTGCCAGTTCCCACCGTTGACACGTCCCATCGACTCCCTGGACTGCACATGAGTGATGTGCTGCAAAGTCGATGAAGTGAGATTTGGGAGGCAGATGAATACGGATTCGATGTTTCTGCTGTGGATCACAGTGACAACTTGTCAATTGCAGGGAATGATGCAATGGGAATGGATGTTGAGAATGCCACGGCGATTCCAGGTCTGCCAAGAGCTTTCGGCGGCTATGGACAAGCTCTGAGAAGGGAACTGGAAAGGAAGGCCGCCCTGTTCGATGACGATGCAGCCTTTCTGATGGAGGTCCATGAGGGCAGGAGCCAGGCCCCAGGCATGGACCCCCACCATGAGCTTCAGACACTTCAAACGCGCTTCTCCGACTTCAAGAAGGAGTTCCAGGCAAGCACTGCAACTTGGCCCCATCGCTCCTTGAGTTGACTTGGAGGGAAAGACTGGTGCTGGATGCTGGAAGGAGAGGATACCACAGGGCGTGTGCCTTGGCGGGCAACACTTGCTTCAGCGTTGTCTGATGAGTGAAAGCTCGTGCAACACAATAAAGGCTTGTCAGTAGACCTGGACACCTGCTGTTCTTCTCATAGGAAAGCAAAGGGTTTGCTTTGTTGGCAGACCCGACTGGGGATGGTGGCGAAAGCCATGGGTGACCCACAAGTCAAAAGATTGCATGACGCTGCAAGGCCTGCCATGCCTTCAGCTTCATCTGCAAACCAGACACAGCACAGAATAAGGTGAGCCTTCCATCCTCCCCTCCATGAGCTCGTATATCGCGCAAGCTGGTGCTTTACCAACCCAGCCAATAAGTGCTGCCGGTGTTGAGGCACCCTGCTGCACAAGACCCCAATTCTGGACAGGTGAACTGCGATTTTTACAGGAGCCACTCCGCTGATCCCATCTAGTACGCAGGGCCCTGAGCATGGACCCTGCCACCACCGGAGGCGCTGGACTGCCATCCAAGAAAAGCAGTCCTCTATTTGCAAATCTATTCCGGAGCCGGCCGAAAATTTCTCAGCACAATTAAGTCATGTGGTGATCGTTTTGCCCCTTATTTTGCGGGGATGGGGAGTTCATTCCTGAGCAATCTGGATAGTAACCCATTCCCCATATGGTTTTGAGATAGGTGTGTGCCACCCACCAAGTGCAAAGTTGGCGGTATTGTGCCTTGTCTGCAGTTTTGCTTAGGAAGGCAATGAAGTAAGCACATGAGGTTGTTCCATGTGGTGGGCTGCATGAGCGCCGGTAGGACTTGGGACTTGTATGTATGAAGGCAGGTTGTATCTTTGGGCCATATCAGACAGGAAGAAACAAGGACGTCCGATACAAGGATTATCTGGCCCAATGGGTGTCCATTCTTTCAGAGGTCAGGCAATGAGCGAGATGAGACAACAAGGTCAGGGAGAATTTGGAGGGGCGATTCTGCTCTCGCCTTTCAAAATCATGTCACAATCCTAAACGCAACTTGCCTCCTGCCTACCTCAATTGAATCCTCAACGTACTTCTGTGTCCTTTCTTCCGTGGTGCCCCTCGTAGTCTGGTGCTCACCACCCTTGACGATGTGACTCGAAACAGATGCTAGCCTGTTTGGTGAACTAAACGCCTCTGCAGAGCAAGAATACATACGGACCTCATCCTGAATTGTACGTGGCACAAATGCTGGCAATACACATTCCTGAACACATGGCCTCCAAAATTCCAGCACTCCCCCAACACCTAATCTAAGTGGAACAGCTGGTACAGCAATATGCGTTCTCTTGAGCTTCTTAGCAGCTTCAAGGCAGCTCGTTTCAGCAAAAATTATTTCTGGCCAACCAAAATTAGACACATCCCAAAACTGCTGCAACTCTGGCTTTGGCAGCTGGCAAAACTTGTTGCCCAACACAGATCCTGAGTGTTGGGCAGGTCCTAGGTGTTGGTGACGATGGCGCGTTCAGATTCACTTTCCAAAAATGCGGGCTGCCAAGCCAAACAGGTTGCCGTTCTTGGGCTTGACACCCGAGAACCGCTCCATTAGATTCTCGTTCGTCTCGAACGAGACCTGTTCCAGCGCGGAGCGGAACTGCGGACGGGAAGAAGAGGCGGCCGATGACTTGGAGGTGTTCCTGTTGAACGCAGTCCAGGACTCCTCGACAGGCTGGTCAACGTCCGGCCGCACGAACTGGGTGTTGGCACTGTTCCACCTGGGGTTAACCTCCATGGCACCGCTGCAAGCCAAAAAAGGTCTGATGAGAAACTCTGGGTCTTGAGTCATATTGTTTTAGTTGGTCAGTGAGGTGCAGGCTCATGACAAGGGCCGGGCATTCTCGAAGGAATAAGGGGGGTACCTGGACACTGCAAAATTTGTGGTTTGCTTGGACCACCCCTGCCCCAGAGGGCCTCCAGGGACAGAGTATGTCGGTTTCGAGGTGGCTTTCTTCAGACCGAACTGAGTCAAGGAGGCTTGGCAAGTCATCTGTGCAGCCATGATGAATCTGCAGGGCGATAGGTTATCATGAACTGCTTACTTCCAGAAGGCAGAAGCTTACTCTACCAGAACAGGTTCTTTAGAAGCTGCCATCCAGTGCGAAAAAAGTGCCGTGACTGTACTACGCAAAAACTTTGCGGATCATATGTCCATTCGTATGGAGATAGAAGGCATCTTCAACTTTCACACCACACATTTCTGTGGTCCCAGTCAGACAGCAGACTAGGGCCAAGTCAGCCACAGCTTCTTCGGTGCAAACAATCGAGAGTAGAGCCGGGGTGGTCGAACAAAGAAGATGGCGACAGTCCCTGATATTGAAAGCGGCACGAGGAAATAACTCATAGAACCCCCTGCTAATATCATCAGAGCGGGGACAGGACAGTACCTTGTGAAGTCAGCGAGCTAGCGCAGGCAAAAGGACGTCCAAGATTGAAGAACTGTAGGAAGATACGAATATTGCAGGTGTGAAGTGGACCTTTTGGGACGACATGCTTCTGAGTCATCAATTGTGAACCCCAACCCCAACCCCTTGACCACTTGAGCTTCACTAACCTGTTTTTTTTAAGCCCCAATGAAAAATCAAAACGAAATATCCTCACTCATCGAGCCCACCCGAGCAGTCGTTGTAGGGTCCAGCGCCCCCACCCCGCCTGCCGCCGGGGGCTCTCTTCAATCGGGCAGTGCCTAGCGCTCAAACAGAGAGAAATAGGCTTTCATGTATTACAGTAGCGCTCGCTCGTGGCAGAGTAATGCACGAATAACATTCGGGAAACCCCTCAATGGACATGAGCTCTAAGAAGACGGCAAACAGGTGCAGCCTTACTCCACCTTGTAACCTTGTTTAACTCCCAAGGTCTTCTAAGCTCTCCTTTTCATGCAAGGGCGTCGGCAGATTGCGCCCCGCACTTTTTAGCATGTCTTTAGGCAATTCGAGATCACACAGTGTAAGTTTGTGTCAAAATGTGCAGGCAACCTGCCCCTGAGGTAAACCGGGATGAAGAGAGGGAGCTCCTCATCGTGCAATTGGGTCTGGCCGAGGCCAAGCTCAAAACGCGTCAGAATTACACCGCAGAGCAGAGAGCGAAAGTGGAAGAGCTGGCTGCCGTCGTGCATCACCAGGCGAGGGGCCACCAATACTACCCCTCAGCGGTGACACTGCTGCCGCATGGACCCCCGCTAGTGAATCCTTCACGGATCCCTCATGCTTGCAGAGACAGATCCTAGAGCAGAGCGGGCGGGACGTGGAAGCACAGAAGAAGAGCAAAGCACAGCTCATGCGCAGTATCCAGGAGGGGGAGCAAGGCCTGCTGCAAGCATCTCAGACCATCGTCCAGCTACAGGTAGGTTGACGAAGAGCAAGGCACCAGATGAAAGAGTTTTCTGTGCGCCAGAAATGGGCATCTCTGCTGCCACTGTGACAGTGAATTGGAGCACGCACGCCCACTACCAATCAGACCCCACCACCGCACTGGACTCACCTGACCTTACTGTAAGAGGGATGGCCCTTGGGCTGAACTTTGCATGCAACTGCTGGCCAGCAAGATGCCCAGGAAGCCAAGCGTGAAGCTGAGGCTGGTCGGGCTGTGGCGGAAGAAATGCAGGCCATTGAAACTCGCTTAGCCCAGCAGGTACTCTGCCTCTCCCTGCCTCCGGATCTGCCTGCCTGTCACATGGTGGAAGCCAGCATGCAATTGCTTGTGATGTATCTGGGAAAGCATCTTGGTGTGATACACATAATACCAGTACTACCAGTCTCCTTAAGCTAAATAAGTCCACGTACTTTAGTGGAGAACATATCCGTGCTTCGTGACTCAGTAGCGCCAAATATTTGGCCTGTACAAGAGGACTCATCTATGGGGCAGGAATCGGTGCTCCAGAGGCAGGAGGCAGTATTGGCGGGCAGCAGCAAGGAGATTGTGGCTCTGAAGGCGAAGATTGCTGCCTTGGAGAGGCAGGCGCATGTGCTGCAGCTCAAATGCTCAGGTGCTCTGCCCTATTCTTCAACATGCCCTGGCGCATCACCAGAGGATTTGTCACTGGATGTCAGTCTGGCTAGCAGAGTGAGATCACCTCCCATACACTCCTAGCTGGAATTGCACCCAAGCTCCTCAGAAATGCAAGAGGTGGTTGTAGGACACCTCATGGTGCGCAATGCCAAGGGGTGCAGTCTTTCAAGGCAGCTGGGAGAGCTTCAGCGAGGGATCAGACTGGCAGAGGGTGCTGTTCAGGTGGCAGTGAGCTGATGGTCCTCCACAACCAGCTGTGGCTGCTGCAAACCTCCAGGAGCGCCTTGCCCGAGGACGGGCCCCTCGTGCAGAGCGGCAACGGCGTCGTTTGTGTGGGTGACCCCTTCTCTGGCCTTCTGGGGAACTGCAGCCCTCAACCTGTATAATAATTGAACTTCGCCCCAACAGATTGATACCCCTGTGAGCACTTAATGCACCGCATCTGGAACGCCGATCGAGAGGTGTGGAGACGCAGTGCAATTAGGTCCTGTCATCTCAACAAGACAGGTCGCGTGTCACACTGCCCCCAAGCATTGAGTGCACAGAATGTACTAAGGCATGATCCCTCTGCCACTGTTGATGAGCATGAACGGAGGGCTGCATTCATGCAGGAGGCAAGCTGATACTGTCCGTCAGAGGATGCCCCCTTTCGGCGTCCCACAGCCCAGCCGCCATGCAGGCCCTGGCCCTGCCGTCCCTAGACTGGGTGCACGATCTGCTGGCCTCTTTCGTTGCCGCCACTGCCAGCACTAGTGGCCCAGAGGTGGCAGGAGAGCAAAGCACCACGTCCGAGGAGGAGCCTCTCAGAATGGCCGCGGTCTGCCCCTTGAGCGGCAGCCAGACGAAAGTGCTTCTCTTCGGGTGGGGCAGTTCTGTTGCAGTGTCTCTCCAATTCACAGGTCCTTAAGCACAGTGCAATATTGCTGCGGCAGTTCTGTGGTGTGTCTTGATATGATTTAAAAGCTGGTGGTTCACAGCACGACAAAGACCTGAGTGGGTCTGCCCTTTCCAGCAAGCGATGCAAAATGGTTATGTCGGGCGGACAATCAGCCGATTGGGGGTAATTGGAGCATGCAAAGTCCTAATATCTTGCTCAGTCGCATATTTTCTCAAGTCTCTCACTCCTGCATCAATTCTGCACAGGAGTTCTCCATTGCATTGATGGAAATGACAAGTGTTGCTGAAGGTGATTTATAGCAATTCATCTGCTGCAGCTTCGGAGCCCACTAGATCCTGCAATGTCCTGGTAATGCCACAGGAACAAATTGAACCTTAGGTTGTTTGCAGGGGTTTGGTGGGAGAGGAGCTGCAGGGGCAGCTGAAGTGTCTGCACACAGACGTGTGGAAGTGGGCCACCTATCTGCTCCAGACCCCGCTCACTCCCTGCCCCCGCCACAGCGCAGCCCTCACCTCCTTCCATGACAAGGTCAGGAACGATCACCCACCGTTATTCCTACAACAGATTCTTATCATTAGACCCACACGAATTCGGCAACACAAGAGCATGAGCATAATGGCCGACAGCTTGAGCGTTCTGTCCCAAACTCCTCCATGATATCCTCCGCCTTGTGCATTCACTTTACCACCAGCTTTTGTGACATGCAATGTACCTTTGTCCACTGCTCATGGAATGTTAGACACCTGGCCAGAAATCAGCTGACTGATCGGCCACACCCTTTAAAATCGCCCCTCTGGTTGTAAACCCCCACATTTGTAACCCACGGCAATGTAAACTTGGGTGCACTGCAGTGCTACCTGTTTGGAGGCGAGGGCAAGGATGGGCAGCTTTTGAGCGATCTGTGGCAATTTGACATGCAAGCCATGGAGTGGGAGTTGCTCACCGCCATCCAGACAGACGGCAGTGATTGGTATCGCAGATCTCCCCTTCCAAGCGCTTAGCAAGCTAAATGCGTTTATAATTATGTTCACACAGGCTAGAATACACAGCGCAAGTCTTTCTAAAACATGACTTTCTTGTCAAGTGAACCATTAGCTAGGCCAAAAGCATGCAGCGCAAATTCCAATGCTTTGACAACAACACAACGGCTGGAGATATTGAGCAGTGGCTGACCCGGGGGGGGGCGGGGGTACTTCAGCTTAACTGCAGGCATCCTGAGGAAGATTCTTGGACTTTAGGCGTTTGGCGTTTGGGAAAAGAACATGCTGGGCCCTAGTCTCCATTCAGCTGTGCGATCTATGCAGTTGCGGTGAAGGACCCACCGCCAGGAGGGGCGCCTCCCTTACCCCATCTGAGGATGGAGAGTCCCTCTGGGTTGTCGGCGGCAATACAGGCAGCGGCAGCCTCCTGGACGCGTTCTGCTACCACCTGGAATCAGGCAAATGGGCCAAGGTGATTCACTTGGTACCTTCTCAAATGTAAACGAAAGCGGCATGGAGGGGCAGAAGAAATCTGACTTCCCGTGGCAAGGTCCACCGCTGGATGGCGACCCCACAAGTGGCCAACAGCAGTGTTCATGTTCTCCTGGCGCTGGAGCGATGTTTCAGTACTGTGTTGAACATGTGCTCGGCAAAAGTGACAGCAGCAGCATGCATACTTGCATGCGGAGGGTGGGATGGTGCTTGTGTTTTCACGCAAGGTTGTGGCTCCGTCCGAACACCTGAGGGGGCGGGAGGGGCATGCTGCCAGCCAATCCGGGGAGTTCCTGCTGGTCTGCGGAGGCTGCAGCCAGATGGACGGGGATGCTGGGCAGCCAGATTATGACTACCTGCACGATGTTCTGGTGGGATTATCATCAAAATCCCACTCACCCCTACACTGAAGATAATGTCACGAACAGCGGGCGTAGCAGGAATTTGTGCTCCTCTCTCCGATGAAACATCTGTACTCCGACGGCGGATACTGAGAATGGTGCACAGGCAATCTAGTGCAAGCAAGCTGCAAATTACTTGCAGGTCCTGGACATCGGCAAATCCAGCTGGGAGGTGGTGGACGATGGTCAGTGGGCAGGCAAATTGGGCCCTGCAATGCAAAGAGGGAGGTGGCGGCAAACCACCGCTGTGCATGACAACACTGTGTACTGCCTGAAAGCCGATAGGTCAGCCTCCTGGCTTCTCTGCACAATAGCCTGCTTTAAAATCTGAAGCCTCGCCTTTTGCATTCAACAAAACTGCTGCACACAAGCAGGTGTCTCAATAGCCAAGCATCATGCTTGATTCTGTCATCTGCTGAAGAATAGCACGGCTTTATGTCATGATTCACAGCCATGAAGGAGATTGGCATGACCGCCTGAAGCCCTGAGCACAGCTTCTGCTGCACAGGTGTGGTGTCCTGAGCGAGCTGGCCACCCTGGCCATAACCTCCCCCCAGGCGATGACTACACTGCTGGCAGCGCACAGAAAGGGCACCTCCGTCTTCACGACGCTGGACATCCTGCCGGACGCCACCTGCAGCGACACCGCCATCTCCCTGGCCTGGCGTGCACCCACGAAGAACATCCAGAGGGTCGAGGGCTACAAGCACAGCATGTGCAACCAGAACGGGCTGGTCAAAACCGTGTACCAGGGGCCCTCCTCCACCTGCCAGGTTACAGACCTGTTCCCCGGCACGGAGTACGTCTTCTCGGTGAAGGCCAACTACAGCGATGGTGGGCACCTTTTCTCTCCCTCGCATTCAGAGCTGCAAGGCAATCTCTTGAAAAACACACGGTACCACAGAGCAGAATCGGTTGAAAAATTCAGGCTTGTGAGCTTTCCACTGTTGCAGGGTCCTACGCCCGCTCCCAACCTGCCTGCTTTAGCACGAAGATCATCTGATTGTGTCCTAGGATGGCGCCAAGGTGGTGGCGTTGACGGATTCCCCGGAAAGGGGCCCTCGCCAGCAGTGGCTGGGTATCATATATAGTTGGTGAAAGGGAGAAGGACGAGACAGTGTAGTGAGCAGCAAATGAATTTGGACCATCACAACACACCTGGCCACACTGGGAATGTTCAAATAGTATTTGCCAGACATCACCCACACTCATGTTCCGAGCAAATTGGTCATGTGAGTGATTTCAGACCATGGCAGACGGACATCAGTTTGTTTCTCAGTGGTGTCAAAGACCCAAAATTGAGATTTTCCCTCATTGCTGAGTGGTAGTAGCCGCGAAGCTCATATGGAAGAGCCTATATCCAATTGCAGCGGCTGGTCAGCTTACGTTTACAGGCCTGACAAGTATGCTACTATGACAACATAATGTACAATCAGAACAGAAACTGCGCGCCATGTCTTCCTTTCAGGGATGTCATCCCTGACCACCAACTAGTGGTAACTCCCAGCAAAGTCAGCTTTTTGGGGGCTGGGCTCCTCCCCCAGGAGGCGGCTGGGATGCACCTTGAGAAGCCTGCGCATCTGGGTTGACCTGCGTCCAGCTGTTGAACCAGCCTGCTGTGGACGATTGCAGCCACCTGACCTGCAAAGACATCGACAATCACTTGGCATGCTCGATGCAGAAACAACGCAAGATCGGAGCACACAGACCAGGAGTTCTGGTCAGATGAGAATGAGGGCACAATTCTGCAATCCTCCATGACATTGGTTGGCTCCTTGGAAAATGAAGATACCTGCTCTGCAGTCTGAGCACCAAAGGTGGTCACAGCGTCCGCTGTGGTCGCCATCCGGTTCACCCAACCTACAGAGCCCACCCTAGGTTGGCACCCACTATGCAGCAGAAGTCCTGTTCTCTTCAGTAAGCAGAGAACAGATCCTGCAAATGGACCGCACAGGAACAGGGCGGAGTGTTGATTGCAAAAGACATGTTTTGAGTTTTGAAAAACCTGTCTACGAAGTGGTGGAATGAGCCCCACCTGGGATGGGGTTGACCCCTAGTTTTTCTGCAAACTCCTGGCAGAAGTGATTGCAATTTCTGGTGAGCACCTCATACTGTAACCCAACCCATCGCTCCTTCATCTCCTGGATCAACTTATTCACCTGCAAGGGGGCCCAGGTCAGAATTTGGCTGTGCAATGACAGAGAACAGAATTGAAAAGAGAAACGGCAAGTTTGCTGCCAGACCTGAGGGTCCCAGAGGCAGAGGCCAGAGGCTCTGAGTGAATATGACTACTGGCACATCAGCACTAACCTCGCTTTCAGACAGTGTGGTGGCACCGAGCGTGACTGTCTCCCTGAAGGAGTACATCGGGTTGTCACGTGGGTTGCAGCTGTACACGCCAGTGCCCCTCTCACAATAGCCATAGCTCCACTCTGCAGCACGGAGAGCTAATTGGCAGGATCTGAGTGCTGGTGCCTGAGAATCATGAGCTGGCTGCTGGCTCTGTACCTCCCTGGGGAGGGTTGGGGGGAAGCCTCACCTTTCTTGTTGACCTCAATTCCACCATGGAAAACTCCACCCAACGTAGTGAACCTGCGCCAGTCATGCCTGTCTCGAGCAGAGATTGCAGAGTGCAAAGTCAGCAAGTGTCACTGATTCACTCTCCAAAGCAGCTGAGTTCATTTAAGTAGAGCGAACAAGCTCACCTTCCAATAGCATTCAATCTTAGCACTGCCAGGCTTGTGGAATCACTTGCGGGATTCACAACGTCGTAGACATGGAGCAAACAGACAGACATCAGAACGAAAACAACATCAGTGCACTGACTACCACGCCGCTCCTGTCTGCACCATTCGAGAGTCTGGGCAAACTTCAACCGTCCCAGATTTTCAAAGACTTCGATGAGAAATCAATTCATCCTATGGAAGCATTTCGGCACCCCTAAAGGCCCAATCCCCCCCTTCCCCTGCACCCATCCCTTCCCGAGCAGCCCCTCACCCCCCTCTTCCCCCACCGCCTTCCTTTCCCTCCACAGGGTCCCAAGTATTTTATGCTCGCCTTCGTGGCTCTCAAGCGATGGAGGAGGCCAGCACCCACGTTCAAGCCTTGGGAGGCTCGAAGGTCTCACAGCGGCACAAAAAAGGCAACACAAGTCCATTTCGCCGCCAAGATTGTTGGTCACACTCTGCATCTCCGTATTGCTTTCTGCAAATCATGCTTACAAGAGAGCAATCAATTTGCAGTCTGCTCTTGCAACACTGTTTGCTGGCTCCAACATGTGGAGCAATCACAATGTCATCACTTTATTCAGCTCTCTCTTCACACAAGTACCAGCACCAAGTGCAGAAGAATACTCCTCCAAGAGAGCCCTGCCAGAAATAACTCCAGTCAACGAGCCCTACACAAAATCAACAACCTCTGTGGCACTGACCTGACGGCACAGGACAACTGCCAGTCGAGCTGCGCCCAAGCAAGCTTGGAGTAGCTGTAAGTACACAAAAGACGGCCTCAGGTCGAGAACAGAATTTCCTGGGTGCGATCCAGCATTTGGTGCAGCAGGGCGTGCTCTGTCAGCAGGCCCCGACCGTGAAACTGCAGTCCAGAGGGGGCGTTGGCCACCGCCCATTTCTTGTCGCGAGCTGTGGCCAAGAACAGCCAATCCATGATGGCCTTTTTGCCCTTTGGCAGGGATGTCTGGACGTCACCCCCCGCGTGCTGCACCAGACTCATCAGTCCAGCGCCCTTGTCTTTCTCAGAGCTCAGGAGGCCTGCAGTTGGACAAACAGATGTGAACTGGTGAACTGGCCGCATTGTCCTCATTCCATTGAACAACCTTAGTTGCAACCCATTCCAGGGAGGAGGGCAAGTCCGCTCGCCAACATGGGCAAACAAGAACGCATGAGGGCTAGAAGCAGCAATGAAGGTCATCCAATGCTAAGACGATGAGACACAAATAGATTTCCCCTGTTTGCAGACAAGGCAGCGAATGGCTTGTCCGCGTTCAATCTACAGTGATGGACAGAGCTGCGCACCAGGGGCGAGGAAAACGGTGGTGCCTGTCAGCAGCAGGCGGCGCTGCGCTGTCTGGTAGGCTGTGGAGAGGGAGAACCCAAACTTTTTCTCTGCGACCCTGTCGACCAGGAGGTGGTCCAGTGCAGGAACGAAACTGCCAGACTTGCCTGAGGCAGTGACCCACGACTGTGTGACAATCGGCCGCCCTGTGGCATGCATCCTGTCAGCGTACAGGCTGATGACCGTCAGAACGCCTGGAGATGTCCGACTTATGCAAGCCAAGTGAGGAGGGGCACTAGGGGAGGGGAGGCAAACATGGAGTTCTGGTGATGTGATGTGGATTTGATCATGGGTCCTTGCAGTGCCGAGCAACAAGCGCCGGGGACCAACTCGAAATTCGAAAACTCAGGTCAACGATTTACGCCCCTGCAAGGGCTTGCCTGCTGCCAATGCGACGAGCACGTTCAGGGATCTCACGAACCCTCGGTCCTTGTCGCCCCGCTGGGGCGGCAGGGTGAGGAAGTGGGTGAAGGAGTCGTCCTGCACCACGCGGCCCCCCAGGGAGTGCAGCACCCTCTCCATCTCCTTCCGGTCTCTCTGGGAGACGCACTTGGAGAAGTGCACCGCCACGTCACTGACAGCGCACACCCTCTATGGTCAGCATGCACAGAGAATCCCTTGAGGAGTGCATGAGGGAGCAGGATGAAACCAAGCAGTCAGGGTCATGCAAGCAGGGCCAATTCTGAACGGGTGACAACACTGGGAAAAGAAAATCGTTGGATGTACCAGCGCGCGATAGGCATGGGAAAGGTCACCCACCGTTGTTCTATTTTGCGTGAGAGGCGCCTGTCGCCCCTTCCACCAGTGCTGACCTACACACATGCGTGGCTCACATGAATGGTAGATTGGGTAGCAGCAAAATCATATACAGACACTCCACTGGGGCCGACCAGCTCAATCGTGGGGGCTAGTTTGCTGTCAAGTAGAATGCTCGAGGTATTTGACCGGTGGCAGAAGAAAGCAATGCCTTGGAGGGTAGTATCCCTGCAACGAGACGCAGGGAGGAAAAGGAAGCCCACCTGCGAGGCGGGCTGGCTGAGTCTGGCAGCTTTTTCGGAAGCCCTGCGCGTGGACCTGCTCCTGGGGGCCGTCTCCTCCGCCCCAGCCATGCCCTCCTGCATTTCCACCTCGCCTCTGTCATGGCCATCCCTCTCCGCTTGGGGGCCTGGCGAGCCGGCCACGATCTGGCGTTCTGCCTTCTTGGGCCTCCCCTTCTTGCGGCCCTGGGCTTCCTTGTGCGCAGCAGCCCCCGCATCTCCGAGAATCCCTGCCCACGATCGCTTCTTGCTTGCCTGCGGGGGGTGGGTGTCCTTTTCAGGTGCCTCTACAGGGGCCTCTTCCTTTCTCCCCCCTCTCGTCCGCCCTCGACCGACAGGCACGCCCTCCTCTGCCAGCCCTCCGCCTCCAGACCCATCAAGCTCACCCCTCCCCTTGGATGCCCTGCCCCGCTTTGCCGACGGTCTCGGCTCCGGCGCAGCCTCGTCTTCTGCTTCCAGGCTTGCAGGACCCTCATCAGTCTGCTCAAGCTGCTTTGCGCCGCCGCGAGGTCGCTTCACCGCCCTTCCCCTGCTTGGCTTGTCATTGATCTCGTCCATCTCCTCACCTTCGCCAAGGCTGGCTGGCTTTCTGGAGCCCCTGCCCGCACCTGCCTTGGCACCTTTTGCTGCAGCTGCCTTCTTGGGGCCTGTGTTGACACCTGCTGTGCCAGGGTCGGCCCTGTCCCCTGTCACAGCACCTGGCTCCTCCATCGCAGCCACTTTCCTGCCCGGCAGGCCCCTGGCTCTAAGGCCTGCTCGCGCCTCCGGCTTGTCAGATCCAGGCAGCTCCTCAGCAGCGCCCTTCTCTTGCCCTTCGAGGGTCGGGCTGCCCTCAGCAGCTTTCTCACGGGTTGCGCCCCGGGCTGACCGCCGAACACCATGCCGAGGCTCTGGCGCCCGAGCCTGGCCACCCTCATTGTCGACGCCCCCTGCGACTACCCCCTCTCCTGCTCCTGGCGCGGCAGAGGCCTCCTTTGGGGGCTCTGGCGGTACTGCCTTCTCGTCTTGGGCAAGACTCGACCTTGCGCGCTTCGCACCCCACGTGGCCCCCTCCTCCCCGCCCTCTGCAGCCGGGGACCATCCGTCCTCTGCGGAGTCACTTGGGACAGCAGCTTTCCTGGAACGGGTGGAGCGCCTCTCAGGAGCAGCCTCGGGCGCCGGGGACGGCTCGCGGCTGCTGCTCTTGCCCAGGTTGCTCTTGGCTCTGGGCTTGGGTGATGCATCTCGGCTGCTGCTCCTGCTCAGGTTGCTCCTGGACCTGGGCCGGGGGGAGCCACCTCTGGCCCTGGGCTTGGAGGCAGGTCTGGGGGGATTGTTCTTGGCCTCCTTCTTTGCAGCCGGCTTCTTGGCGACGGCTTTCCTTGCAGCGGCCTGGACGTCTGCAAGCCAAGGGTTCGTACCATGATCATCTCTGCAGATTGTTGGAGGGCGCTGTTCAGAAGAAGGGGAGCAGAACGGAGCCTGTACGTTTGCGCATGCTCAGGGCGAAGAGGTCTCAATGAATCGCCAAGGAATGCAACTGATGGTGAACCCTCTCCTTCTCGTCAGTCTATGCGAGGTTGGAATCATAGCTTTAAAGATCTTTGGAACCTCTTGCACTGTCAGGAGCAAGACGTATATTGGTCAAGAAAGGATTGGTAGTACAGCTGTCCAAAGCATCTCCCCGCTCGAACGCCCAATACCAAGCAGCCTCATTTCCCAGTGTCTCCACCGTTTCTTACTTGTCTGGCAAACCCATGCCATGCCTGCTGCTCTATCTAAACTGATGCACAACGCCATCATGGCAAATGTCTCCTGATCATTTGCCAGGCAGCCTGGCGCAATGCCAAATTAAGAAGGTGTTCAGATTGGGCTTGCCTGGCAGCTGGGGCGTGGCGCTCTTCCGCAGCTGCCTGAGCCCCCTCTCGTCTCCGCCCGCCCTGGCCAGGCCCTGCGCAGCCAGCGACTGATCCTGCAGTGCCTCCTGGAAGCCCTTCATGGCGCTCATGCACGCCTGCGTCTCTGCCCCCGGAGGGGCAAGGGCCGTGGCATCCACCTGCAAAAGCTCTCTTCAGACCATGGTGTGACGGGTTTGACCTGCAGGAGGGGAGGCGCAGCCTTACAGTACAGGTGTGGCTCCTCCTTCGGGTCATACGGCTTGGAATCAGGATAAAGGATTCTATACTTATGCCTGTAAAAGAAGGTGGTGGCGCTAGATCTTTCGTGCCTAGATGCTGATGCAAGATGAGAGGTGGTTTTGCTAAGCGTCTTTGTCTTTTTGAGAAAACACAATGGCAAAGAAGGTAGCAGCCTTCTCCCTGCCAAACAAACATTCCTTGCAAACAATCCTTGAATCCACAGGCCACAATAGCATGTGTCCCTTGACGCATTACTGAGCTGCTCCCAACCAGCTGTTGACCGCAGGACTTGCTGTCAGGCAGTGAAATAGGCGACCTTCAGGGCAAGGGCGTACAATGCTCACAGCCAACGGCAGATACAAAGTTCACATCACCCCTCTCTTGAGGCACACAAGAGACAGAGGGGGCGCTGAGCCACCTGTGGCTCCTGTGCAGGCGAGGCAGCGGGTTGATCTCCTGCGTTTGCCAGGTCTGGTGACTGTGGCAGGCTGTAGGGGTCGGCGCCTGGAAGCTTCCTGGAGGATGGGCCGGGGCAGTCTTCGTCCTTCGGGGGGCTGTGGAAGTGCGGGGGGCTCTGAACGTCCTGTCCCCCCTCCTCCTCCACGGGGGAGAGGGCACCGTTCTGCACAGAACAAGCACTTTGAACTCGCGCTGCACCGCCCTTGCAGCCTATTCCATGCTGGCTGCTGTCCCAGCCTGCCCCTCCCCTGTCCTGCCAATCATGGCATGTACCCTGCTTCACACCTTCAACATTTCAACCAAACAAATTCCTCTGCCTCCGGACGGGCACAAATTGTCTTGAAGGTGCAAGCACTTCTGAAATTGAGCAGCACTTGAGCATTTTCCAATTTGGTTGGATTCAGAAATAAGGACCTGAGCCTTTGTACGGTGCGTCAGCCCAATATATAGCACCTGTCCAGCAATGAGGCATACTATCTGTGTTGATTCTGGCCTGACCCTTCCAGGGCAGAGATATGGCAAGAGACTCTCCCCGCCTAAGGGTTTGAAGCACACAGGCTCACCTGTGGAGGTTTCGTAGGATCAAGCATGGGACTGCCTGCTGCAAAACCAGCCACTCCTGCCATCAGATTCTCCATTTCCTGACTGTCTGGCATCTGGGATGCGTCAGGGGGCCCTTTGGAGGGGCTCCTAGCCAGGGATGCTGCCCGCAAGGGGCTCTTGGGCACTCCTTCATCCTGCATCATCCACTGGCAACTTGTTGAGAAGAGATAATGGGTGTGGTAAAGTGTTGGGTCCTGACCACAGAACGATAGCCTGGCTATAGCCACAGAAGGAGAGCTCATGCAGGTCCACTCGCAAATCTTCCTGCTCCATGCAGACAGCCGCTCCTGTACATGCACTGTGCAGGCTTTGTCATGCTGTGCGCCGCTGAATCTGTTACGCCTACAAATATCCAAAAGAAGAAGGAAGGGCATGTTCCTCATGCGCTTGAAATGCCAGATCCAGATGATGGTAGGATGTGCTGTGTGCCAGCAATGACTTTCAAGGAAAAACTTTATCCTCAAAACGAGAATACCGCCTCAAAACACTCCAGCTTTCCTTGCTTAGTATTTCAGGTCCTTATCATTCGGAAGCGGACCTTCACATCTCCGCCACTCGCCTCTCCTGCCTCAGTCTCTTGCACATCACCTGCAGAATTTAGAGTTGGGGAGAGAGTCCAAGTAGGAAAGCTGCAATTGATACAGTGCGGGTGAGAAGGTAATTGCAGCCTTCTTTAGTGCCTCCTGAAAATCAAATGGTGAGAACGAACTCCTCCCACAGCAGTCCTGCACTGATCCACCGCCATTTGCTATTGACTTCATCATGCCATCATTTTCCAGCTTCCCCTTGGAAGCTAACCGCACTTGCATACACTGGATGCTTTCAAATATCGGCAGACCTAAAGCTTTCGGTGGCAGGATTGGGGAAACGACAGATCACGCTGAAGTCCCAGGCCTGCGTTTACAGGGTAGAGCTCACCAGCTCCCAGACCTTCTGGTTCCAAACCGTCCTCTGTTTCTGCAGGGCTGCCAGGCAACCCAGACGGGGCTTGATTGGGCGGGAGTGAGTCAGCCTCGGGAATCGGTGAGGAAGATGCAGGGCTGCTGGGCACCGCAAGGAGGGTTGTATCTGGCGGGGGCAAGTCAGCCGAGGGGCTGGGTGGAGGAGACGACTGGGCTTCATTGGCTGGGGGTGCGTCTGTGGCCTGGGTTACCGCCCCTCCAACGGTGGGAATCCAAATCTCATCTCCATCCGACATTCCCAAGCTGAGGTGCTGTTCTGGGGGGGCTTCAGGGTCAGGGGGGTCGAGTGTCAAGCCGCCCTGGACTGGCAAGCTGGGCTGGTCCGAGACATGAGGCTCTGGCAGT
The DNA here is from genome assembly GCA_004335615.1 of Chloroidium sp. JM. Lineage (NCBI taxonomy): Eukaryota > Viridiplantae > Chlorophyta > Trebouxiophyceae > Watanabeales > Watanabeaceae > Chloroidium > Chloroidium sp. JM. The sequence goes on from QAXI01000414.1 coordinate 353,850, forward strand.
GGTTGCGTTTTCTCCAGCAATATCGACTGTTCCTGGCCCCGCGGGGATCTGGTCTCTGGGGTGGGATCCTGCAGGACACGGCGTCCGTTGCCATGGGTTTCCTGTGCATGGAGGCCCTCAATGCATCATCAATTCCAGTCGCAATTCCAGGGGGGTATGGGCTCTGGGGTTCAGTGGGCAGGCGGATGAAAATCAGTGACTTGCAGCATGGGCGTTGCATGCGCCTAGATAATTCCTGCCGATCTGGACCACTCACTTTGCTCAAAACAGTCCTACAAAACTACTCTACATCTGGGCAAGATACGTTCACCCTGCCTGACCCTCCTGCTAACAAGTCGCAATCAAATGACAACATGGACATGTTCAATCATACACTGAGCTGATCATAGATCAGATCTGCTAGAGCCGGCCATTTTAAGTATCATTGAGATCTGGACACACCTGGCAAAAAACGGGTTTCAAGCCAGCAGTGGGTCAAAATCTTTGCAAAGCATCGACACTGCAGCTTTGTGTACTGAAAACCAATGCCTATTAAACAAACACGCCACCTGAGATGTGGCTCTACCCGCAAGCATCAAAGATTGTTTATGAGCATTGCTGCCTTGTGAAACTACTAAGAAGTCCAGCATTCACACCACTTTCAGGAGAAAGGGGCCAAAAGGGCTTTTTCAGAGGAAAGGACATATAAGGTGGAACAGCTGTCAAACATGAGGCGACCAGGTGGATCAGCATCTCACTCACAATCGTTAAAAAAGCATTTTAAGGTTGGTCGATGGTGCAAATTTTGTATATGCCCTAGTGCTTCAAGTGGGGCAGGCACTCCACACCAGGCTCTCATCACAGGAGAGCAGCTCAGAGAGCACATCCCTGCTGACATTCAATTCCCGCACCACTTCCCGGCGCACAACTTTCCCCACGGACCGGCTCCTGCCCTGTTTCCTATGGAGGCGGGGTGGAAAGAGGGGCCCCGCCATGGTCAGCTTGGGGGAGCCAGGGGGGGTAAGGTCTATGTCCTGGCTTAACTTCACGGGCCTGACAAAGTCCAGGGATTTGGACTGGCGCTCCCCTTGCAGGGGCTGGGAGCACCAATCATGCAGACTGGCCTGCCTGGTGCCCTTGAACCTCTTGAACTCTGGCACGCTGTCCAGTGCCCCCAGGTTCTGATAGCTGCCGAAGCCTTCCATGGCGCTGTCTGATTCCGCTACGGTCATCAGGGAAGGCTGTGCGAAGGGAGTCGCCCGCGCGGGGGAAGATGGCGTCTGGCTGTCGGCCTGGGGCACTAGGCGGTAGGGGGTGCAGGGGGCCTTCACCTTGTCTGAACCCTCCTGGTCCTCCATGCTGCCGACGCCACCGCCGTCGCTCCCCTCGGCCTGTCAAACACATTACAGCCTGTCGATGCTCATCTGCTTGAACTTCCGTTGACCCAAATCCACCTTCTTGGCAAGATTTGGTATGGAGGCTGCTTGATGATCACGTGACGGCGACGGGTGCCATGATCTACCGAAACGTATATAGGTTCCCATAAGGCAAGAACGAGGTAAAAGTATGAGGTGGGGGAGATGAGCACCTGCTCGTCCGCCTCCATGGGGCAAGGGCCTTCGTTCTGGGTCTCCTGCGATCAGAGGAAGGCGCAAATGAACAATCGAGCCTTGTGAAGGGAGGCGATTTGGTGGTCACGAGGCATAGCAGATCTAATACTGTTACGGGCGTTTGACAGACTAATTCAGAATAACATGCGCAATTGCAGCTTGATTGGATTCCAAAATAGACAGGGCACTTGCCAGAGCATAATACAAGCTTGCATACTCTACATTCGAAACCAGTCAACATTGTAGAGCCCGGGGGGAACAAGTGCCTGGAAATTGCCGCTCTGTGCAAAGTCCACCTCGAACTCCACCCTCCCGAAAGTTACCTGCAACATCCACAGCAAAATGTATCCTGAAGAGTGGTGTGCAGACACTGCATTCTTAGGGCATGCTCAACTTCAGATAGTACACCCTTGAGGCACAGGAAGGGTGAAGAAAGCAGCAATGAAGCCAACCCTACATAGGGCTGTTTGAATTAGCGATGAGTGCCGCAGGATGACAGCCTGAACCAACTGCAAGGAGGATGGGCAGTTCTCAAGTCAGGATGTCAGAGTCAAGCGCACCTTGTCTTCAGGGTCCAATCTGTAACGGTCGCTGCTCTGCAGGGTCAGGGAGCTGCCACCGCTGTGAATCCGGGTCTGCAGCAGCAACTCGATTCAGGAGAGTCGAGCAGCTTGCAGTGGCGTTTCACGCATTGCCATTCAAGCGTGTCTTTGGTGAAGGTAGTAGGGGCTGAACCTTGTTTGTGCTGCCCAGGTCCTTCACGAAGCACAGCAGGCCTCCAGCGCCCTCGAAGACTGCATCAGTCTCATCCATCGGTACTGACAGCTGAACAGTGACACAAGCTACCAAGGAGACAGTGATTTGCAAGACGATAAAGGGTCAATTTTGCAGGCTCTGCATGGTATTCACAGCCTCGAAAACAATTGACAATCCAAGCAGGTGAACAGGAGATGTGAGGACTCACACAAGGCGGCATGCATGGAGGAGATGCTCGGGTCGTCTATATGGATCTCTGCACAGCAGATATCCATCAGGCCGCTGTCGCCGGTGCTTGTGGAAGATTTTAGGAGGCGTTGCCAGCTTAGTGAATGTCGAGGTCTGGTAATGGTGCGCGACCTACCATTGATTGCCTGGTCCGGGAACCTCTCTTGCCAGTCTCTGAGCTCTATCCCTGCCCCTTCCCTGCCAATGACGTTCACTCCTGTGCAAGAGAGTACACAGTGAGAATATTGTTCAGTCAATGGTCCTCATGATCAAAACTGTGGTGCACACTGGTGGATATCTCTATCTACAAGGTAGCTGGTCCTTGGATATCACCTGCTTCCAGGATGTGTTCATGTGCGCCATCCACGGCGCGGAGCACTCCAACCTGGACAGAGGAAGGAGTGGGAAGACAAGCTTTCCTGAGGCGATGCAGTAATCAAGGGATGCACACCACATCCACGATATGCGGCTCCAAAGACGATCCGTACCTGCCCCTCTCCCACTGCCTCGCCGTCATCAAATCCATCGAACGCGAAAGCCTGTGTGGCAGCCATATTGGACGTGTCCCAAATATCACGTCGCAAAGCCTTACACCTCCCTTCAACCTTGCTGCCGCCGATCTCGCGGTCTTGAAATTCCTAGAAAGGATCCACACCACCTCCAACCTCGGAAGTGATTGATGAAAAATCTGCAATTTCCCTCCTCGAAGAGCCTGCAAAATCTGAGCCAGGCTGTCAATTTTCACTGTTTCCAGCATCCACTATTGATGATGCACAAGGACAATGTCGATGATGAGCTAATCACGATGACGTAGCTCTGGGGACAGCCGAGGGCTTGCGCGATTCGAGGGGGACATTTGTGTCGTGTTTAGGCTCCTGCTGAAGCATCCAGGCCTGGCTGGTCCACAGCTTCTCTGGAATTTCCTGGAAACGGACCTACAAGGAATGCAAGATAGCAATGGACCGGTAAGCATTTGCTAACTCTTTCTCTTGCCTGAATTGTGACCCAATGCCGCACCCTCGACACATTGCCGTGATTATTGGTGACTGGGTCATTGTTAGGCTTTGCTTGATTCAATTGACGCCTCTTTAAGCAGGCCAATATTGCTTGGTACACGCTATCACGCGGGGAACTCGTGGAAAATTCGATGTTGTCGAATGGTGCTGAATCAAACAAAAGGGATGCAGAATGCGCCTCGAAGGATCTCTCAGGGGAGCACGACAGTAGCTACAGAATGAAACGCTATTTTTTCCCGCGGGGGGCATCGGGGAGAAATTGTCGACTCGACAGAATGAGAATTTCTCGTACACCTGTGAGCAACCAGTCCAACGTGCACTTTGCATTGCCTGCTGGCACGCCCCCAGATGATGAACACAACCAGAGCTGGTTCCTTCCTGCAGGTCACCCTGCACGACAGCCTCCCCACCCACCTGGCCGCCCGGGTCTTCGAGAAGCTGGACACCAAGGAGCGGGCCCAGCTGGCGGTGGTGTGCAAGGCATGGCAGGCCATCCTGGCCGAGAGCTGGAACACCATCCGCCTGGCCTTCACCTCCCTGAAGCAGCTGGACACGCAGCGGCAGTGGCTGGACAGGGTGGCGGTGCAGGGCTCTGGCTACGTGCGCATGGTGGAGATGCAGTGGATGGGAGGTGGGCCTCCCCTTCATGCCTACCCTCTGCGGGGAATGCATACAGAAGCATCCTGCGTCTGAATTTATCCCTATGTGGTCAGCAAAATTGTGCTGAAAGAGGTACCCTGCGGCTTTGCATGACGATCACGCTGACTATTGATGCAAAGGCTTTCTTGGGAAACCACTGCCATGCAGGCATCCATGTCTTGGATGTGAACCAACAGTTGCACCCGCTCGCCCAATTGTCGCCAGCCGTCATAAGATCCCCCAGACCATGCTGCGATCACTGGAAAGTGCCCTGGTGGCCACATATTTGATGGTTGCATGTGTCCGCAGGGGTGCTGCTGCACTCGGCTGCTGGCAGCCTGCATGTGGAGCACTTTTGCAACCTAGAGAAATTGCACCTGAAGCGACCCAACAGTGCGTACTGGGCCATCAACTCCAAGGCCATCAGGCGCCTGGCAGCTCTCGTGTTCCTCAAAGAACTGGTGGGCTCCTGACCCTTTTACCCCCCAAGCTGATGAGACGTGCGTGGCTTCAGTGCATGCTTTCCCCTGTGAAATTAACGACGGTCTCCTTGTGCATGCTTGGGGGAGGAGTGCCGACAGGATTGATTCAAGAATGAAGCATCAGGTGAATGTCGTGGCCACTTGGCCATCCAAGTTATCAACATCAGCTACAATGGACATGGCTGCTTGGAGAATGGGCAATGGATTCAATCCTGTGCTTCCGCCTTTCCTGTGCTGCAAGAGTAGTTCGACACCTTTCTTTGTGCTGCAATATACTGGCTGCTCAAAAGGCATGAGGCGCAGGTGCTGGTCTTCAGTCCCACCATGCCGGCGGGGCACCCGGTGGTGACCCTGGAGGAGTTTGCCGCCTTTCCCCAGCTGGAGCTGCTCTCCCTGATGCTGCAGCCCTCCAGGGGGTGGGAGGCTGGCTGGCGATGCGAGTTCTCCCCCGCCCTGCAAGGTTGGTCCCTGCATTCCCCTCCTGCAGGCTCTTTCTTCCAATTGCAGCTTCTCGATGTCCTTTTCTTTCTCAAGGGGGGCATGTCGAAAGAGTGTCATTCGAATACACAAGGCCATAACTCCTTCTATGGAGTTTGCACATGCCGATTATTGATGGTATGGGAGCAATATCTGGTACGACATTGCGAGAAAGCAGTGAGGGTGGGGTTGATGGAGATACATCTGATCTTTGATCCATGGCAACCATTTATACTCGATGTGGACTTCTGCAGGCCTTGGAAAGCTTCAGCACTTGACTCTCGGAGGGGTGGAGTCTGTGGTGGTCAACCCCACTTTCCACTTGGTGGTGAGGAGGCTGGCCACTCTTGAACTGGAAGTCAGAACTCCCATTGCCGAGGTACATTCCCCCTGTTTCCTTGCTAGTTCCGCACCTCCATCCCAGCAATTGGTCCTCAATCAGAGCTGATCTGTTGGCCTCGGCGTGCTGCCTGCCGCTCAGATTGATGTTGTCAATGCTATCTCTTGCCGGTCTCGTCTTTTTTTTTTGCAGAGTCAGAAGACGAGGGGTGAAGGGGATCACTTGCAAAGCAGGCACAGACAAGGGGGGGCCTGTACAACATTCTATGTGTCATGTCTCAAGCTTTCATCACATTGTCACTGTCGGTGCCATCGCGCAAAGGCTCATCAGTGGGGCAAGTAGGGTACCTCTAAGTGAATACGAATCAATTACTCATGGAACGTGGCTTTGTGGAGTCAGAGCTTGCAAGGCTTGCATCTGCTAATGCCGACACTCCCCATGGCCACACAAGACCCATGGGTGCAGGCAGTGGAGGCTCCCCTGATGAAGTGGCTCAGATTCAAGAGCATCCACTCGCAGCAGCTGCCCTTCCAGGGCTTCCGGGGCCTGCAGGCGCTCACCTACCAGGGCAGCGAACTCCAGTCCTCCTTCTTCGGCGGCAACCCCTGTCTGCGGGAGCTGACCCTGGGGTACTCCCTCCAGAGCGTGGACGCGGCCTTCGTGAGGCAGCTGCTGCCCCTGGAGGACCTGCGCGTGCTCAAGATCAGGTTCTACAACTCGCTGCAGGGCCGGGAGGACCTGGCAGCCTTCACCACGCTCACAAGGCAACCCACCTCTCCTTTCGCTGCTCTTTTGTGATCTCGACATTGATTGTAGCAGAATTGGTCACGACTATGCTTTGCCGCCACTCCTCAAAATATCGATACATGATGCCTGGCTCTGCTGGTAGGTTGTGGGTTGCCAATTTTCCCATGCATGAGCAAAAATTCGTCGTCTTCTGGACACTTCTTTGGCTGGGCGGTGCGAATCGATCCTATTCCATGATGCAGGCTGGAGAGGCTGGAGGTGGATGTGCTGCCACAGGGGGCGGTGCTGATCTCGCCAGCCGATTCGCTGTCTTGCATGCTTAATTTGAAGGAGCTGCGGATCTCCTCACTAGTCAGCCTGCCAATCACCCTGGGTCAGTCCCTTGACCTCCTGCCCTCTTCTCAACCGCGAGTGCGGGCTGCCACATGCAGAGGAGTGCAGTCGCTTTCAGGTGTTGTTGGAGGAGCACCAGAATTTGTCTCTTATTGATCACAATTTCATTGTGATCGCCAGGCTTTTCTCCACTCTGCACCAGTGCGAATGGACAGATTCGTGCGGCTCAGGTTCCTCGTTCAAGCCAGGGTCTGGCATCCTACCGTGAAAGGGGGGCCCGCAGTCCAGCCCTTGCAGTCGAGCTGTCAGCAGCGCATTGATTTTCAGCCCGTCCAGTGACCCATCAGGGACCCCTATGAGTGCAGGCGGAATAGAGAAGCTGCCCGCTCTGGAGAGCCTGCACGCGGAGATGAGGGGGACGGCCGGCCCCCTGGCCTCCCCTACCCTGCAGCAGCTGTCGCTGGAGGGCCTGTGCGGCTTCACCATGCACGCCTACCCCTCCCTGGGCAGCCTGCCCCGCCTCAGACGTCTCCACATAAAGCTGCTGCCCAACCTTGCGGTGAGCAGAGGACCTTCCACGTCTTGTTTTAACCGGACTTGCTGCCAGTCCCTTCTTCTCGGAGAAGTGGTCCTTCTGGTACTTTGCGTTCCACCAGGGCATATGTGACTGCCACGAACCCTTTCCCTCATCATCTCGGTGGCGATGCAGATTCTGCAAGCATTTGAGGCTGGCCGTGAAGCATTGCCTTCCTGCGCACATTCTATTGTGTTTTTAGATCAGGGAGCCCCTCTAGATCAATGCCTGCGGTCGTGCAGGACTGCCCGGTGTTTGCGTCACAACTGGCGCAGCTCCCGCAGCTTTCGGAGATGTTCGTGACCAAAGGCTACACCCAGGGCAGCTGGGAGGGCCCCCAGGCGACGCAGGAGGGGTCGGCCACCTTCGAGCGCTTTTTGCACAGCCTGAAGAGGCTGGGGGGCCTGCGGGTGCTGCGGGTGGCCGCCGTCAACGATGATGTGTCCCTCAGCAGGTTGACTTCACATTCTCCCGGCCTATTCTGGGGCTGCTGACAGGGGTTAGTGGTTTATGCAGCTCATCAAACGTTTCTTCCGCAAAGCGACTATTGAGATGTTCTTGGCTGTGAAGCATTCGCCGTGCAGCAGTCCATACTCGGGGTGCGGTGATGCTGATATCATTCTGGCACACTGCGGCATGAGCCTCTGTAATTGTTGCAAGCATGGACTTGCCTGTGTTCCTCTCCGTAAAACGACGTGCTGGACACGGCTCTCCTCCCCACCCCCGCCCCTCCCACGCTCGACATGACCAGCGTGATGCCACTGAATGGTTTCCTGACACACTGGTGATCGCGTGCAGATTCATCCTGCCCCAGGTGGAGCACCTGGGTCTGGCGTGCCGTGGCCTGGCCGTCTGCTCCTCCTGCCTGCCTTGGGGGCTCAACTCCCTCAACCTGGTGTTCACCGCCGCCAGCAACACCACGCACGAGCGCCTCGACCTCACGGCCGACCTGACCTCCAGCTTCGACGCCAACATACAGACCACCGTCTGGAACGCCAGGCTGGCTTGCGGCGGCGCCCCAGCCTGCGAGTTCGAGGACGACCTTTTTGATGACCACGTGGACGGCAGTGGGATGTCCGAGTCTTCGTCCTCTGATTGATTTCAGCCCACTGCAGAGGAAAGTGGCAGTTGAAAGGCTTGCTCAGTCTTTGATGTGTTCCAGGAATGACCCAAGAGTCTAGCCTGTGCACTCTCAGAAGTCACTCTTGGGCCATGCAAACAAGTTTGCGCAAGGGCAGGCACAGAGGCAGGTCCGTTCGTGTGAGGCAGGATATAAGACTGTACAACAAAGTTTGGATTTATTTCCTGCAAAACTTTATTGACTCTTTGCTGCGAATAATCATGCCTCCAGCACACCGGCTGTGGAGACAGGTGTGAGCGCTGCTTTTGAACAAGATTGAGCAAACTAATGCTATGTTTTGGCAAATTCACTGATATTTATGTGGTTTGAGGACGTACGGTTGAGAGTTGTAGGCAAGGCTAAATAAATTACTGAATTTTTGATTGCTGGGTACCAGGATTAGCATTTTAGAAGATGGTGGTCAGCACTGCCCATAGATTAGAACTCTAGCAAGCAAAGTATTCAAACAGAACACTATGCACGGCATCGAGGAGGATGTGTGGGGGCCCACACAATTTCATGGGCCACCCACCCCCTGCCCTCCCTAAAAGGGGGGGCATTCTCTAAGCAACACAATCAGCCCTCCACATCCATTTGCAGAACTATTGACCTGCAAGAAGCAAGTGAAACTGGCAAAAGTGAAAGTGCAGGCGCCTGGGTTTTCTGCAAATTCAGTGCAACATGGGCTATGTAACCTTCAACCCGGAAGTAATACATGGAGACAAGGTCAAAGTGACAGGAGAGCTCGACAAGCAGCAGTTTGCGGAGCTTGTACGGCTGCTAAAGATCGGAGTGGACGGCCTGACAAGGTGAAAATTTTCCCCATGCACTCCTTGGACAAGGTAATAGGGTGAATCTGCACAAGACAATGTCAGTACCGGCCTGTATGAGATCCTAGAATGCATAACGCTGCACAGATTGGCCTATATTGAGATCAACCGTTGGTGGGCGTTTATTGACATGCCGTGCGAGGATGGCTTGAATCCAATTTGAGGTTTTACTGCAATCTATTGCTCATTCATCACGTATGAATCATTTCTTATCTACTGAGGAGGAGCAGAGATGCAGGACTCAAAGTAGAACTGGAGCCACGCCTGCTCTGCCAACCCCACAGCCCCAAAGCGAGCAACACAGGAGCACCCCTGCCCAGGCCTCGGCTCACCATCCTCAGGGCGGCAGTACCACGCAGCAGATTCTTCTGGGCAAATTGTCCCAGGGATTCAGGAGCCAACCTTCTGCAGCAGCTGGCCCCTCCCATGCTCCCCCTTCTCAGCCAGGCAAGCACAACACCCAACTCTCTGCTCAAGTCCGCTATACTCCCATTGTCACCCTTGCTGCAGTGCGACCTGCCACATTGAGAATGGCAGTGCCATACAGTGGCAAATGATGCAAGAGGGAGCCCTTCATACCCAGTATCATGGACAGACCCACGGCAGAAGGCTGATCCAATGAACTTCAATATGCAGTGTCCTGAGAGCTGTGTGAGTGGTGCCCCACAATCCGAGATATCAGGCCGAGACAATGACAGCGGGTATTGAATACAGGACTGCCAGCGATTCAAGATTCTTTGGGAGTTCTAAGATCAAACCACGTTCAGGACCTCCTTCTACATCAGCCTACCATGAAGTCCACAGGACGGAATCTGTGGATCACGAGATGAACGCCGTGTCTGCCCTGGCCTACGCCCCCATGCTCCGAGAACTGCCAGGAGGTGATGGCCATGGGGGTTGGCTGATAAGTGCGTCGAAGAACATGCTCAACCTTTGGGAGTGCACCTCTGGAGCTGGTGACCCCGCTCTGCAGGTGGGAAAGCAGACCTGTTCGCCCAGAATGCAACCCTGCCCACTCCAGATTATCGTGCCATGCTTTGCAAGGAGATCAGCAGGCCTGTGTGGACTGACCAGACACCCACCAGAAACCTAGCCTTGTTGAACATAGAAGGCTGGTATTGGATATTGGTGTCGCAATCTGCTTTACACAGAGGTGGCTGGACATCTCCGCCCGCTGATCCCACACAAGCATGGGGCAGAAGCATACTTGATGGTCAGTACAAGCAATGAGTGAATGGAAAACCCAGGGACACCCTGCATATTCAGCAGGTTGGGATGAGGTGTGTGCTGTCCTTCGACAGTTGCATTCAAGGTGACAGAGTATCCTGCTGTGTCCATCTTACTATGTTCAATTTCCGCCAGCCATCCCAGTGGAATTTGTGGTGCTCCCTGCTGACATGTGGTCCTGTAGACTGTGATGTAGCTGCGACGTGACAGTTGTGTATCCAAGCTGTGTTTTGCAGGAAACTGCCAACATCCGAGCACAGGCTAAGCCACAGCAAGGCAAATGTGCATGAGATCTCTATGACATTGTCTACTATTGCGAGAGGACTCGTCCACCTCAAGGCCACGCGCTCTCCTCTTGGTCGTCCCTGGCACACGATGCACAGACAAGGAGGAGCCTAGGCAAGCCTGTCCTGAGCGCTTCTACCAGTCTGAAAACCCTGTTCCCAGTGCAGATGATGCACAGTCAGACGACCGAGTACCAGGCGGCCGATCTAGCGATCGAGAGGGACAGCCTGTTGCTGCTGACCGCCTCGCGTGAGACCTCCCGCACACAGGCAGAATGTCTCTCCCTGCACTCCATCAACGCCCTGGAGGGCATGTTTGCTCCCAAGTGCGTCCCTTTTGTTCTGAGCGGCCTTGATCATGCCCCGTTGTCCCCATTGTGGCTGCCTTGAACATGCAGGCCCGAATGATGAGTAGCTCACACACAGCGCAAAAGAAGCTCCCTGAAATTTCAAGCTTGATGAGGTCTTGCCTTAGGACCTTGAAAGTCGATTGGCACTTTCAGCCGCCTGCAACTATTGCTCCCACGCCAGAATCTGAGAAGTTTCCGTCAATGACACCCAGCAAGAGGGCTGCTCCACATACAAAATGCTCCGCAGACCAATGCTCAGTCATAACACAGCTCCGGCAACCATGGAGCTTGCTGACCGGCTTCCCAAACTGTGTGTGTGTAGGGGAAAGCTGCCGCTTCCTCCAAGACAGTCCGCACCTGTGCCCCCCCACCATCCCCCACAGAACCCGCAGGCTCTTCAGGTACTCACCAACCTGGCGCCAATACTCAATTTTGAGATCATATTCCACGTGTAGTGTCATTGAGATTGTCGAGGACATGCAAATCCAAAAACATTCCGTGATGCTTCCAAATTGTCAATGATCTAACGCAGGCTCTGGAATTGCATGAAAAGAAAGAGACACAAGAAGTGGCGATTGAGCGTGGAGAGAAATGGCAGAAAGAGTTAATGGAGGATTAGCAACAGAATGGTTCTCTCTGAATCATGTTTGCAGAGAAATACCAGGGAAGGCAGCACTTGCTGGTTGTTGAGAAGAGCCTGTGAAGGTGCAATCCTTGCACTCCTTCGGGGGACCCCTGCGAAACTGCGCGGCAGCCAGCTACAAGCAGACTGTCTCGGTGTACCCACTTGACAAGGGGGTCAACGCTCCCCCCAAAATCACCTGGGAGGCCCACCAGGCGTTCATCACTCGCCTGCACTGCAGCCCCTACAACATGGACCTGTACTCCGCAGCAGTGGATGGCACCATCAACAGGTGCCCCCCCCCCCCCCCACTCTAATACCTATATCCTGTGCCCTAGAGGCTTTGTGCCGCTCATCTCTCTGTGGGCTGAGAGGCTTTCTTGAATGAGAGAGGTCTGCTGCGTTCTCCGTCGATCACTGCGCTCGCACAGGCATGTCAGCAAAAGCTCGAATGGAATGGTGACATCTTGCAATTATGCCTGTGCGTGGTCCAAAGCTAGGTCTTGACAGTGGTTTCTCTGATGTACTGGTGTCATTTCAACAGCCTTAAGGCCACCATAGCTCTTGTGTGCACTCTATTCCTTCGATCTTGCATCTGGACGTTTGGCAGGCTGCCTGGCAGAGATCAAATTTGAGGTCCACTACCAAGTGCACAGGACGAGAATAATGGTGTGTCTGTGGCAGGTGGAACATGAAGGCCAAGCCTAATGGTGTCCCAGACGCGACATTTCTGGGGCTGACGCGCGAGATCACGGGGTTGCAGCAGATCTCCAGCCGCCACCTGCTGGCTTCTTCTGCCGAGGGCAAGCTGGCGCTGTGGGACGTTGCCCACACCCACCGGCCTGTGCGCTTCGTCGACACGCCAGATGGACAGTGAGCTTCCATTTGCTGGAACAAGTACAGGCAGGAGGTCAGGACACTGGTTGAACATCCATATGGCGTCTTTCGTGCCTGTGGGGATCTAAGGCAGAGACCGGAAGATATCTCCGTTCCCAGAGGAGTAATGAAAGGGAGGATTCGGGGCATTAAGCAGGATGTAGTTAGTAGTTAGTAGTTTGATGGATTTATGAGCACTGAAACCCTGGGTAAAAAGGTTATCCTTCAAGCCTGCCCTGAGAGGGCTTGGCTGTGCCGCGAGGAGAGTAGTGCAGTTGCGAGGTATCCCGAGCCCAGGGGTTCACTGCCCTTGGAGGCGCAATTTCAAGCCAAGTCTGTAGAGGGAATTTCCCTGCTCCTTGCAGTGGCATCACCAAGCTGGCCGCCAGCCCGGAGAATCAGGTGGCAGCATTCGCCACCGCTGGCAACAAGATCTACACCATGAGCCTTTATGAGAGCCAAGACTACCTGTGTCCTGTCCAGGTGTCTTGCTCTTCTCCTTCATGCCTTCAGGGGTGGAAAACAAAACAATAAACCCTCTGCTTCCAGATCATGATGAAAAGCATGCCATCGCCGTGTTTCCCTTGAACCTTATAGGTCAGGTTTATCCAATGCCAATTGTGCGCTGTAAAGTTTGTGAGGAGATTATTTGTGAGCAATGTGTGCAGCTACATTGAGTACTGATGCCCGGTGTGACTGTTTGTCCCTGCGGTTGCCACAGGTTGAGATACGAGGAAGAATGGAGCCTGTGAAGAGCCTGGTGTGGAACTCCAGGACTCGCTGCCTGATGGCTACTGCCGGCAGCTCGGTAGTGGTCTTCAGGGCTTCCAACAGATACTAGATGGCAGTGCACCGAGCGATTGTCACTCCGACGGATGTGAGGTGTTAGAAGAAAGTAGATGGAGCAAACTGAATCTGGACTGTCAATTGAGGAATGGGCTTGAGGAAGGGGTAGCAATGCATCGATTGTAAGGTAGATGTGACTGTCATGCCGATGCAAGGTGTGGTTCTGGCACTGGCATGACAGTCACGAGAAGTAGAAGTGACTGTCGCCCACTGGTAGAGACAGTAGATTGTAGAGGTTGCCGTATCTAAAGAAGGTGACACGTCCATCACTTGGCAGTCGCCTATTGTCTCGCTCACTCACCGTTCCACCTCTGAGAACCCACGTTGCCTCTCAGAGCCTGAATATCCACACATGTCGAGAATTTAGAACACACAGTCTTGCAGGTGCTTGAGGAAACAAATCAAAGCAATCTGAGCACCTGTGGCTACACACCAAAAGAAACTCCCAGAACATGACAAAAGCGACACAACCTCCTGCATCATCGCCTGCCCTTCCCCTTAGCTTCCGACCTCTTCCGCCCCTTCACGGTCTCCTTCTTCCCACCCTTCTTGCCTCCCTTGCCCTTATTCTTCCCAGGCTTCTTGTGCTCCCCAGGCTTGTCGTCCAGCCACTCGTCCTTGCCCCTTTGGGGAGCTGTGGCCGCCCTCTCCATGTCGGCCACACTGTCGGCGTTCCGAGCGATGATCTTGGCTGCTGCGCTCGCCGCCTGTCACAGCAACAACCGCTTCATGACACCGAGCAGATTGCCTACTGCTGGGCAGTGATGTGGAATTGAGCTGCAGAGGGTGGACGGCCTTACAGTGGTCGATGTCAGCAGACATTTCAGCAAACGGCAGTTTTATAAATTTTGAGAAAGAAATGTGTGCATGGCTGCTGGGATTGAATGAGACAATCAGGTCCATGGTAAATAAACGAGCGATTCTTGCCTGAAGCTGGACATCAAATGAGCTGTGTGGAGGGGATACTCCAACACATCAAATGGAATACTCGAGTTGGAGCAGATCAAGTATTTACCTTGGCAGTCTCGCCGCCCGTGTCCCCCACCACCGGGTCAAACTTCCGCCTCTTGCTGCCCAGCTGCCTCTCTCCGGGCTTTTCCCCCTGCACCTTCCTGTCAAACTTGCCCATGGAGGCAGTGGAGATGCCAGCCGCTCTGGACGCCGTCTTTATCTGCACCAGGGGAGGAGCAGCGTTTGTATCTTAATGCAAGCCCTTGCAGTGCAGCCCATCAGGTGGGAACATTAGATTGTATGTTCACCATCAAGAATGCAGTAGGATGCTCACCAACAACGCGTTTGTGTTTGGAATGAGATCTTGCCCAATGTCGTTTAGCGGCCAAGATCAACTTTGCCAGTGTGTAGAAAATATGCCAAAGGTCTATGCATGAATTGATGCACTTATGCCTACCTGTGCACCACGCGATCGGTGAGCAACACAGTTCGGAGTCTCCCTCGCCAATGGACGCACACAACCTTGCAGGAACATCGTCCAGGCAACTTTCATGGCAAGGAGATGGAGGGTGGCTCACGTCGTCCTTCAGCTCCTTCTGCTTGGTTGGTCGCCCCCGCCCATGCTCCGGCAGCCAGGCCGCCAGCTTGAGCGTGGGAGGCACCGCCCCCCTCCCAGCCTTCTTCAGGGCGTTCTTCACGTTCGCCAGCTCCCGCTTCTGGCCCGCCTTGACCTTGCCGGCCTTGTCCTTCTTCATCTGGGTGAAGGGGTCCTCGCCAACCTGTGTAACAGCCGTATTGGTGATTGGCCGATATCTTTCGACCGACGAAGGAAGCCAGAATTGGTGGCCTCGTTCCCTCAGCAAGACCTGGATCATTAGTCAATCAGCTTCACTCGCTGTTAGAGCTTGCAAGTCGAAGGAAGGTCAGTAGCTTGGAATTCGTATTGGCAGTCAGGAGGTGAGAGGGGAGAACGTCATGATGACGCTCTCTGCAGCCTCATAAAGCCCCTCCAGAAGCAAAGCATACGCATTCCTCCAGGCTTGAAATCACACACCCCTTCCAGTACAGGAGCAAATGAAAAACCCCTGCCTGGTCGTTCGAGCCAGCAGCAATGATGGGGGTGTCGTTGTCATCGCCAGCACGCTGGTAGCCGAAACGCCTGCGCCACTCCTGCTGGTCCTCGTCCCACACCTTGACGCTCCTCTTCCGCTTCTTTATGCCCTTCTCCTGTGCAAACTTCTCCCACCTGCAGAACAAGTATCGACTTTCTGAACGGTCCATGCTTCCATGACCAGCCAAAGCCCCTTCCTGGTCCACAATTTAGGTGCCCAAAAGCTGCTGCGCTTGCCCTGAATGAACTCAAAATGGATGCTACAAGTAATTCTGATCAATGCCGCAGTCACCATTCTGCAGTGACTAGACTCTACAGCTTCATTTGTCAACACAGACTGGCACGACCAGAACCCAATCTCTCCATTCAACAACCCCAACAAGGCAACACCACATCCACAACCCACACTGGCCTCGACATGCTTCACCCCTCCCCTGGGATGCCTCTTCCACTCACCGTGTGGGGGGCCGGGGTGTGGGCATGGGCTTCTGGCGGGGCAGCGGGAAGGTGGGGGCGGGCAGGGCCACCACTCGCCCCATGGCCGCCTGCTGCCCCGGCAGCTGGAATAGCCTTGCCACCAGGCTCTGGGTGATCTGGGTGGCAGTCTCCAGGCAGTGTGCCTCGCGGTTCTCGGACAGGGCCTGCGTGTCCTGCAGGCTGCCGTCGCACGCCATCAAGTTGCCCAGATCATAGTCCAGGTGCCCCTCAAACTCGTCCCTGCATGAGCACGGTTGATGAGATTACAGCGGCTGGATAATCGTCTGCTTATGGTGGTCTCTGGGGAGCGGGATGATGGATTTGTTCAGGGTGCATGTGTGGCAGCACTGTTCGCCAGCCTTCTGCAGTTTTTTTGGGCAACACGCTTGCCAAAATGCACTTTTTGCTGAAATTTTCACACATTAGGAATACCAGGCTGAATAGCTGTGCTTCCGATTCTTGCATAGATATTGAGTAATGTAACCACTTCCATCACCCCCAAAATCTGCTATTCTTGAAGGTAATGGCCGTCGTGAAAGTCTTGGAATTGAACTATCTGCAAACAATCAGAGATTGATGTTGAACTCGCCCTGGCTGCAGTCCTAGCTGCTCCGCACTGATTGTCACTCTTTCTTCGACTTCTGCCATACTAAGGTTGAGCGATGCAACGGACTGAGCGCTTGCCCCTCCCTGCCCTGCCTGTCCTCTCGAATGAGCGTGAGAGATTCGACAGTGTACTGTCGCTCAATATTTTCCTTTCAGTTCGAGGAGGTCTTGCGGCTTGTGTGTGTACGGGCCGTAGGCTGTTCTGAATTTTAGCAACCTTAAACAGAAAATTCCGGAAAGGATCGCAACAATGGCTGAACATCCGAGGGCCAATGGTAGGAGCGCATTGTCAATCAGGTCAGTTTCCCCTCAAATTTTATATTCTCTAAATTGAGGAGCATGCAAAATAGCTGGTTGACACATGTGTGGTTATACAGGTCTCTCATGTGCGAGAGGGGAGTGCTGGATCGAGCAGACGGCTCAGCCAAATGGACACAAGATGGTACCATTGTGTTGGCTGGTGTGTATGGCCCCAAACAGACGTCCCTCTCTTTGGAGGACGCAGAGCAAGCCGTGGTGGGGGTGGTGTTCACGCCAAAATCCGGCAAATCAGGTACCCATCCAGCTGCTTGGTTCAAGGGGTTGGCTCTGTGGCATCACATTGCAGATACTTCATCTATGCGTCGTACCCAGCTCCCATTATGCACAGCTCCCATGGGAATCATGACAATCATATGTCTCATTGTGATGATCGCATGGCCACAGGATGCACCCTGTATGCTCTGCAATTTTCCTCCAGCCATGGATGGCCGAATTGGCACTATGGCCAAAAAAGAAATTCAAACACATGAATGCCTCTGACATTTGTATCAGGTAACCGGGAGAAGCTCTATGAGGACATACTGAAGCAGACGATAGAGGGGGCAGTGTTGGCGAAGCTGCACCCCAGAACTATAATTTCAGTCACTGTTCAGGCGAGAAATCACTGTAAGAGTGGCAAGCGAAATGTGCTGATTACGACTGTCGGTTTCCTGTCGATTACTTGTCTAATACTTGACAAAGAATACACACTGTCCTGTAATGAGCAATCTCAAATTTGCGCAGGAGCTCTCAGACGATGGCGCAGCCCTGGCTGCAGCTTTAAATGCAGTCAGTGCTGCACTCACGGATGCTGGGGTCCCCATGAGATACACCTTTGGTTAGTCCTCGATGAAAATATATGCAACAATTTGCAGAAACAATGAAAGGCTGTCCTGTTATTGTGGGCATGCAATCACTGCTACAGACCTGCCACAAGTAAAAGAGTCACGCGGTGCAGGAGCATCTACGTGCTGTAGAAGCACGGATGGAAGCTTGCTGGTAGATCCTGACGGCCGAGAAGAACAGGTAAGGAAGCTACTTGCATATCTCTCTCTTTCTGGAAACAACACATCATTGCCCGCCTCTATCTCGCTGCAGGAGGAGGTGAGTCATGACAGACGCATTGGATCATTCTGGCGGTGTATTGCAGCTTGGACGTACCAGATTTGTAAGGCCACTCACGGCAATGAATCACAGAAATGTGGCTTTTTTAAGGTAGGTCTGGTGCAGGAGGCACAGGCAATTGTGACAGCGTGCTGCAGATCAACAACATGGACAGTCGCAGGGGAGGGGGAGGAAATCAGCACGCCCGGTTCGTTATCTTTCCATTCTGTTGGCATCTTGACTGTGGAGGAGTTTTTGCAAGCCAAGGACCTCTGTCAAAAGTGTTGCGCCAAAGTCTCTGGCTTCTCTAGACTATCGATGGCCAAGGCATTCTCTTGAGATCATTAGGTGTCTAGGTTTGAGTCGACAAACAACATCATGAACCGAATGCTGAACACAACAAATTGAAATTCATGCACATGATAGCTGAGATGCAAGCTTTGTAAGCACATCGAGGTCAGTCTTTAATTCATAGCGACTCAGGTTCATTTGATGAGTCTCAGTGATAAATAGCAGTGGACCACATTACAAGCTGTAAATCAAAGCAAAGGCCATCCATCCATTGGTGGAGCATTGAGCGGGTCTAAACCCCTGTGGAACCATAGCCGCCTGCACCCCTCTTCGTTACTTCCAGCTCCTCGCCTTCCAGCACTTCTTCCACCTCAGGCGTCAGTATCCTTTCCAGAATGAGCTGAGCCACCCTGTCGCCTTTGGAAACTGCAGGAATTTTCTGAGTCACACACAAGGCTTTCTGGGTGTATGCATGAGGACGAATCCGCAACAACGTTTGTGGAGTAAACCCTGGCGCATTCCTCTTCCCTTTTGTGCGCTCATTCACTCCCAGCCTACGCAGCAATGCATGGTCTGCAAACGACACACCCACACATATTAAGACCATGCAACACCGCATCATTGAACTTCTTGCAGGACTGTTCTGCAGTGAAACTCGCCCATTCGTGGGAAGCAAACTTCCAAGCACAGAGTCTGTTGGACTCACTCTTGAAGTCGGTGTCGCTGTGGTTGAACAGCACCACCCCCACGTTGCCCCGGTAGTCCTCATCGACCACCCCTGCGCCTGTGTCTATGAAGTGCTTGACGGCCAGGCCAGAGCGAGGGGCCACCCTGGCGTACGTGCCACTGGGGATGGCGATCTGCAGATCTGTCTTTGCTACACCCTTCCCCCGAGCCGGAATCACGCAGTCGTAGGCACTGCATGCCATCATGATGGATTGCTGATCAGTTCAGAATACCTACATTCCTTAAGGCGGATGGCAACGATCAACAGGCTGTATCTCTGAATTCAGGACGAATATGAATAATATTTGGAATGCTTGCTTTGCTCTGCTAATTGCAACCAGCGAGTTGTGTGCGCAATGCGAATCTTTAAGAGAACCTCCTATGTTCTGTGCTAATGCCACACATTTGAACCAGCACAGGGCTCTCAGTAAGATTGGAGATTGAATTGCAATCCAACCTGGCTAGATCATATCCTGCTGCACCAGCAGAGCCTCTCACAGGCAAAGTGGCATTTTCTGTGAGCTTTTTCACTCGAAATCTGGACTGTGCTTCACTACTTGTTCTTTTCGTTGCCGTGGTGTTATCCTTGGCCTTGACCGGACTACTCAAAGTTCCGTTCTCTTTGCCGGCGAAGGGACTGGAAATGTCTTTCGATAACAAGACGGTGCTCATTGTTCCGCAATACAAAGCTCTTGCACAAACGACTGCAGATGTTTTTCGACATGGAAGATTTGTAAATCGCATTTAAATGCCCTTTTCGAGCGGGAAACGGTTCAAAATGTGAGGCTGAGACGTGTGATCGAGCATTGGAGGGGGGGTTCAGCATTTGTGCCACCCTGCAAATTGCATGAAAAGGCAGAAGCATCGGATCTCCTCAACTCATGTGATCGCAAACTCAGCTGAATCTTCGAGTATTGATAGGCCTTGATCATCTCTGCTTTCTTGCTGATTTCCCAATTCTGGTAACGCCCATCTGATAGGATGGAAACCTCGACTTTTGTTCCAAGAGAGCGTGAGCCCCAACAACAAGCTGAGGTTTGTTTTTCGACCCTCAAATGTAGCTTCAAACACTGTCATGCCTGAATTTACTCTTTGTCAACCCATGCCATGCTTGCCCACGCACTCAGCCAAAGATCCTGATGTCATCTGGTTATCACGCGGTGCTGTGTAGGATCCCACAGTGAGAGGCAAAAAGGAACCAAGGGCAAGCGGCCATGCAATCCTCCAGAAAGCTGTGAAGGAGCTGGGGCAGGTGAATTCATCCTGCCCATGGAGTGATGAGAATTCCACGCTCATCTCTTAGATGCCTGTATTGATTACTTGGACTGTGAGACATAGCAGAAGACTTGCCTGTATGCATGATCAACAAATTATTGTCATAAAGTATTGTTGGTGCAGGTGACTGATCCAGACCTTAAGGATGCATGCAGGGGGAGGAAGAAAACTTTAAAGGCTCTCATAGGTACCCTTCAGGATGGCAAATCATCCTTTGAGGAGAAGCAGCAATTGCTGATCAAGGCACTGCTCAACCAGGTGCATGCTTGCCGGATACTTGTGCTGTCGATCAGCTTTGCTGATCAGCCTCACTTTGCTTACAGACCCCCGTGGCCCTCACCTCATCAAAGCTAAGCTGACCTCACAAGCCATTCACCTGAATAGCCCGCCAAGCTGGCCCATTGGAAGAGCGTCCTTGCGAACTTCGATTCAGTTCCTCACAGTGTGCCTGGATTGAAGATGCAAATAATAAGGGTCATGCCGTTGTGCAGGTGGCAGAAGTGACGAGATTGGAAAAGCTGGTCATACCAGTTCAGAGGCAGTATGAGAGCTGCAACAAGCTGCGTGAAATTTGTGAGCCCAAATACTTCAGCCCATCCCAAAAATGACAAGTGTCACCAGGCCGCGCAGAAGTCGGGGTGGGAACAAGCAGTCTCAGGAACTTGCTGTCTTAAATTTGCCCACCTCCATTGCTGGTGTGTGGTATTCTTCGTTTTTCCAATATGAGGTCCCCAAATGCAGAGTGCGGACCTTGCTGGGAATGCATCTGATTCTTGTCATCAAATTTCTCACTTGACACATCGTAAGACGTAAGGTGGATATTGCGCAAGTATTGACAAACTCAGCTGGGAGATTCAGATTACCCCCCACAGGAACCTCTCTCCAAAAGACGCTCTGCGCATTGAGATTAGCAACGCAAAGGAAGATGCAGCACAAGCTGCCGCAGTTGGCAATCCCAATTGCTGGGACGGTAGGTGAAAAATTGGTGGTTCAATGACCGTGCAGTGGAAGCTGACCTAGAGAAGAAGACAGCCCTCGGCAACATGCTGCAAGAGGTGGCCCGCTCCCTGCAGACAGAGAACAAGCAGCTGCAGGACCAGCTGGAAGTCAGGTGCAAGCAGGCGGCAGCAGAGGTCAAGTGCAGGGAGGAGTTGGAGTGCCTGGTCCAGCAGATCAAGGACAGGTCCGCCACTCACCCCGCAGTGGATGGAACATACATCTCGGGAGGTTTTCCATGGGGTATGCAGCGTTGATGCGCTTAGATAGGCCAATGCACCCAGCCTTTGGAGCTTGTAAGGAACCATGTGTGGGTCGTGTCCTTTAGCCCTGGCGCAGCTTCCCTCATACTACCTTAGCCACTGCTTTGGGAGTTGGCATGTCTGTTGTACACTGCTTTGCCTGCACTGCTGAAATCCAGCAATTTGTTCTAGGGAGATGCGTTTCTTTGTTGTGATACCTGATTTGAATATTACATACAAGGCGACTGGCAAATCCAGGATGCAGCAAGATGGGGAGAGGCTCAAGCAGCTGCAAGAAGCTTCTGAGCGGAACGAGCGTTTGGAGCAGCAGATCAAGATCATGGCAAGGCAGATAGAATTGCAGCAGGAGTTGACCAGCAAGCAGGTGCAGTGTGCTCTCTTGCAGGCTCTTGTTACCATCAGATGCGATTGTGCCCAATCTTTACCAAATTGTCTATGGGCATAATACTGATTCAGCCAGGCGATGGATGATTATTCTCTCTTTCAGGTTTACTGTTGTCATTACAGACTTGTTGGTGACAGTCAAGATTGAATAGAATCACTCATAGCAGAAATGAGCATGTTTTGCTGTACAGCCAAGCGGGTCTCATGATCGTGTGCAGGCCAGTATTTTGCTTCAGTATCTGCCATTATCGCGCCTGTATCTCCCTCGCCATCCACCTTGCCATTCCATCGTTTCCTTTAAGCAAGGTGCCCACAACATCCTTGCAGGGCTGTCCCAAAATCTATGTATCATGCAGGAGGCTCAGAGCAGTGGCATTAAAGAACTGCTTGAAAAGCAGCAGGAGAGCGAAAAGGCATACAGAGAGCACGTTTTGGCTGCCACGGTGAAGTTGGATGCGGAGAATCGCAGCCTCACAGAGAGGTGCAGGCACCAAGAAGAGGTCCTGCAATGCCAGCAGCAACAATTCGACGAGTGCTCTGCTACCATCAGTCAGGCCAAGAAGGTCAGCTTTGGGCCTGCTGGGTCCACATCGGGTTGGGGAGGAGGTTGTGTATAGACTATGCTCTTGAACTTGAGACTTGTGATGCATGGCACCCCCCTCCCATGGCCCAGCATGACTTTGTGCGCTGCTGCTGGTGGGGAGTTGACGTTGTTGAAGATTTGATAGTTTTGGCAAGGCGGTTGCAGGAAAGCTGGTCAAAGGCCCAAGTGGTTGCTGGATTTGCAAGTGACATATTCCCACCTTTTCACAGGGGCTGAATATGTACCAGAAGACGCTAGACAAGAGCAACAAGAGGACCAGCAGTTTGGAGGCTGGATTTGTCAAGCACCAGAAGCTTCTGAAGGTAGGTCGATGCTGGGCTGCCCCTGCCTGTTGATCATGAGTTTGCTTGGGGACCATGACGCCTCAATATTGCCACCAACATCAAATCGCGTGTTTGCTTAGTCTACCGCATATATGAAGGCATACCTGCAGACCTTGGAATACAAATTCAATTTTTTGTGGAGGCTCACCACACTGGGCAACAATGCAATGCCTGCATATCTGAACAATCACATGGCAGACCCATATCGACAAATGAGAGTGCCAAGGGACTTCCGGTGATCGCACTGCGGATTCTGCAGAGATGCCTGTGCTCAGGGAGTGAGAGTCCTCATGTTTGTTGATGCAGGAACTGGAGTCAATGTTTGGAGCGGATGTGGTAGCTGGAGCCCACAAGGCGGTCTCCCAGAAATGCACGCTGGAGAGACTCTGCCGTGCGCTGCAAGATGAGAACCGCAGTCTCAAGGCATGCAGTCCCCAGGAGCAGCAGGCGGCGGAGCAGTCTGAGGCAGCGGTCGAGGATGGCAAAGACGCACACGACACCACGCCAGAATGCACAGCACAGTGTTGAAACAGTCTTCAAGGTGGAGTTGGGCGCAGCGGAGTTTTGATTCAGAACTTTTGAGACTCGAGTTTGAAACTTACAAGCGGGTTTAGGGTCCCTATTGATATTTTGCACGGAATCCCTCGTCCTCGTCACCAGACAGTCCAAAGAATGAGCTCTGAGGATCGCGAATATATACATCGTCGGTACCGACTATAGACTATTCAGCAATTTTCGAAGATGCGCGTGCATCTGAGGTACTGCTCTACTTTATTTCGCGACGATAGAACTTTGCCATTCTCTGACGACACCCATATGAGTGACCGTCTCGTCCCTGCCATTGCTGCACAAAGTAAAGTGCAGCAGCACACGGTGGGAGACTCAATTTCTTTGCAGGTGCCTCTTCAGCCACTCTCTCAGTAATCAGGTCCACACTCGCGCCAGGAGGCCACTCCTGGCACTCGCTTTCCAAGGGGGAAGCACTGAAAAATACAGCTCAGAGAGCAGAACAGCAGTAAAACGGGATGCCCTCAGCGCTAGCTCCCTTCACCGCGCAGCCCTGTTGGCAAGACTGAGCGGCTTCTGTTACTATCCGCCTGAGCAATTAGCCAGCAAATTGGAGCAGGAAGGGATGAAGCTGATCGTCAGTGGTACCACAAAGTTTACCAGGTGAGTTGCTGTTCATGTTCCACGTTCTTGAGTTTGGGCGGGGTGAATTGACCCAGCCGTTGTGTCTGGCTGGTGTCGCTGTTCAAGTTCTGTCCAGAATTTAGTGTCACCTAAGTGCGCAGCCTCTGCCTTCCACACAGTATGCCGGCTTTTAAAAACAAAAGACATTTGACACTAGAACTCGTTCAGCATGTTGCATGGCAGTTTGGGGCCAATAAAGAGGCAGGTACCATGATGTGCGCCAAGCTACCAGGCTGAATGTGCATGGATAGTTGCACCAGCCTGTCACGCTCTCTGTGCCAGGCCTTGGTTTCATAGACGCATCAGAGGCTGGTGAATTAGCCAGCCTCCTGGTCTGACCCCGTCATGCACCTCAGGGGGCCTGGAGCAATGCGCCGAACCCCGATGCAATGGCTGCAGGTGGTATGTGGCTGACGGAAGTCTGGACTGGCGGCCACCTAGCAGTGAAGAGGCGATTCCGGCCGATCCCGCTGCAGCCAGTCGGGGGGACAGTCAGCTGTCGAGGGAGAAAAGGCCCCCGGTCGAGCGCGTCATCCTGCTGCGGGGGGTCGTGTGGCAGGGGCAGGATGTGGACGCCTTCAAGCTCTGGCAGGACCTCATGCGCTTCTGGCCCACGCCCTTTGCGGACGAGCACACCCCGCAGCCGGGCTCGCTGTTCGCCCACTCAGGTATGGCTGCTTCTTGATCAAGTGAAGTTTCCCTGAAACCCCAATGCCACCCTGGCAAAGGCCTGAAGGCCGAGTGGCACATTCACATGCCCTCATGTTAAGGGCAATACTCTGTAATTATTCACCAGGATATGAAAGCCACGCTTCTCAATCGCTGTGACCTGTGTTTGTACGGGATTGTTCCCCTCACACAATTATCAGATCAGGAATGTGTCTTGGACATGGTGCCCTCTCAGGCAGAGGTGGTGGCATGCTCCTGAACGGCAAGATTGCTGGTCTAGCCTGTAAGTGGATCCTCGAGCTGTGATTGACATTGGCAGGCAATGGGGACAATTCGCTTTTGGGGGGTTTCAGGCCACCAAGCCCCCTGCCCTGCATGTGCGACACTACAGAAAGACAGAAGCGTTCGAAAACTGGATGAGCAGTCCTGGAATGGAATTCACGCTTGCGTCGTAGGTGTGGCAGACATGGCAGGGCAGCTCTATGACTCGTTGGCTATCCCGGTGGAGGAGGCTGTTGCGCTGAACAGGAGGATCACCTTCGGGGGCCACAGTCTGGGCGGCAGCTTGGCCCTGCTGCTGGCCGTGCTGTTCCGCCTGCGCCTGCAGGTGCCCCCGACGTTGCTGCAGTGCTGCACCTTCGGCTCGCCGCCTGTGCTCTCGCACGGCAAGGGCGCAGGCGGAGACGGCATCGTGCAGGTGACCAGCCTGTACCAAACATCTGCCACAGGATCCTCATCTGAACACCTTTTCTTTCTCCTCTTCCTTGTTGTGGACAATTGAGTTGGGCTTTTCACAGGCAGGTAAGACTTCCATGCATCGCCAAGGAGAAGCTGTGGGGCTGTGGGTGTGGATTATTTCAGGGATCTGTCAGGCTGGTGGACTGATGGTGCAATGTGCGCTTATCCTTGCTCTGCTGCATTGAAAAGTACGTTTTAGGACTTGGTGGGTTTGGCTCTAAGACTTCTTCGGGGCACGAAGGGAACTTGACAGTGACGATTTGGCGCAAGAGCATTTGTCAGCAAATCAAAGTTGTACAAATGGTGTCCTTCTGCAGATGCTGGGGCTGCAGAAGGGGGCGCTGCAGAGCTTTGTGCTGGAGAACGACCCAGTGCCAAGGGCGCTGCTATCGGTGGACCCCACCTTCACGGCGCTGAAACAGAGCCGCCTGGGGTCGGCCCTTCTGAGGCTGCGGCAATCCTTCCTGGGACCTGGCGTGCCCCTCACGCCGGAGAGGTTCCTCGCCGACAATGTGGGGCAGGTCAACCTCATCAGATGGACGCCGGAGACAGGCCACAAGGTCAGCCCTTGATAATGATCCCAATCCTCTTCCTCTTCTCCCTTTCCTGGGTATTGCAACTGCATGAGCTCACAATAGAATTGGAGCTACAGCTCCCTGTATGGCTGTGGCAAGGCAATAGTGATTTCTTGCGGCAAAGCAGATGCACAAGGCAGGAACTCGGCCAGTGCCAGCCGCAGTCTCATCCTTTCTTCTCCCACCCCCTCTCTTCCCCTAAAGATTGATCCAGAAGAATGACTGGAGCAGCAGGTCATGAGCGAAATGGATCTTCATTCTGTGAACTGCTTTCTATGCTGCAGCCCAAAGTGCATTGGGAAGTCCAATGATTACTGTGCAGGTGATAACCTTGGAGCCAGAGGAGATGGAGGAGCAGCTGCGCATCGTCAACCGGGAGGCTGGTTCCACCTTCACCGGGATCGTGGACCATGCACATGGATCGTACAGCCTAGATTTGGATGCTGCTGCAAAGCAACTTGATCAGCAGACCCCCTAGTCTGTCAGTAGGAACGCAGGAAATCGTACAAGCCAGGGAACTGGAAGTAAAACTGAAGAGCGGTGTACATCTTTACGAACTGTTTGCCTTACATATGATATTGATTTTAAACCCAAAGCAAATGCATGTAAGCATCTTTGTGATGCTCCAACAAACTGTTGGTCTCTACTAGGAAGGGCATTGGCAAAGTGCAACCAAAGATCTCAAGCTCAATTAGACAGCTTCCTGTGGGTTTTCAAACTGCTGAGTTCTGATATTCTAGTTTGCTAATTTGACCAGAGCAGCATGCAGTCATTTTGCAGTGCTCCCACTCCCGCACAGGCCGGCAATCAGGGACCGAACAAAAAGGTTGTCTGTGACCTGCAAGCATGTGTGTTGTGGCAACCAGGCCCATTTTGGAAAGAGAAAGTGAGTGGCGAAAGGCAGGCATGATCCCACTAGTGCTGAGAACAAGATAGAAACTATTATACAGAGAAATTCTTATGAGTACAGGGTCACTGTACTGTAGTACATTGCTGCACTCGCTACTTATGTGTGGTTGGATTGACATTCTGTAATTGTATGCTGTGCGTGGATTTACCCCTTTATGAGCCAGCTTCTCTTGAGACATTGGAGAGGTGTCATTCTTGGCCAGCCAGTCCCGTATGGCGGAGAATTCATATGTATGCCCGTCAGCAGCCAGAACCGGTCTCTCCATCAACTCCTGCAAAGCAGCACAAGATTTGATTCACAACTGCTTACTGGTCTGGATGCCAATGTTTACCTGTTGAGCTTTGGAGGTCCAATAATGTGGAACTTGCAGATTCATTGCCCATGAGATTACGGGCCAGAGGATGGTAGAAAGTGTCTGGCATGAATGATGGATGCTTGAGGCGATGTACACCATATGGCACTTGAGTGCACGATCATTCCACATTGACTCTCAGAATGGAACAGAGGAGATCACGGCAGCATCTCAGCAGACTAGAGTCTCAATCAATCACATCGTCGCCTGAGCCCTCAGGCCCTCATGAAGGGCTCACCAGGGTGATTGGACAGATGAGCATGTCTGGTGACACCCCTCCAATCTCATCCACAGGAGGAGGCAGCTCCATCGCCTCCTTGTTCCCAACCTCGTTCTCGAATGTCTCCTCTGGAGGCAGCGGGGTGCTGGCAGCGGCACTTGGCGCCAGACTCTCAGGGAAGAAGTCAGCAAAAGACTCCTCATGTCTCCCTGCAGATTTAGTATTACAACTACATGTGTGGGTGGGTTAGGAGGGGAGGACGTTTTTTGCAAGGTCAATTTGAGAAATCTGTTTGCATCCTGCAGGCCTGCTTCACTTCAGGAGACCTGAGTGTGGTCAGCAGGTTGACCTCAGCAGTGCTATGGATTTTGTATCTTCAGCTGAGCGGATACTTGCGACCCTCAATGCCACACCGGGCAATCAATTGATGTCTCTCTGACCTCAGAAGGAGGCAGGATGCTCACTACCTTTGTCTGCTGCCTCCATAGGCATAACTGCAGGCCTCGGCCTCGGCCTCGGCAGCTTGACTCTAGACTCGGTCCCCATCCCCGCCTCTGGCTTTGGCCATGCCTGCCTCGCCTTGTCGGTCGTCCCGCCTTCCAGCGAGATTGGGCCTGTGCACAGATTTTGCGAGGTGCTTCCTGCTTCTATAATCCTGAATGTGGCCTGGCATCTTCCAAGGACTTCCCAAACCCAACATAACTCCATGGACACCTTCCAGGACTGCACCTGTGGTTTCAACACTGCCGACTGATTATTTGAATGGCGTTTCATGGTGGCATTCAGGAGTGTAGCCCCCCCC
>QAXI01000414.1:382661-453912 GCA_004335615.1 Chloroidium sp. JM
CTCCCCCCCCCCCGCCAGATGAATCAACAAAATGTGGCACAAAGGCGATGCATCTGACTTCTGGGATAAATCAGCACCTGTACTTGGCAGAGGAACGCTGGGCGGGGCTGCCTTGACCGCAGCACCACCCTCCTGCTTGCCCTCATCTCGTATGACCCATTGTGGCTGCTTTGGTGCTGCAGGGACTGGAGTTTTGCGAGCCCTCAGGCTCTTCTCCTCCTTCGTGGCCTCCACCAGGGACCGCTCCTTCTTGACCACCCATTCCGGAGCACTCACCACCGGTTTTGACTCACCCAGACTGGGCCACAGAGCTTCCAGCTGGTCTGCCAGCACCTCCGCCTCTGGGGCCCCAACCCCATTTTGTCTCTCCATGGCCGTGCTGGTAGGGGTGCTAACTTTCGCTGTTGGGGCACCGTTAAGGGGCTTCTCGAATCCTGGGGGCTTCCTTGCTCCGCGCCCTGCTCCCTTGAGTCCAGGGGGTTTGGTGGGCTTCTGCAAATGGGTCGACTCAGGGACGCTTCGCAAAGCCTGCTGGTGGTAGGGGTCAGGCTGAAGATCCTCCATCTTCTTCTTCTCCATGGATCTGGACCTCCAAGGAACAGCCAAGTTGGGGTGCGCCACTTTCCTGGCTTTGAGCGCCTCTGGTGCAGGACCTGGCTCCGTTTCTGCTGTTCCTACCATGTCAGGCAGCTTTGGTTTCAAGCGCTTCTGTTCGGGTTCTGGAGAGTGTGCTGCTGCGTTCAGAGCTTCACTGGGGGTTGTTCTGGCTGAGATTCCGTTCGTGACTGAGCTTGCGGCAGGTGTTGTGCTCAGGGTAGGATAGGCATCCTTGGGGACAAAGGACTTGGAATGCACGCTGAGTTTGCTTGGTGATGTGGGATGTTGGACCACTGGGACTGGGTGAGGCCTCTCCACCTCGGACGAGGGCCGATGTGGCTCCGCCGTTTCTTGGTGAGTTTCGGCGGGCGGCAGGGGCTGGGGGAGGGTGGATGCACCACAAGACTCCCTTGCCACCGCCAGTGTGGCCGTGAAACCCTCCAGAACGTCTATCAGGTCGAAATCCTCCTGAGGGGCTTCCATGGGAACTCCTGCCTCCCGAGACTGCTTGTCTTCTGGACTGCCGATTGCCACTGCCCTTAAGCGCAACGAGTCGGAGGCTCCAGCGTTCACAACCTCGCCGAGGTCGTCTGGCACCATCATCCGAACCTTCTTCTTCTTCTTCACCGCGCCAGGCTCAGTGTCGAAGGGGATCTTGGAGGGGGTGCTGAACATCTTGCCTCCAACAGCACCTGTATGGGCTTTTCACCGTCTACAGACCCGTTTTGGACTAGTGTGGCTTGATAGCGTGCAAGGTCAGCGTTGCTTGTGTGTGCATGTGCACAGCAGCGTTTCTATGGAGCCCTGCCACTGCTGTCAGGTGCTGACCATCTATGGAGGATCGAGTCACATCAGGGGCAGGAATGGTGGCTTACAGGGGTCTGGCATCAGGCTGCCGGGAGTGATGAAGCTGATGCTGGTCTTAAGTGTGATCTCTGCACGCCTGTGCTTGGCACCTGCATGCATGGACAAGGCGCTCAGGCTGCTGTTGATCCATATCTCCACAGACAGTGATAGTTCCAGGTACGCAAGCAAGCTGAAGAGCTTCTCTTCCTACAGCTGTAGCAAGCAAGCTGTTTGATTGCTGTGAAAGGCTGGAAAGGTGCCTGCCTTCTATGTGCTGCCTCCATGCTCGCTTGCTGTCTGCTTTCACATTGCAGGCCCTGTACATTCGGCCAAATTTAGCCTTGGATTGGCAAGCAAACAGGACAGTTGCCAAGTGGTGTTGACGGAGAGGTGCGTGGAGTCACCGGCAGAAGAAGGAGGGCTCTTCGACTCTCTTATTGCTGCCGTGGGCCGTCTGGTTGTGGGTTGAGAAGCTGGAGCTGAAATCGGTTCGAAAATCGCACCCAGGATGGTTGCAGACGTACTTCTTTGTTGCCAGAGTCCCTCTCGGCTTTGGCATGATTCGATTATTGGCGCGTAGGCCAGTTTACTTGGCAAAGTGGGTTGAGTTTCAGGCCTACAATTGAGCCGATGGAACCTTCATTGGCAAGAAGAGAAGCACCCCACCGCTGCCTCTGGAAAACCACCGGCTATCCGAATTGGTAATTTTCACAGAAACCTTGTTCCAGGCAGACACAACCTGCAGCTCTAGCTGTACTCTGGTCTGAACTCTTCCAATTTGCTTCCTAGCAGGTTACCCTGCAGGGTATGAGCTTGAATTTGAAATCAACTGTCCATCAGACCCTTTGTGGCATCTCCTTCCCTCGTGGTGGGCCTGATCTGCCTGAGCTC
This sequence comes from Chloroidium sp. JM, assembly GCA_004335615.1. Taxonomy (NCBI): domain Eukaryota; kingdom Viridiplantae; phylum Chlorophyta; class Trebouxiophyceae; order Watanabeales; family Watanabeaceae; genus Chloroidium; species Chloroidium sp. JM. The sequence goes on from QAXI01000414.1 coordinate 384,996, forward strand.
AGAGCTCAGGGACCTGTCAGGATTGAGCAGCGTCTTGGGCTTGAGGCCCCACCCCAGATTTCAACAATGGCTTCAGGTCCCTCTGCTTGGTGCCTGCCAGGCCAGCCACCAGGCTCTGGAGGCGGTCGACGCTGGCTGGGTTCTCCAGCTTCGCGAATGGCTTCCTGGCTGCGCTCCTGTGCTGCACCTTCTCCACACGCGGCTCATCTCCCTCCAGCGTGACTCCTGCACCCATGACCTGTGAGTTCCCAGGCATTTGGCAACAGAGATCTGCCCCCCTGAATCCAGATCCTCCTGGGGCATGTCCCGCAAGCATTGTCAGCTTTGCATTCTGGAGCTACACTGCTCAGCTGTCCTGCTCTGCTCTCAAAAGCACAACGATGCTGGGCATTTTAGGAAAAGAAGGCCAAAGAGGGCAATGCTCACCCTCTGAGAATCTCGGCTTCACGAGACCCGTGCCAAAGACGCCATGGATACTGGCCTTCCTGAGGATTGCGGCGCTCTCCTCTGTGTCGTCACCAGCCACCTGATCATGAGGGGTGCCCCTCGGGCCGGCGGTGCGAGCATATTGCACCTGTATTCGAGCGAGACGAGTCGCACTTGTTCACCTTGAGGATTATGGGCAGTGCAGTCTTCGAAAGTCTGAAACAGTTTCGCTTGAAATGTTTCTTGTGCATCAAATTGGGAGCCAAAGCTGGGTATTTGAATTCAAGCTGGACAGCCAACCTTTGTGGCTGTGAGGAAGTCTTCGTCAAAGGAGACTGCAGCAAATGGCGATCCCGAGAGCCTGTCTGTGGAGCCAGCAATCCCGCCACTGGTATGCTCTCCTGTCCTGTGCCTCATGCCTCCCTGCATGCGCAGGACAGGGCTAAGGGGGGTAGCGATCCCCGCCTGTGGATGCCCAGACTCTGCAGATCACACGACCTCCCTTCCTAGATCATATGAATGCAATTTACAGGTTCAACGAACCTTCAGTGGCAGATTGATGGTGGGCGCTGCTGAAAATGACAGTCTTCAAAGCCCTCGGTATATTGATAGCATTGTGTTGAGATTGTGGCACTTACCTCCTTGTCTTCCTGGTTGGCTGAGAGAGTATTGTCTCCTCCTGGGGTTGGGTGTTCCGCAGAAGCCCCTCCACCCCATGGCCCAATCCTGTCCACCCTCAAGGCCTCATCACCGCTGTCTCCCAACCCTGCCTCAGGCAGCCCTTCAGCAGCTTGCAGGTCTTGAGACCTGTTGCCCATTGCCTTGACTCCTGTTTGCAGCTGGCCATCATCGACCTGCTGCTTGCCTTCCATCCCCGGCAGCAACCTGCAAACAGATCCATCTCAATTCAACTTGGCGTTCACATACCGGTGAATAGTATATAGAGCAGGGGAACACAATTAACCTTGGGAGGTTGTAGCAATTCTGAATTTTTGTCCACTGTAAGCCATCTCAAGACGTATCAAGACTTGCCCATTGAACTCTGCTCATACCAATAAGCGCAACCCTGCAGCAAACAGCCCTTAATGCTACTGAGAGCAGGTCTTAAATCTAGCCAGCCACAATCAGCTCCCCTACCCCCACCCTTCCCCCGCCAGTGTCTTTCAGCAGCACCACATAACTGTGACAGACAAAGCTGACATGGGTAATACCTGCTGGGGGCTGTCAGATCAGAGGAAGCCATCCCTGGTTGCAGAGCTGCTGTGACCCACGCCACCTCTGCTAGCTGCTGGTAAGGATTTGAGGCACTTGGCTGCACATCAACAGCATCTTTGCTTGCTGCTGCCCAGCTTTGGGCCCTTTCCCCAGCTGCCCTGTGGCTTCCGTGTGGAGCAGGGGCTCCAGGTATAATTGGCCTGCATAGGCCACAAGCGAGCTGTTATGCATCCAAGGCAATCCTGAAGGCCCATATGGAGTGGAAGATTGACACACTCTATGCAGGTGCAAAATTCAAGATGACACCAAGACTCATACCATGCCAATACGAAGAGCCCATACCAAATGCTTTCATGTAAGTCGCAGTGAAAGTAGGGGGCTTGTTGGGTTCAAGATTAGGAACATCCATCAATTTAAGATAACAAAGGAGCGGGAAACATGGCCGAAGATGGAGGATCAGCCATGGAGTTTGAGTGCAGCAAAGATTGCAGCGCATTATGGAAAGAGACTCTTATGACCATCACAGCGCACAGGTGGAGTGTGAAAATTCGGGATTTGCCTTCTTGGGGAACCAGTTTCCAGGTCTTGCAGGTGGTCGAGCACGTAATCCAACGCTGAAGCAAAGGACTCAAGCTGCCCTCCGGAGCCACCATTATGAGATCCTGTTGGGGAATGGCTTTTCCCCACCTCGCCTCTGCTGGCACCCTCGGAGTACACCTCCTGGCCACTTGAGTGGGGTCTGCTGAGCACTTGGGTGTGGTGGCTTGCTTGCCAACTCTGGGCTGCCCCTTTGCTGAACACATCCTGCTTTGCCGTTCCTGCTTGGGAACCCCTGCTGCCATCCGTACCCTTGCTCTGGCCGTCTTCGGAGGCCTGGGTCGCAGTGACATCACTACCATCCGCTTCTACCTTCCACTCTCCTGCCTTTGCAGAAACCTCTCCAGTGTGTAAATTCCTGCCAGGGCTGCAGATGTCTCCACTCCCCCTTGCTGAAGCAGTGACCAAGGCTGTAATTTCGCTGCCTGTGATACCTCCCCCCTGAATGTTTGATCCCTCAGCACCATTGGAAGAGCCTTCCTGCCCTTGCGGCTGAAACTGCCGGCTTGAGTGACCAAATACAGATGTGCCATTGTGCACTTCTGACGCTTCAGGTGCATTCCCCCCAAGGTGGAAGACCTCCCTGGAGGAGTCCCTTGTCAGCCTGCTCTGGGGGACAAACACACTCATTTGCCTCCTTCCTGCGTCACAGGGGGAGAGTCCTTTGGCAGTGGAGGTGATCTGATTTTTGTCACAGAGCAACCAGTTACAATGCTAACTGGCAGGCTTCAGTGCCTGGTAAGTAGGCCCCAAGCAGATCTTTCATATTACTTTGCTCACTCCAGAAGATGCTCACTCCGGAAGTCTGACCAATTTACCTGCATGCTGTACACCTGTACCTGTCGACCCAGAATTCTTCCCTTCACAGCTAATGGGGTCAGCAAAGCGAACGTCCTGTTTGATCTCTGATGGAAATCTCAGCTGGACATGATGCAGCCTGTGAGCAAACTTGGGACCGACCTGGTAGAGAAGAACCCCAGAATGAGGGATTCCTATGCTGATTGAAGGCCGGCAGTACTGAATCAACGCTGGGCTGTGGTGCCAGGTGTAGAGCAGAAGGCTGAGCCTCAGTGGCTGCTGAGAGACCGGGCAGCAGCTCCCCAGGCAGCAGAACAAAGCTTCCAGTGGACCTGCAGGCAGCGCCTAGGTCATCACATCCTGTGACTTTGACTCTGAGAGAAATTTGAATGCTGATTGCATCCTTGAAAGAAGAGCCGCCAGATATGTGGCATTGGTGGCTTACATAATCTCGCTTGTTACTCACCTCTCGGCGACACAGACTCCTCTAAGCAAGGTTTGCATGCAAGGGACAATTTTCAGGCCCCCCCACATCCGCTCGCCATCCAATCTCACGACCTTAACTACCCTACAATGTTTTCTAGCTGATATTGTTGCCATTTCAATTACAGAGTTGCAGTGCTCACAAAAAATCTACAGGGAAAATCACGCACCTGCGTCTGGCCTGCAGCAGCCTGACAGCCCTGTTGCTGCCGCCAATAAGCTGCAGCCCATGCTCCTCTGCCCATGCCTGATTGTACGCCGCCTCCCCTGCGCCCTCCCCTTCGGCACCCCTCAAAATTTCGGAACCATCAGGAGCCATCTCTGTATCACCCTCTCCTGCAACATACAAGTAAATTCTGCCGCCTGGAGCTGAATCTCTTCAGACTCCAATAGTGCCGCCTACAAATATCTGAGCAACACTTGAAGATTTTGAACAGACAAAAGTCAACATTCAGGAGACTCACTCCCAAATGATTATTGTTGCGAAGGAAACAAAAGGGGGCAGCGGGAAAATCACCTCCCAAACCATCTACATCCTCCCCCACCATGTCTGACCCCAACCCCGGCTGCACGTTGCTCCTGCGCCGGTCGGTGTCGCTCTTGCGGCGGGCAGGCTGCCCCCTGAGCGCGGGTGTCACGAAGCGGGACTTGGGGGTGAAGGCCTTCCCGAATGCTCTGCGGACGGCCGAATGGGGGCGGGGCAACTCCTGGGGGCCGTCTCCTCCAATAGTGCCTGCCGTGAAGCGGGCCGCTGCAGGCACGCATGAGCCATCACATCCAGTAGGGCGTGTAAGGAGGGCAAAAGTGAACGCCTCAGGGACATGCATAGCACCGCTTTTCAGACAATGCTGCTGCCAACTATCTGATCATTTGCACATGGGTACTTCAGGCGATCAGGCAACGGGAGGCCGAAGTATTGCAGCGCGCCATTGCTGCATGAAATGCTGATCCTATACTGAGGGCTTTGGAGCAGGATCAATAGAAGGCATGGGCCTCACATGCCTCCTTGACCACATTGTGGAATGCCCTGCCCTTGCTGCCTCCGGCCTTGTCCTTCTGCTCAGCCGAACCTCCACCCTGGCATTGCGGTCCCAGGGGCCTGCAACATGGAACAGCCCAGGTGAACTCGCCCTCTGTAGCATCCAGAATTATGCAAACTGTGGAGCTTTCACCCGTCCAGTCTGGATATGTGCAGGCTCGAACACATAATTGGGATTGGTTGGATTGGAATCACATGAGTCATCATTGCAGCCCCATTGTTCTTCACTTGGCGGTTCATTCAGAGAGTGACTTGTCCCCATGCCGAACAAAAAGCACTTCCCGATAGCCCACTGGGCCACCTGACCACGTGAGTGCCCTGCATAGATTGGGGGAGTTCAGAATGAAGCTCACTGGCCGGCTGCCCTGCCCGTGCGCCATTCCCCAGCTTCAGAGGAGGACCCAGCAAGAGTCGCCATTGCAGCATCACCCTCTAGGCGCATGCCACCAGACTGTGAGGTCCTACCGAATCCACCCTTAGACCAAGCCCTGTCGGGAGAAGCATCCCTGGCGCCCATTCCTGCACCTGAACCTTGCTCGAGAGCTGTCACTGGAAAAGGCGGAGAATATTCCCCCACTTGGCACAAGCAGGCGCTGGAGTTCTTCCTCCCCATCTCAGCTAGGAGACAGAACTGTAATAATACAGCAGCATATGTGGGGGCATGCTTTTCTGCTTTGAGATTGTCGAAATTGGGCCCACCACCGCAGATCTTGATTCAATTCTCTGCCGGACGTAGAGTTCCAATTTGACAGAAGACTGCACAGGCCTGAATACCACCTTGTTAGCATGCAGGCAGCAGACACAAAAGCGGCAAAAAAGGCAGTCAGTCATGGAAGAATACCTGCAGGGTCCAGGTATGGTTGGGAGATTCTGAACGGATCCCCCAGAATGCCGGAAGACCTTCCCGGCACCTTCCAGGGCGGTCTGGAAGCCAGTTGCCCCCCAGAGTCACTGCCCCTGAACTCCTCCCGTAGGTTGCGCTGCAGCACTTCTCGCATGCTGCGGTACTCTGGGTCCATGCCACCCCTCCAGTTGGGCTGCCACCGCCCATCCTCATCCTTCTTCCAGGGGCCAACCCAGGCATCAGGCTTCTCTGCCTGCAGGCACAGAGTGCTCTCATTGGATATTACTATTGCTTTTGCAGACAGAAGTTTTGTGCTGTGTATGAGCAGAGATATTGGTAACACCAATCAAGGCACAGCTGAGGGTTGGGAGAAATGTGGCTCACAATGTGCTCTTCCAGGGCCTTCCACTGAGCATGGGCACTGCCGCCGGGACGCCAAGCGGGGTGCTTGGCGGAATTTTCGTCGTTGCAGCGCCCAGCGATCCAGTGGTACCAGTCCATGCTGCCCTCTTCCGGAGCACCCTCCTTCCAGGACATATCTGCCCGCCTGCAATGTGTACAGCAATGCTTATTATGCCTCTACAAGGTTCTCATCATAGCAGATGTAGAGCGAAGGTGTAACAAATTCATAGCCTGCTTGCTGATGCTCTTCATGGGCAACTGGCGGAGCAAAGATTGTCAGAAACAAAAGGATAGCTGGCCCACCTCCCGGAGGCACCCTCCACCTCCAAGCCAGGCCCCAGGCCGTCTGCCTCACCGGCATCATTGCCCCTGTAGCTCCTGCTCCTGCCGCCAGCCTTCGACAGCCTCCTCTACAGCAACCACACTTTGATCGACAATTTCGGTCTCAAATGCAGTCAAGGGAGCAGGTGGCTGTGGCGTGCAAGCAAGTGCGGTCATGGCTACAAATGATACTAGATCCAGATGCATGTGTGGCCTGCAACAAATGTCAACCTCCCATCAAGAAGTGCTCTCATCAAGCACTCGATTGCTAGGAGAGCCGTCTGATTGCAACAAAAACCTCAAGTTCGCAATGTCGCATGTCTGGGACAGGAAGGCCTACTCTGCTGACGTCCCCTGTCTCTGAGGCGCCGCTCATCCTCAGCTGGCTGCGAGAGCTGCTGCCCGCCTCAGCCCCCTCAGGATCATCGTTTTGATACCCCCGCTCGGCCTTGTGCCTGCCCTGCCGCAGCATCCCCAGGTCGATCTGGGCGGACCGCTTCTTGCCCACCTCCGCCCCCTCCTGGCCACCGCCGGCTGACAGCAGGTCCGCAAACGTCACACCCATCCTCGACCTGGCCCCTGCAAACAAGCATATTGTTGGTGCCCTGATGGAGCATAGGGGGGCCAGAACACCCGTATCTGCACAGTCCGTCCTCTCCTTCTCCTTTCACCTCCCTCCTGAAATCTTGCAAGCAGTACTTATGTGGAGAGCGTGTGCATGCAAAGACCGTCCTTCCAAAGTCACATTGAGCAGATAACAATCAAATTCCGGGCTTGCATGGCGCTTGTTTCCCAGCCAAATGAGCAGGCAGGCAGCTCTGCACCAAAGGGGCCAAAAGGAGAACAAGAGAAGTTGCAGCAGAGGACGGCGGTCTGCCTTGCTGGTCGGCGGAGTCTCCCTCCAGGGCGTACTTGTTGCTGAACAGCAGGAACACGTCCGACTCCAGGGCCCCACGCTCCTGCAGCTCCCTACCCCTCTCCTTTGCAGCGTGGGCGGCCCGGATGGCCTGTGCCAGCTGCAAGCCAGGGAAGCAATGGTGGTGGGTGCATGCATGCCAGATGCGGTAGGGTGTTTGGAGGGATTGGTGGAGGTGGGCTGGCGCTCCCAGCTGTGCTGGGGCCTGGTTCAGTCTGAGTGCCTCTGGGAAGGTACCTTCGGGGGAAGCATCTCATACATTGCTTGCCTTGACAAGCTCGAGACAGGTGGACTTGGAGACAGAAGGTTCATTTCAGATCTTCTGCTCATGTGTATCAAGTCATGAAGGCTATCTCATTGCAGCAGCAAGACCGCGCTTCAAATGCTGCAGAAAGTCCCCATCCCTGCATGTTCTCACAACGGCTACAGTACAGTGGCTCTTAAAGGGGACCAGTGGCTCACCGCATGAGAAATTTCGCCTTTGCTGACCAGCTCGGCAAATTCTGCGCTGGAGGGGTCCAGACCTGAATACCCCTTGCTACCCCCCAACTGCATCGCCCTAGGCCCACCAGACATTTTGCTCTCTTTTTTGGCAAGCCTTCGTGGAGCTCTGGCATGACCTATGCCACAGCTGTATGTCAAGAAAACCTGATGCCTATGAAAGCATATTAACAAAAGGAGTTTGCCTCATGAGATACGAAACAGTTTCTTACCTGGGCGATCAGCCTGCTGGTACCGTTCGACTTTCTCCTGCAGCAAGATGAAGTCACTCCAAGCGCCGGCCTGTGCTGCAGTGAACAGTGGCGGGTACGAGCCAAGCGCAGTAGAATGAGCAAGCATGTCCAATATCACCTGCATATCTTCGTATGATGATGCTGAGAGGCTGCCATTCGCTCCGTACTGCCTTCCTATGTCTGCAGCGTGGTGTTCTGTCTTCGTCCCAAGAGGCAAACCCAGTGTAAGGTACAAGCAAGCTCCCTTACCTTCCAGGCGTGGTAAAGGATGACATACTGAGAAATGGAGGAGGTCTCACCGACCATGGCACGTATGAGGCCTGTGTGATGGGAGAGTCCCTTGTAATTTCCTCTCTCAAGCATCAGATTGATCCTCTTCACGTTGTCAAGCGCAGGTTCGATGCCTTCATCGGGTACAACGGAAGCAGGTTGGCTGACAGCAGTCAGTGGAGCCAAGGTCGTTTCCATCTCGCCCAGATTTCAGGCGCAAAAATAAGTCAGCACAGGGTTAAGCCGAATATTCGATTCAACAGGCATCTCAATGATGCCACCTCCAGCAGCACTGTCTGTGCACACCTCGAGTCGAGCCTGATGGCACTAGCCGAAACCCCTACCCCTTGACATCCAGCATACACATAGCACGCCTTCGCCAAATTCCTCGATGGAGCAGATTTTGATACAGTACCGGCTTCGATTTGATCGTATGAGAATCAAGTGTCGATCGCCAGCCTTGTGCTTCAAAACTAAGCAATCTGAAATCAAATTTATGCGAGGGCAAATGCAGTGATGTCTCGCTGTTTTCAGGTCGGTTCAGACCTCACATTTGATGTAGGGCACATCTGAAAGCAATGGTCATATATATATAAGCACGAGCGAGTGTCTTTCCACTTTTCTTGTTAAATACATTTCCGACACAGGGTTTGAAACTTGCACTACCACCTGGAGACGACGAAGTGATAGATGCTTTCCAAAAGCTGAAAGGAACCATACGAGGTATATCTTTCTGGCACCTGGTTGTGGTGCTTCTGTTGTGCCTCGAGACTCACACAGACTGGTGCTGGGCCACCAGCAGACTGCAAAATAGCACTGCAGAGTCCGCAGCCTCATGATCACTGATAGCATTTCTGCATTGCAGATGCTGGAGGTGAGCTCTGTCAGTGGAGCGAAGCGGCCAGCGAGAGCTTTACACACGTGGCGGTCATTCACACAGGGGAACGGCACGCTGTGATCGCAAAGGAGCTGGGGCAACACGTCGTATCCCTGCTGTGGCTGGTGGAGTCCGTCAACCAAGGCAGACTGCTTCCAATTGCAGAAGAGCGGGTAAGCGTCCATGAGAGAAACCTTATTTAGAGATCTGTTATCGAGGGAAAAGGGTGGGTTTGGGCGCAGAGTAGGTAGCGCTTCTCATTGGACTTTGTCAGGCGGACTGCAGGTGCAACCCTTTGTGTCGTGGTCCGGCAAATGACTGTCACGGCCAGCAATCAGTGAGCGCAATGCGAATGTTCTTTACAACAGAGCACCGATTCAAAGGCGAACTGACTGGACAAGCGGCAGACCAGACACAGCAAGTTGTTGCTGCCTGCAAAGCAAGGCAACGGAAGCGCGGTGGTAGGTTCCTAACTGACAGGTCCTTCTGGTGCAGCTGTACAGTGCCAATTTCAAGCTGCTGCCAACAAATCCTGGTGAGCTTCTGCCAGCGATCTAGAGAGTCGCATGAGAGGCGCCTAATGCGGACCGGCATAAGCTATTTCTTGATTGCCAAAATCTGGGCATGAAGAGATGATTTTGATTTCTCTTTGGTTTGCAGACATGGTAGTTGCAACAACGGGGTATCAGGTAAGGCAGGACTTCATTGAGCATTGGCGTGGACATTGGGTGGCGCCTATGCTGGGAGAAAGGGAAGTCTTGTGCAAAATCACACGTACAAAAAATTGCCATGCTTTGTTCGTGGGGCCACAGGCTGAGCCAAACCAATGGAAGGATGTCTGTGCTCCAAGCCACCCTGCAAGCATCATTTGCAATACCTTGAGGCCTGGCCAAATTCATGCAGGGTATCCAGAAATTGGTGTACGGCAAGATGATGTGGACCCTTGGGCTGAATTACACCAAGCACATGAACCCCAAGCTGACCAAGGTCGTGGTGTCCACCGATGTCACCGATGTCACCTCCGCCAAAGTGAATGCAGCACACGAGTGAGGCCTGATTGCCTCCTCCTGGATCTCCTGATTTGACAGGGCGTGTAAACGTGGCTTCTGGCTTGGAAAGTATCTCTGACTTTTAAGGAGGAGTCCTCTGTGTGGTTCTGAAGTGAATGGTAGCGCAAAAGAAGTCCAATAGCATAGGAGGAAGCAATCCTCCTCATCGCTTGCTTTACATTGGTATCACTTGCCTACCTTGAGGAGCAGGACAGGTGCAGCATACTGTGCGCCTTGCTGACCTTCACTTTAACCCATTCTTGCGAGGTATGAAATCTTATGTGCATGCAGTAACGGGATCCCAGTCGTGTCGGTCTTATGGCTGTACGACTGTCTCAGACAGGGGGCACTCCTGCCTGTAGGCAAGTTCCCTTCCCCTTACCAGCCACTTCTGATGCGTATATCTTGTGCACATGGGCTTGATGTGCAGGAGAGGAGTTTCCAGAGTAGGCAATGGAAGCGTCCGTTCAGCTGTTTGTCGCTTCCTGATTTGCTGCAACACTTTGCAGATGAGTATACCTGCAACCCTACTGCCTCCATGGACCCTGCCAAGGGTGCTCTGGCCATGGATACCGGCCTGCAGGTGGTAGCCAACTCAGGTGCAGCTCCCCTCCACCCAGCAATTCAATGCATCCGATCCACCAGTCTTCCAAATAATTTGTTATCTGTTGGGCTTCCTAAAGCCCATCCTCCATGGGTGTCCAGCTTGGAGTCAGCTCCCAACCTATTGCTTTTTGAAAGGTTTTGAAGCCCCTTCACAACAATTCTCTAAGACATCGAAGCAGGAACACATTGTAGCACGAAGCTTTCTGGCTTGATTCAGCCAGACACCCAGCTTGCTTTCCATACAAGCCATCAATGGAGGTTCAACACATGCAGAGGGTTCCGAGGGTGGGTTAGGGGACAGCCAGCCCGGGGCCGCCTCACGGGTCCTCCCAGCCCCGGCAACATCTGCCGCGCCGCCCCCCGCCCGCACCCAGGATGAGGAGGAGGAGCAGGCCGGCAAAGACATGATCATGGCCAGGTTCGAGGAGGGGCTGGGAGTGGCGGGGGCGGGTGAGGAGAGGGAAGGAGATGGGGGGGAGGACGATGCAGCGGAGAGCACGCCGGCCGAGGGGATGCGGTCGATGCTTGAGCCAGGTTGGTTATCCTGCTTTCCCACTGCTTGGCAACCACAGATGCGTGCATGGGGAATGGGAGCTGCCAGGGAGACAAGATGACTCCTCCTTTTTTTCAAGAAGGTGTGTGGGTCTGGCCGCGGGCTGGATGCGACAATTTCGCTGCGCACACTCCTGCTTGATGTGCACCTCCATAGCTTCCTGATGGGGTTTTGCGGCAATGCAGCGATGCCATGCTTGCGTTGAAACGTCGCTACCACCCTTCGCTACCTGGCTCAGAGCACTATGAAGTAAACATCAAAAAGTGCATCCTGTGCAGGCTTGGAGGGCTCCACACCCCAGCTAAGGCCCAGCGCCTGCGGGTTCGTTCCTCCGAGGCTCGCGACAGAAGGCCCCGCCTCCCGCAAGACCCCCCTGGCCCTGGCAGCCACCTCCGCGCTGGCGCGAGAAGGCTCGGCCAGGTCCGGCAGTGGGACCGGACGAACCCCAGCGGACCCTGTGGCAGGTTCCACGGGTAGATCCCCCGGCAGGACTCGGCGGCCTTTTGGGGACGGGGAGCTTGCATCCACAGTGCCGCGTCCGGGGCAGGGAGGGGGGAGGGACGCGCAGCCGGGGGGTTCCAGGGGGAGGACTCCTGGGACGGCCACAATCTTGGCCACCCCCCAGGACCGGGATTCCGGGAGTGCTGCTCCAGCCTCGCTACCTGCCCGGAAGGGTGGGTTGGATGGGTCCGTGCAAGGAGCGCTCGCGCCAGGCACTGCCAGGGGACGTTCGGCAGGCAGGGCAGCTGCACCGTCTTCTGCAGGCCCAAGCAGGGAGGCAAGGGCTGGGGCGGGTTCAGTCAGCCCGGAAATCCTGGCAGCTGGGGAGGGCGCACCCGCCAAAACTGTGAGCGTGAGCGATCGGCAAAACAGCTATGCAGACATCTCCCAGCAGGTGATGCCTGGATTGAATTAGCTCTAAGCCATGAGATTGTGCTGGTTGACTTGCAATCATTAGGATTGATTGCCCATAATGCCTGTTTCGCTCCTGTGCGATAAACTTTTGTTGGGGTATCTTTGATCTTGCATCTCAAGGAGCAGCTGTGCATCAGAATTTATTGGGCTGTGAAGCACCGATGCAAAGTCAGTGCTGTGACACAGGAGCCCCTGTCAAAATCATGGGAGGAAAGGATACAATCCAGGACTGTTTTATGGCAGAGTGGAGTGCATCTACCTCAGATGCACTGCCTGCTCCTGCAGGTGTTGAGGGCAGATGAGGTTGTGGGAATTCTGGTAGGCGCTCCTAGAACAGCCAACGGAAACGCAGTTGATGGAGAGGATGAAACGGATGACGACCTAGAGCCGGATGATGCACCTGGGCACGCTCCTTCTCCTCCCAAGCAGACTTCAGGTAATATTTGCTTTCGCCTAGGGTTGGGCGAGAATGTTGCAGTAGATGCCCGGTAACATCGTCTCAAAATTCTGAGACTTCCAAATCTCCTGTGCTGTTTTCCCGTGTAGCATTGCATGAGATTATGAGACAGGAGGGGTACAGGCTTGATATCGCATGTCTTGCTGCTTCCCTCAAAAGGATGGATGTCATATTGTCTTCCTTGAAGAGCCTCACATCCCTCATTTATCAGCTCAGTTCCGCCGATAGCTCTTCACATTATGCAGTGTACTTAGGCTTGGTTCGTACCCCCCCCCCCCCCACGAGGCTTGGGTCTGCGATACCTCAAGACTGTCAAATCAGCTTGCTTTGATCATCATCTGATATTCCCATTGTGATTGATGGCAGGTGGAACCAAGGCCCCCCCTCCTGCAACTGCTGGGCCAATCGAAGCGGCAGGCAAGCGTGGAAGTGGGAGAATTCCTATCAATTCTGCTGCACCTCTGGCTTCCCAGGAGTACCAGGAGCCCGGCGATTCGGACGGGGAAGATAGGGTGCTTCCCAGCCAGAACAGGGGAAGGCCTGCTGGTGGGGCTGTGCTGTGGAAGGTGCCACTCTGCTTCTTTCCCACCTCATATGAAGGCCACCTGGTTTTCAAATCTGCAGGTAAATTTTACGTTTTGTATATCACAAATCGGGATGAAGGGCTGCTTTGTTATATACAGCAGGTTTTCGCTGGAGGATGGCGCGGAATTTTTAGCAGATTGGTAATAGAGCAGTTGCAATGGTCGAAGAGACACCCACTCTCTGAGGCAGGACTTTTGGCAAAGTGCAAGCATGCTGTGGAGGCACAAGAATTCAAGTGCTGAGATAAGGCAAACAGCCCTGAACGCTGAAGCAAAACTTGCCACAGGCGGCTCCGCTGGGACGCTCCAAGAAGGTGGAAGGGCCTGCTGCCTCCAAGCCCAGCAGTGGGGCACAGGGGCAGGCTGCCAGGAAGAGCAACCTGGGGCAGAGGAGCAAGCGGAAGTCAGAGGAAGCCGCCCTTGATCCCCTTGTGGGTCGTACTGTCCAGAGGAACATCCAGCAGAAGGTGTTCAAGGTGAGGCAAACATTTGAATTCAATGCATAGAGTGAGGTGTGTTCACCCTGGGCGGGAAGGTGTCTTCTGTTTGATCGCTGCTTACCAGATCAGACCTGAAAGTTTCAATAAGGTCTGCAGAGACGTTCTCAGAGACTGGAGCTGATGTCACACCTACTCTGCACAACAGAATGTGCTGAGTTGGTTGCAAATTACTTCCCTGTCCCCTTTCCCCCCTTCAGCCCTCCCTAGCATATTAAATTCATCCCTTAGTTCAATGGGTGACCTGCAAGTTCAACCTTTCAGGGGGTCATCAAGTCTGTCAACCCAGAGACGGATTACTATCGGGTCGTCTATGAGGACAGCGAGAGCGAGGAGCTGACCGCCTCGGAGGTGCACACGCTCGTGAATTCGGCCACTACAGTGGGGCGAAAAAATGCTACCAAGGGGCTCGCCAAACCTTCCCACCAGCCACCGCTGGAGCCGGCTGGCCAGCAGGTGGCCAGGCTGTCCCCCCATGGCTCAGATGGCATGCTCACAAATTTTCAAATGATGCCGGATTATTCTTCGTTAAGAGGCCAGAGGAAGCACAGTTTGTGTACAAATCCCTTAGACACGCTCCGTCTGTCCTTGGCATAAAAAAAGTAATTCAATGTGAATCCAATCAATGAACATGCACATGCCTGCAAAGTAAGCAGCCCCAAGAGCCTGCAGTCTCCTGGCCTTACCGCTTCGGAAGAGGCTTCATCTGCCGCTCAGGCCTGCTGTGGACAAATGGTGATGCACATTTCATGGGAAAAAATTATTTGAGCAGCAAGGCAGTTGCCATTGTCTCTATGCACCTCAGACTCTCCCAACAGCTCACCCTCGTCAATGCAGCATGCAAATGGCTCGGATTCCAGGGCTAAGAAGGGGCGTAAGAGGGGATTGCCCATGAAAGCACCTTCCAAGGACAGTGCAGAGGCAGCCTCAAAGCGTGGGAGAGCAGCCAAAGCTCCAAAGAGGGCTGCAGTGCAGCAGGTGAGTTCGACTTGTGTCCTGTGTGGGCCGCCCTTTGATCTCTTTTACCTGCCATAATGGCTTGTCAGGATAGATTTCTGGGGGTTCAGGTCATGGATATGCTGAAGCGAAACTCTTCAAAAGCTGAACGCAAATCTGGTGTGCTCTGGGCAATCAGATGCTGAACAAAGGATGGCGAGGACGACCTGACTTGTATCAGAAACAGCGATGTTGAGCTCAAGTAATAAGGGTGTGGACATTCTTGCCAATTCACAATATCCTGTCATCGACGAGAAAGGGGTTCAAAGCTTTCGTTCAAACCCTGCAGCTGCTCAATCTTTGGTAATGTTGTTTGCCGGAATTGGCAAGATCTTGAACAAGATCTTGACTCGTTTCCGGCTTGAACAAGATCTTGGTCTGCCAATCCTGCAAGATTGCAGCTGTGGGTACCAAAGGCCTCCCCCAATTTCGTCGTGTCAGCTGATGGCTACTGAAGAGTAAGTCAGATATCCAAGGCATTTCATCTCTCCTCCTACCGGAACGCACCCCTTGGCGTGGCCTGAAAGGCATTTGCTGGTGCAGGCTCAGCAGGAGGCAGAAGAGGAAGATTCGGACGACGAGAACCACAGCCCCCCTGCACCAAAGAAAGCCACGCCTGCAAGAGCAGCCCAGCAAGCCAATCCAGGCAGCTCCAAGAAGACTCCAAGTGAGAGCCTCAATCACGGGCCTCCGTATCACCTTTCTGGGCCTGTATTAGACACGCCCTGATGTGTGCCATCAATGCGGCTTGGCTTGGCATTAAGAGTGCTGATAGCTGTAGCACTCTGTGACTTCACTGCCTCGTGTTGTTTATATGAATGCTCATAATTCCCATCTTCCTTTTGTGTTAGCAAGATATCTAGTACTGCTCCTTCGAGATCAGATATCCTATCCACATGGCTCCAAGAGTGACAAAATTTTCCAGATGGAAGGGTGCTTCAAGATGAAGTGCATTCACATTCAACAGATGCGGGTGAAGAGCAGCAGACTGCACATCATGAAATTTTGGTGGAGACATATACAGGTGTGTCTGAGTGGGGTGACTGATGCAGGGGAAGCGCCAACTTCGGCCACACGGCAGCTGGATAAGCGGCCGGTGTTCACGGTGTCCGGCATGCATAGCGACGCCCGCGAACGCGCGGCCCTTGCCCTCAGGAGCCTCGCAGTCGGCTCGTCGATAGACCTGGCTTGCCACCAGTAAAGCCGCCTCCTCCCGCCTCCTCCCTAACCATGCCTTTTCTGTGACGCTTGCCAGCTCCATAAGTTTTTGTCAGCTTCTGACCCTCTGATGATGTTCAATGCTGGGTAGCCTGGTGTCTGTTGGGATGGTGCTTTATTGATCTAGAGAAAATGTTTATCGACGGAGCTATATAAATTCTTCTTGTATAGACAGCATTTGGAGACACCTCCCAAAGACTGCAGAATCAGCCAAGCAGTATGGTGTGCTCGCTCTGTTAAGGTCTTCTGCAAGCTTCTCCTGGCTGCTCTCTGTCAATTGTTGCTCTCCTGTTTCGGCCGGACCCAGGAGGATGTGCATGAGCTTTGCATGGAACAGCCAGCAGCATCAGTGTGCGTTTCTGTGGCCCAGGTGGAATTCGAGGTGCACCCACGTGCTGGTGCCCACAGGGTGGATTAGGGGAGCCAAGGTGATAGCAGCCATGGCGTCAGGCGCCTGGCTGCTATCAGACTCCTACCTCATGGCCTGCAGCAAAGCTCACCGTATGCTTGAGGAGGTAAAGGCAGCCATGCACCTCATCGAAGGGGCTGGGGGAAGTAGGAGTGTGCATGATGCTGACGACAATTCAAATGCCTGCCCCCAGAAAAGTCTCCTCTTTCGTGTGGTGGTGGGGAGAGGGGGGGGGGATCTGAATGATGGAATCATGTGATGGCTTGCTGTCTGACCGTACATTGGCTGCCTGACAGGAGGACTATGAGATTGAGGGCAACCGGAAAAACACAGTCAGCAAGGGAGCTCCCAAGCATTGGCGGCTGCGGAAGAAGCTGACCGGAGGGGGAGCATTCCAAGGGTTGAAGGTTTTCATCTTCTCCAGATGAGAAAGACTCCCTCGCACTGAATTCATCCTTGACACTGAAGCACCGTACCATTCTTGTGCTGCATCACATCACAGATGCCAACTCAGCTGAAATTTTGTTTCTTCCCGCTGTTTCCATCAGGCAAATCCCCAGTTGGGGTGTTTGTGAAAGCTACTTCAGCTGTGATATCAACGTCCATTCTCGTCAGACACCTACAAGGGGCTGACACGCCACCCTTCTGAAAGATGCTGGCAAAATGAGGCCGTCTGCTGAGATTCACAGAATAGGAGTGCAGTTCTGTTCAAATGAACAAGATCGCCCTTCTGCTTAGAAGTGTCAGGAATTTCCTCCAAATAAATAATGGCAATTTGGCAGCAATCCCTCGTCTGCCATTGGTCACATCCAGTCCCACAAATATCTCAGACCAGAGCCTCGTGCTCCACCGTGCGGGGCTTGCGGCGCAGGCGGTGGTGCACGGTGACCTGGGGGAGGGGGTGCGCCCCCGGCGGGACGAGGTGGTGTCCATCCTGACGGCCGGGGGTGCCACCATCATCACGCTGGCACAGGCCCTGACCGCCGGCGCCCACTTCTGCGTGACCAAGGCCGGCCGAAGCGCCGTGGACGCCAAGCTGAGGCAGCTGCAGGGTGCGGGGCTGTGCATCGTGACGCCCTCCTTTGTGGTGGAGTGGGTTGCCCACCCCTGGACGTCACCCACCAAGGTGTGCCCTCAATCCAGGCAGAACGGGGACTCCAACCCTGCTTTGCCTTTTATCGAGGACATATGTAGCTTCTGCGCACTTTGAAGTCAGGTATGTCACTGTGTGAGTCTTGTTGGTGATCATTTGATCTGGTCAGCTGCTGAGCTCTCTTCTCCATGGCTGGAGGATACATAATCATCTCATTTGCACATGTATAAGCAGAGCTCAATCTCAGCATCTGGTACGTTGTGGCATGTTCTCTCTTTCGGGGACCCCTTTTGACCCACAGATTCGTTTCTGCAGCAGCTGCCACCTCCTGATCCAACCATGCCAGCACACCTTGACATGCTTAAGAGAAGTTTGTGCACTGTTCAAAGCGTGGAAGGACTCATGTCTTTCCCCTGCAGTGTGTGGCATACAAGAGCAAGATGGGGGGTGAGCTGACAGCTGCTGCGCTGGCAAGAGGGAGGGTAGACAGTGGAGGCAGCCCAGCGCAGCCCCCGCGTGCAGCAAGAAAGCCGATCAGCACGGCAAAGCCCAAGGCCAGGGCCAAGGCGGCATTGCCGGCCCCAGCCACAGAGATAGAATCTCAGCTGTACTGACTTGAAGAAGGTGTGTAGAGCTGTGTATGTAAGGCAAAATCCCTGTTCAACTAGGGTGTGTTTCTGTATGAAACAAGAGACGCGAGGCGACTCCTGGAACTCCTAAGACTTTAAGAATGCGAATGCTCTGGGGGGAGATGGCACAATAAGATATCAAGGAACAAAATCTGTGCGCAAAATGCTCACACCATTGCGACAAAGAAGACAAAATATTGGAAAACCTTGTGAAGACTTGTTATCATTGATTGTGTATTATGAAGCAACATCAACTGACTTTGCGCTTCTTGATCCTATTGATCCTAGTGGCCCTCCTGAAGAATAGATGTTGCTGACTGAAATGTGCTTTGAACAAAAAAAGTTGCCAACGAGCACAACTCATGGCCAATTGGCCGTCATCAGGGGCAACTATTCTACATCACTGCCAATCGTCAATCAAGCATCCAAGCCAGCTGCCTGATTGTCCAGCACCTTGACCAACGGCACGTCCTGCAAGCGAATGGATGCTTCATGATTTATTCATACCTGGCATTCTGCAGGCACAGCCAAACATGTCAACGATCTCGCCTTTCAGAGACATGAAGCAGCTAGATGCCTTCTGTATACTTTTGGTTGATTCAGAATTGAAAAATCAGGCTGGAATGCCTTCGCAATCCCTTCAGGGCCTACAGACCCTTAGCTCGCCTTTGCGTTTCTGACACTCATGTGTCGTAGCCCTTTGTCCCTTGGTTGCTTAAACACTAACACCTTCCATTGCCTCAACAATCCCCTTCACTGCAGCATCGGATCTCACCATGACGCTCCTCTGCTTCCTGGCATACATGGAGTAGACTATGGCCTGGCGGCTGACCATCTCATATTCCTGCTTGGCCTTTGCCCACAGAGCTTGCTGCTGTGTGGCGTCTGTCACGTCTGCAGCTGATCTGAACGAGTCTTTTGCTTTCCTCAAAGTGTACCTGCGATTTGATGTCGGTATCAGCCTACAGCGCAGCTTTTGTGGTGGTCACCTTCTGAAGTCACCAGTTTGCACAAGCGCATGGCAGAGAGGGAACTCACTCTCTGATGTTGTAGTTTGGGATCTTCTTTCCTGCATTAGTATCTCGCGTTTAATTTGCCATCAGAGCTGCAACACTAGGCAGCCTGGGAATACAAAGCGGGCATGGCGTGTCACAAACCTTGGCGCAAGAAAGCTCTTAGCAGGCTGCGAACTTCTGACGATCTCGGCATGCTATTGTGGAAGAACACCCTTTCCCAATTGCTGCAAGCGCTATTGGCCTGAGCCATGAGTGCACACCCTCCCCCCCGAAGCCCCCCACGTTACAATCTTAAATGCACCAGCTCCAGTTGAACACAAGTGAAATGAAAGTGATTGGCGAAGCTTTGAACAATTCCAGCAGCAACGAATCTCTGACACGCCGTTTGCACGAGCCTGACGAAGCCGAGAAACCACGCACAGGTGTGCGATAGTACGCCTTGGTATGCACCCTTTGAAGCAGCATTCCTTAAGTGAGCAGCCCAAGGAATTTCGTATCAGGAATATCTCTGTGTCTTAAGTCAGCTGCACAGGGGTGTTACCTGCACCAGGTAAAGGCTCGACTGTGCAGGATGCAGAGGGACCCACTATTGCCGGCTCAGCCGTCCCTGCTAGCATGCTGAGTCTCCTCAAATCAGCCGCGGAGCCTGTGCTGAAACTGTTGATTGACCAAATCAAGCAGTGGCGCGACAACGAACAAATGGCTGCCATGCTGCGGGAATTGGAGACACAGAGAAAAGGGCACATCCATCTTCTTGAAGCCCTAGAAACGCAGCTGGCAAGCAGGAAGGACTGTGTGGACATCAGTGAACCAATTGGTGCACGCTATTGCCTTTATAAATCGTACACTAACAAATGTTGAGGTACGGATGTACCTCCGCAATTTCAATAAGTGTCCCCTGCTCTTCCTTGCGTCATGCTGATAGTACAAAAGAGAGTGTATATTGACACAGCAAGGCTTAGAATTGCCCCCTTGCTGTCTGCAGAATTCTGAAGATGAGCAGTTTAGGTGAAATGCTGAGCGCCTATAAAGGACTTGGCGAGGCCTATCAAAGGGGGACTGGGCTGAGCTGCAGCTCGAAGACGTCGCCAAAGCCCAGGAACATGCTGCCATGCTGGGTCTGCAAAAGGACAAGATGAGGATTGCATTTGTCAAAAAGCTGGCTGTTGTCAATCTGCTGGTGAGCCTGAGGCGGATGGCTGGCGAACAGGGGCCTGAATAGCCTGACATGGGACACGTTCATGCTTTTCAATCAGCCAATGCACTGTTTGAGTGCGTCTCACTGGCTGACATCGTTGCGCAAGCAGCCTGTGGGGGAAGAAACATATTGCTGCTCACCCCTGGGATCAGCTCCTTGACTGCCGTATGGGAATTTGCTTACCAATGAGGAGATCATGCGCATCATTGATGGTGACCATCTGTGTCTTTCGGTGCCAGCTGGCAGGCAAGCAGCTGCATACGCAAGATGAACTGATGCGTGGGCAGGCCGAGATCTTGAGGGCTTTGTGGAGGTACAAGGAAGCCAGGGACTCGGTCTCTACGCAGCTCACCATCCACTGCCTGAGAACAAATGTGGCTGCAAAACTAGGAACCTTTCTCTGAAAATGCCATTGTGGCGATGCTAATGATTGAGTTGGGTTTTTGGGGGTCTCTGGAAGGGCCAAGTAAAAAAAGAATTTCTGTCAATGGGGCCTTGTGCTATTGCATCTAAGAATGACAAGCCCCTGTTTTTGTAACGCCGGCCTGGAGCACTTCCATCTACTTTCTAGGTGTCTCTACTTAATTTTGCTGTGCCAAGATACTCTCCGAGTTTTGGCTCATGGATTCCTGAATTCCATCATGAGCTGCAGGCGCAGAAGGCTGCCCCATCTCATGACCAGTCACACTGCCAGCCTGCGTGTGCTGTCTGCAATCCCAGTGCTGCCAAAGAGGCACAAGCGCGAGCAGTGGCGGCCAGCAAACTACCCAATGCCATGCTGCTAGACGATGCTGATGGTTGAGTTTGGTGTGAGTAGCAATCTACCTTGATTGCAGTGCAGAGCCCTGATATATTGGGGTGTACTTGAGATGTTGAGAGACAATGGTAATCTGGCCATTAAGCATGCTTGAGCAGCTCAATTTGGTAATCTGATGCCACATGCTGCTTGCCATCACCTTCATCCAGAACCAGAATTGGATGTGGAGTTGAAAACGGGAGATGAACTGTCTGCTTCAATTCATGGAACGTAGCAAAGATCTAGTGGTTGATTACAGCTTCAAGGTGACACGGTGCGTGACTGGTGCTCGAATCCACCTTCAAGATCAGCAACCACCAGGGTTAGCTTCAGCTAACTATTATGCTGATTGGCAAGTGCTGCTGCTGACAGGCTGCGTGACACTCACTCCACCACTGGCCAAACTGCATAACCTGCAGCCTCAGTCGTCGCACTCGCTACCGCTGCTCAGGTTACCATCCCTTCAACCCCCGCCTGCCAATGACTGCCCAGATACAGCATTCCTTGCTAATTCACTAGGTTTCAATACAGTACAGAGGCGATTATGTTCTGAAAGACAGAGCAGCTGCGATTGCTTGCTCTTTTAAGTGCTCAACCCTGCTTTTTCAAGTGCCCAGACATTCAGCTGCTCATTGCTCCTTTCAAGGCTTAAGAAAGCCAATGATATGTTGCTGGTGTACAACTCTGTTAAAGCCTTGACGGCTGCACATGAAAATGTATGTAATATGCGAAGGGCCTGTAACTTATAAACAGTATTGTAGAATGTGGAAGGCTTGTAAGTGTAAGAGTCACAGTCCGCGCCTTCATTACTCGCACACAGGATGGTTCATGTGACAGAGTCCCTGATCTTGCGTCTGTATGGCAAGACTTATCCTGCTGATGTTTCTTTCCATCCAATCTGGAAGAAGTATTTGTTTGAGATTGCTTTGGCATGTCCCCACCTCTGCATGAACCTTTCCATCTTTGCTTGCCAAGTTGCCGTTGCTCGCAAACTCTACAACCGGCAACACCTTGAATCAGTGCACACCATGCTGATGTAAAATACTGGAATGACTCGCATTGAATTCTTGCCGAGTTGCCAAGTTGTGCATGAAATGGGGTCAAGTAAATTGGAAAGAAACAATTTCTCTGCTTCTTTGGAAAAATAAAAACTTGACATTTAGAACAGATGTGATAAAGAATAGATTCCGAGACACAGATTCAGAACGCCTCTAGAAACATGCCGCCCTACAGTCTTTCAACTTGGAGTCGCAAGCTTGGCCATCGATGTCCGATCGCTCAGTCTACGAGATTTTCTGACACTTGGCTTGGGCGCTCGTCGGTGACATCCTGGATACGTGGCCCGAGAACAGGCATGTGAAACGCAGCTTAAGGGGCTTGACCACAATTCACTAAAGTACTGGTCTCGATTCACTCTGGCCGAGGTTCTGTTCCACTCCAAATCCACATTTTGCTTGCCTGCAGATATCAGGTGCAGCAGCAGTGGGTCTATTGCAGAGCCACCCGGCAGGACTGCTAATTCCGGGGGAGGCAGCACCTTCAGGACTACATCACCTGCAGACATTCCTCCTGCAGGTGACCTTGAGATGCCATAGAATCTGTTATCAGCAAAGTTGGGGATAGCGGCAGTGGTGAACAATTTTGTGATGGTGATTGCTGCATTCTGTTCACTGATGGCTCTTTTTTGATTGGCTCCAGGGACCCTCTATGTTCTAACCCTGCCGTACCTAACAGTGAAAATTATGAGGATGTAGCTGCGTATGAGGTATGCGCAGCCCCAAAAAGGACACACACCCTTCCGCTCACTAGCCGAGAGTAACGGAGTTGGGTTAGTCCACAGCTTGTGAAGGATGTATGTGCCTATACCCACTCCAGCCACTAGTTCAATCCTGCCCCAGGGCTGGATGCGTCTCCACAAATTTATTGAGCAGGAATTCTATTGCAGGGTATGTGGCCGGCAGCGTGCCCAGGATTTGCATACTGGGGGGAGGATTTGGAGGCTTGTACACAGCAGTGCGCCTGCAGTCCCTTATGTGGCCTGGGAAGAAACCTCAGGTGCAATGCGCAAACAAAGATGGCAGGTTACTGTGGGGAAATCAATGCAACATTTGCCTGCGAGTCATCTTTCGTCCACTGATCTTTGTTTTCTGACACTGACCTTTTTAAGCTGTCCAAAACATCGATATCAAAAGCTGGGTTCCAGATCAAGCACAGCAATGGCATGACAAGCAAGCTCTCCAATGGTGAAGATTGCTTTGCGTTGCCGATCTCTTCCGCAAATGTGTTCCATCTCCAATATCAAGTCTGCGAGCACAAGTCTCCTGTGAGTTAAAGCACCCCTTCGCTGATATTGTTCATAGCGCTCCCCTCGATTCCGCTGCAGGTGACCCTCATAGACAAGGCGGACAAATTCGTGTTCAAGCCTCTGCTGTACGAGGTGGTGAACGGGACAGCCTCTCCGGAGGACGTGGCACCCGCTTATGTCAAGCTGCTGGCCCCCTACACCGTCAACTTCATCCAGGTCAGCTGCCTTTTGTAATTGCCGAAGCATCATAGCGACGGCATGGCAGTGGCCAAAGCAGGAATCCATGAGCGCAGTGGCACCAGAAGATGCATGACGCAGCAAGGCATTCTGTGATTGGCAACAGTCAACCATGATTTCTTGCTGCGTGTGTGTGTTGGAGCAGCGTCATGGCGGTGGTAAGGCTCTCACACAGTTCTGGGCAGCTCTACTCCTATACAACCTGATGTTGCCGGTCTGTGGACGCTGTTTGGTCTGTGACAGTGTTTGTGGTGCAGGGCAAGGTGCAGTCCATATTGCCTTTCGAGGCAAGCCAAGGCAGGAGCTCTGCAGGTGGGTTCCTATATCCTGAAATCAGCCCACAGGCCTGACACCACACGAGGGGATGATGCCGCCTGCATTGAGGCTCGAAGCTTGGAGTTCTGGCGAATTTTTGGGCACTTTGGGGGACACACAAATACAGTACAACCTCCCAAAAGCAGTTCACCTCGTGGCCACTTTGCATTGTCACCTGTCTCTGACAGAAGAGTGGACAACACGTAAATTCCGAGGGGTTGTGAGTGAGCCGCCACAGCAACTCCGCCACATATGACCAGATTTTGGCTACGCCGGTATGGCTGCAGGGCAGTGACAATCTTGCACGCGCAGGAGGCAGGGTCGTGCTGAGCGATGGGATGGCGGTGGACTACGACTGGCTGGTGCTGTCGCTGGGGTCGGAGTCCACCACCCTGGGGGTGCCGGGGGTCAAGGAGCACGCCGTGCTGTTCAACACCATCGGAGACGCCCTGCAGGTGACAATTGTCGTTTCTGGGGATGGTTATTCCTCATCACCAAAAGTACAGGGTGGCTTTTTGGAGTCCCCGAGTCAGACAATATGTGTTCTGTTATGCGCATGGGTCCTTGTTTCTGGAATGGATGGCACACAACATCTCAGCCAGGCACATGCACTCATGTCTGTGTCAAGAAAGAGGTGCAGCAGGAGTTACGGAGCAGGGAGCATATGCATTAAAAGCAATGCTTGTTGAGCAGATTGCAAGCCTTGTTTGCCTTGCCTTGCCCTTGCCTTGAGATTTCTCTGTCGTTCGAGGATAGCTTCTTCTTCTATACACTCCTAAAATTTTGAAGTCCTGTATTGCGCCTGCATCACCACGGGACCTCCCTTGTTTGCAGGTGCGCAGCGCCATGCAGACGCTAGAGCTGGCTGTGAGCAGCACGGTAACAGTGGTAGGAAGTGGGCCTGCGGGTGTGGAGCTGGCTACAACTGTGGCTGACAGGCTGGGCAAGAGGACACGTGTCAGCCTCATCTCCACAGGTGAAATTAGACTTCACTCACCATGACTGAGGCTTCACTGGCATCTGAGATTAGCTATGCCCTAACTTTATGCACAATCAATCCGCTCTGTAAAGGAACAGGGAAGGTGAGATCAGGTGGCAAGGGTTGGCCCAAAAATGCTTGGACAAGGGTACGGATGTGAGAATGGGCTGCTGAAGATGCTATAATTACAACAACCAATTGACCCCCTACCATTTTTGACAAATTCAGCCACAGAAGCGGACTGGGCCAACGTTGCTTTGGGCTGGCCCCTCCTCTGAATAGAAAGGGCTGTGCAGGGCCAGAAATCTTGAAGGGGTTGCCCAGTACCCACCGCAGTGCTGCGGAGCAGGTCCTGCAGCAGAAGGGCGTGGACGTCATCCGCAACCGCAAGGCAGGCCCCCTGGATTTTTTGCTCATTCAGTGCTGGCTGGCGAGCGATCAAACATCATCGTAAAATGGAGTTTGGTGGCATGGCAAACATTGCAAAGAGAGTGACAGTATGGGGGTTTCAAGGAGAGGGTTGGAGAAAACGCAGGCCAGAAGACATCTCCGGAGAAGTCCAGCACAGGGATTTACCTGGCTGGTCTGATGTGGCAGAAGGGTGAACTCTGCTGCGCTTCCTGAACTGAGTAGACTCGGGATGCAGGTCACCGAGGTGAAGGAGAGCAAGCTGTCGGGTCCAGGAGGCCAGTCTCGCCGCAAGCTGCTGCTCAAGGACCTGGCTGACAAGACCTCTGTGAGACCCCTCTATTGCGCATGAATCCAATGGTACAGTCATAGGGTTTGAATCGATATATCCCAGCACCAGCCCATGGATCCCCAGGCCAGCGCTTTCTGATCCAAAAGCTTTCAGGTCTTGAAGGAGTCCAGAGACTGGGGAAGCGTTGCGTTCTTTGCATCATTCTCCCAGTCATTCAGCACCCCTGGTCTTGCACTCACATAGTTGCTTTGGGTGCGGTGCTTTGGATTTAAAATTCGAGATGTCACTGCACGACATCGCAGTGTACCCTACGCCACCCAAACTGACCAAGCTGATACCAGCTGAAAAAGCACGCATGTAGGAGATGGAGACAGACCTTGTGCTGTGGACTGCCGGCAGCCAGCCCAGCAGCAAGGCCACCCCCGGCATGGAGCTGCCCTTCCCCCTGACCGAAAAGGGCGCCATGCGCACGGACGACACCCTGCGGGTGGTGGGCAACCCCCACGTGTTTGCCCTTGGGGACGTGGCCAGTGCCGCCAAGGACGAGCAGCAGCTGGCGTCACTGCCTGCCACAGCGCAGGTGTCTTCGCAGACTCCCCCGCCCTTTCTCGCTGCGGTGGCCTCTTGAGGAATTGCAGAGTCTGGGGGAATGACGAAAAGAGTTCTGAAGGCTTACCCAGCTGTGGCCCTGTGTAGCTTCAAGCCCTGCTGCAGAAAAATTATTGTGCTGGTCAATTCATATTTTCCATTTCAGTCTTTATGCCTATATCAAGATAGAAGAGAGAGGACAAAGGCGTTTGGTGGGGCTTGATGACTTTGCTGGACGGCACTCTCATGAAAGTTGCAGCATCATCGAGCAGCCTGTGCCAGGAACTTGCTGAGGGACATGCAGTGAGGGTGTGGGTGCTTGTATGATCCCACCTGAATGGCTTCAAAGCGTCGAGGGGGGAATGCTCTTGGCATTGATGCCATGGGAGTCATTGCCATGTTCATTTCCCAGTGGAAGAGGCAGAGTTGTCAAGGTGTTCTCAGGGAAAGCAGCATCATCTTTTTAAAACAAAGGAAGTATGTACATGAGAGGGTTTGCGAGCCCTCCCAGGTCTGGTGGACGAGGCTTCCGTGTTGTGCAGGTGGCTTTCCAGCAGGCTGACTACGCGGCTTGGAACATCTGGGCTGCCATCCACAATCGCCCACTGCTGCCTTTCAGATACCAGCATCTGGGCGACATGATGTCCCTGGGTGAGTGCCTGTGGCTCTGCAGGGACAGCCCGAAGAACAGCTGTTCTACACATCTACGCTCCTAAGATTAAGAAGAATGTGAGGGCTTGGTGGATCTTTGTCATTGATGAGCCTTGAACATGGAGCCCATGAAGATGATCTTACAAGATCATGATAGATTGTCGATCTAAAGCACTGAGCTTCTGCCCCAATTTCTTGGCATCAAATAAACACCAGCCACAGTTACAAGGAATGAAAGGTGGAGCTGATTTGCTCCCTGTTCTGACTGATTTCCTGCCGTTGCAGGGATAGCTGATGGAGCAGTGACTCTGCCCATCCAGCTGCCCCGCGAGCTCTCAGACGCACTGCAAACAGGACCGGCCAACACACTCCTCAAGCTGGCAGGCGTCAGGTACATTGCACTCCTTCAGACAACATCTTTTGTGCACATCCACAAGTGAGACACACAGCTTGGGTATCTAAAGCACCAGCACCTGATGCAACTATGGTGAGCAATGGCAAGGACTCCCTGCAGATCTTTGCCCAACTATTTCAGTCTGCAGATCATGTCTGTCCACAGTTGATCAGGCAAAAACTGCAATGAAGGGGGGCTGCTAGGCCGAAAGATTGGCGATAGAGATGAAAGGGTCCTTGTGCAGATTGGGGACTGGATTGGACAATGGGGTGACATTGGAGGGCACTCTCGGAGCACTTGTGAGGAGAGCTGCATATGTCTACAGACAGCCGACCAATGAGCACAGGCTGGAAGTCGGATCAAATTGGCTCCAGCAGGTCTTCAGTCAGACGGGCAAGGCTATCGGTGGGAGGAGGAGAGCTTGATATATAATTCAGCCGTTGAGCTTGGCAGACAAGACACTTGACTTAGTGTGCAGGCAACTTTTGCCTTGACTTGTATTCCATTGTTGCTTGCCTAGTAGACTAGAGTATTGCTAGATATTGTGCCACTCTGCGACAGTGGTCCGTATGCATATTAGACTACTGCTGACCACAGTGACATTAGACTGCAAGCTAGAATTCCGTTTGCCCTAGATAGCTACTACCAAGCGTTAAGCCACAATATGTGCTGCTTGTCGCTTGCAGAACCAGGCATTGCTTAGTCACAAAAGCAATTCAAAGTAAGTCAAACATTATCAGCTGGCATTCTGCTGGGCCCACCGTGTCCTCTCATCGTGCACCTGCAGTCACCAGTTCTTCCTGTCACATTTAGGCAGCGTCACTCAATTTTGAGGGACAACCATACAATGTTGTGAAGGAAGCATTCACAGAAGTCACTGCTGTCCCGACCACTGCGCTCTCCCAACTTTATCCCCATCAAACAGAACCGATTTGCAATGTGCATTGCACACCATTTCTCGGACACGATTGCTAGCTCCATGGTCCCCTTTCGCTATGGCTGCTACATTGTCCTCTAGGTAGGGCGCATTGATGATCACCTGCAGCAAAACAATCGGGGATAAATTGTACTTTCGGCATAAGTAAGCTCCCCAAACTATTCAGTTGAAATTTGCAATGCTTGAGGTGATTGGCTAACCCATGATAGTGGCTCAGAAAGAGACTGCACTCATCTTGCAGTACTGCAACCTTCCAAAATCCAGCAACATGGAAACTGGGGATCAGTGAACAGTGAGAAAGATAGTCAACATGTGTCCCATGCCAAGCAGGGTTCTCATTCAGCCAATTCTGCTGTCCAAGCTCCACCCTGTCATAACCGACAACCTCCTGCTTCTGATGCATGGTAAGCAAGCTCACCGCATCCATGCATATGATGTCTTTGTCGTTCCAGCGGCAATCCATCGTCTTGGCCAAAGCATCAAACATCTTCTGTCCCTCTGGACTCACTCCTATTCCAATTTTCTCTGCCCGCAACTTTGCAGCCTGCACAGTAGCACCTGCTGTCTGGGCAAGATTGACTGCAGCCTACCTCTTCATACTTGCTGTGAACTCGACACTCCAAAAATCCAGAGGGCAAAAGTTTGCAACATAGAAATTAACATAGTCTTGACTCTAGACCGTCTTCGCAATGGTTTTGGCGGTAGACCAGCCCTGATGCCATGAACATGAGAAAACAGCACCTCTAATTTCTTGCTGGCTGCTGCCTGGAGAGCTGCCACATTCAGCACTGGCAAAGGTAGTGGAGCACCACCCTCCGGCCGTTTGACCACCTCCACATCCTGCATGGGCAGCTCAATGTCAAAGCAATGCAACGATTCAACCAATGCCACTAGTGATACATGCACGGAAATTAACAGGCACAGGAAGGAGCCTTCTGTGCTCACCTTGATGTATGCTGTTTTGAGGAATTGCAGGTTGTGGCGGTTTGGCTCAGTGCCGGGTTGTTTGATGGCCACTAGATTAGTCTGCTTGTCGTAAGCGAATACCTCCCCCTGTAGCTTCTGCAACCAGCAGCTCAGCTGAGCCAACGTCCTGCCAGTGGCAAACTGCATGCTTGTTGTGTGGTTGTAAGCCAGGGCATCTTACCTCTCCCTTGCTGGTTGTAAGAGTCACTTCAGTTCCAACAATCCAATCTGGACTGGGACTGGTCACCATTCAGCAAGGAATTGGGATCACAGTGATTGGGTCCAAGGAGTGGTAGAATTTAGACATGCCCTTTCAAGGCATGCATTTATTCATCTTTTGTTGCAAAACTGGTCGAGCTATGACTCGGCATCATTCTGTTTATCATGGATCATGCGCGCTATGACAGAGGTTATCTCAGCGAGGATTGTTGCTCCTTTCTGGGAGATTCGTGACTCATTGATCTGGCCAAGCCACTTTCAGCAGTGCTCTTGCTCTGATTCTGTAGAGACTTTTGACTCTTGCTATGTGGCATTTTCTTGAATACATCTAAGTTGACTTCCTGTGCTAAGGTACACCATCGTAAACGATCTGGGAAGAGAGACCAGCAAACGACTTGTGCCTGAGTTGTTGAGCTAATGAGCACCCCGCCGGGGAGCCAGGCTCCCTTCATCAGCGCTCCACCAATTGCTAGAGGGCCTCCAGTGTTTGCTATGCAACCGATGGCGACCCCGGGTCCTTTGCGACCTCCAGGTTAGTTCCTGCAACAATCACGTTTGTAGCTGGAGGTGATGTGGCGACGACACCATGGATTACTCCTCTCTCCTCCAAGAATCTCGACAGCTCAATATGGTGCTCTTTTTTGGTTGTATCAGTATCAGCCCACATCAGAATTTGTTTTTCTTCTGCAGTCATACTGGCACCTGGGCTCCCCAGGCCTCTGCCTGTGCCTCAGCTGGCCAAGCCTCCCCCCGCACAGCCTCTGCCCCGCCCAGGGCCTGCCGTTTCCAGCCCACCCACTCTCAACCCACCCACAAGTAAGAACTCCACCCCTCTGACAAGCTCTTCAACCCCTGCACACCTGCTTCAAGACTGCCATATAAACTAGGGGCCAAATTCCTGCCTTGTGAGGCTAGTAATTTTGCACGTCCAAAACTCCTGCTCTGGCGTTGGCACAGTATGGGCAATCGCCGTCGATTACTGGACGTGCAAAGTGCCAATAACTATTTCTCCAGAAAGTGCGAGGGACAGCCACCGAGAGTGGGGTTGTGCAGGGGATGGGAAGGCGCTGCCGGTGCCCACCATCGTGCCCCCCAAGCAGACGACACTCTACGTGGGCAAGATCGCCGCCAGCATCAGCGACGACCTCATCAAGCAGCTGCTGGACGCGTGCGGGGCGGTCAAGTCCTGGAAGCGCATGGAGGACCCCGACACCAAGGCGCTCAAACCCTTCGGCTTCTGCGAGTACGAGGAGGCGGACGGCGTCGTGCGAGCCCTCAACCTGCTGCAGAACCTGTCCGTGGGGGGCCAGGTGATCCTCCTGCTGCCTCTTCCATGTCTGCTTCTCGGACAGACAATCATTTGTTTAAGGGTTATACCCCCCCCCCCCCCCCCCACCGCTGCTTACTCCCAAATGGACAACTCATAGCCCCGGGGGGTGATTGGTCACGACACAAATGCCTGAAAGGGAGCAGTGGTGAGGACTGAAGGGCTCCAATGGAGGTTCTGACACAAACTCATCGACCAATTGGACCCCATCTCCCCCACCACCCCCATCCTGTTCTTATTCCGCTGAGTATCACCCCTGTGTCATCACGCATTGAGTCATCCAATCTTGATGGCAACTCCAAGTTAGTCTCAGCACAATTGAGCTGCCACTTGGTAATTGACGTGAAAGTGTGTTGACCGCAGGAGCTGCTGCTGAAGTGCAACACGGGCACGCAGAAGTACATAGAATACATAGAGACGCGCAAGGCCAAGGAGGCGGAGGAGGGGGCGCAGGCCATGGACGTCGACACCAAGGAGGGGGAGGAAAAGAAAGTTGAGTCTGCAGCAGATCTGGACAACAAGGCGCTGGAGACAGTCATGGGGCTGGTGAGGCACTCCGGAAGACACAGCAGTCGTGCTTTGAAACTAATCTCATTTCTTTTTGAAATGTCTTGGAAGGCAAACAACCTGCTCTGACCTTTCACACGCTTTATTTGAAAATTTGAGTGTGACCTTGAATGCCACAACAACGACAATGTGAAGGGGCACAAAGGAACAATTCTTGATTGTTTGGAAACAAGTAAGGGAGAGATGTGGTCGTGGCATGGCAACACCACTGGATGAATGAGCTGGGCGTGCTCTCCTTGCAAAACCTATGTCCTGGAGACTTGGGGCGGCCCCTCCTCGTTCCTTCAAAACAAAAGCACAAATTTGCAATCCCATGAAATGAGATGAGCCTTCTGTTGCACAGGTGAGCGCGCACGCACAGCAGCTGCCGCCACCTCCGGAGGCTGTGGCTGCCGCTGACAGCTTCCTCTCCAGCCTCAAGGAGGAGACGGAGCGAAGCGGCAGGGGCGAGAAGTCCTCTAGGGACAGGAGCAAGAGCAGGCATCGTGACGGCAGGTGACCTTCTAGGCCCCACCCTTGCATGACGTTGGCCATGTTCTTTCCCTTTAAATTTTGTGGTGTGAATTGCTGTAACTCATGAGGGGCTGCATACTCTCACACTTATCGGCTGAGCGTGGGAATTTTTCCTCGTCGTGCCTGGGTCTCTGGAGGCAAAGTTGAAGCGAGGACATAAATTGCTGCAACGCCCTCAACATGCAATTCTCCAGAGTGTAGAGGCTGCCTCTGCCTGTTTTGATGGATCCCCTAACTATTCTTGCATTCTTAAAATGCTTTCTATTCGCAAAGAAATTTTCTAGGATTGAGACTTGCCTTTCAGACCCATCGAGTACACTTCTTGTACACCACCTTTCCTACACTCATTTGTCATTCTCAATAGGCTGACATGACTGCATGGCTTAAGCTGATTGTCTCCTCTTGAAGGTTGACTCTGATGGTCGATTTCAATCTACAGGAGCGAGCGTGAGGAGGAGAAGGCCTTGGAGGCAAGCTTCGGCCGGGAGCGGGAGTCCGAGCGCAAGGAGGCCCAGGCCAGGCTGCACCACCTGGACCAGGCCTACAAGACGGCACTCAGGAAATGGGAGGCCCAGGAGAGGTGAGACACCACACCCCTTACTTCTCCCCGACATTGGAACCTATTTCCGAATCCTTTCTCGAGAGAGAGTTCCTGAAGCAGTCCACAAGGTTCCTTAGCCTGGCAGATTGACACCCCTATATGGGCAGCTGCATGATGATGGCTGTTTCAGGCAGGTTTCTGTTTGGGTGTTCCTGGCAGAAGGGGATCGAAGCAGAGGAGATCTCCATGCAGTGCTGCTTCCCCAGTGTACTGAGTATGCAGGGAGAGAAGGGTTGCACAGTTGATACACGAGCCGAGCTGCCGGGCCAGCACGTGCACTGTTGCATGATTCAAATGGGTGGTGAGCCCACCATTCAGCTTGGAGTTTGTTTATCTCGAAATGACCTCTCTTGAAACTTTGTTGCAGAATTCCCCGTTGCTGCTGATGCTCCAACCTTTCATATCGTTTGGACAAGGCTCGATTGCTGTCTTTTAGCCGATTGACGCCTGGATTATTGTCTTCGTTGCAACAGTCCCGCCTTTTGCGGATCATATAACAGCGCTCTCCAGCGAGCGAGGCATTGTACTCACTAGCGGCACAAAACGTCACCCTTGTCTGCAATCAGTCTGATCAAAAATACCACGATGACAACGTCCGGCCCGTTTTGATTCTGGCCAGCAACACATATTTCTTCCCAAGCAAATGCTGGTAAAGGAGGAGTGCAATTGTGTGCAATATGACGAGGGCTCGGCAGGTGGTCCAGAAACGCCCTCTGTTTATGCATCCGCAGATGCCTGAGGTATGCACTTCAGCAGTCACAAATGGGGGCCAATGGAAATGAAAACATGGTTCTTCTTTCTTGCTTCTGAATACTCTACTACATCAACATCCCCCTGTCCTCCAACTGCACTGTCACCTTTCAAGCCGATTTGCCACGTGTACTCTTCAGAATCACCCTCTACCACATGCATGGAATGCCCCCATTGCTGACTTGTGAGTGCTTCTGCAGCCCAAATCCGAGATTTCTGGAAATTGTGTGTGTACCTAGTTGCCTTCTGACTGGCTCAAACACGCTGGTGACGAACTCCTGAGCCTGGTTGTTCCCCCCCTGCAGTGACAATCGCAAGAACGCACAGCGGGACAGAGAACATGAGAAGGACTTGGCAAAAGAGAGGCAGCGGCAGCTCAAGGCTGACTTGGAGGCTGACATCGAGACAGGGGAGGAGCCCTGGCAGAGGAAGCTGCATGCCGGCAGGTCAGCAATCTCTGTGCAGACCTGTAATTCAGAATACGTTTTTCCTTGGCACCCATCTGAATTGGGATGGCCAGCCAATTATCCTGGCTGAACTCTAAACACTGAAAGGGAAGGGGTGGGGGGTGAAAGGAACAACATCTGTAGCCTGTCTAACGAGATAAAGGTCTTTGACTCTCTGCCTTTACTGTGATCTGTCAGAGAAGTTGCTTATCTGACGAGGAAGAGAAAATCAATGCAGTGTTGAGGAATAACGTGGCACTTACAGCCAGTCTCCCCCTCCAGGTTCTTGTGAACCTCACCTCCTGAGCGCCAAACAGCACAGCATGACCAAAGTTGGCCAGTCAACATTATCTTGGATTTAGCTGGTGATGTCAAGCTCAGCAGATGTATGTGCGCGACTTCCTTGTTCGTGATTACGATGAAAGCTGTGTGATGCAGTCGGCGAGCAGCAGACCGCAAGCGGTGGCGCGAAAAGGAGGCTCATGAGGATGAGGCAGACAGAGAGAAGGAGGCTGAAGAAGCTGTGAAGAGGGCCAAACACGGTAAGACCCCTGATCCTCCCCTCCAACCTCGTCTCTTGCACCGAGTCAAGATCGCGTGTGCTCTCAGCGATCCAGAGTGCACCAAGCAAGTCCACTCTTCAATTTGGAAGCAGCAGTGGGCTGTATATCCTTGAACGTTGAGCATATGTAAGTGGTGCTTACTGTGTAGCATTCATGGTGGAGGTGAACACAAGGAGGGGATTTTCACATCCCGCAGCTTCTACTCTCACACCCATGAGACAAATCTTCTGACGTCTGTGTCCTTGCGTGCAGAAGAGGAGGCGGCAGCCAACGGGCACACCAGCCACTCCCCCACCCCCGCCACCAGCCCGGACCAGAGCCAGCCCAGCGCCCACCCCCGGCTGCAGGACCCCAACGACAGTATCACCCAAGCCATGATGAACGCCGCCAAGGCCCCCCGCAGGCCCGCCCCCGCCCCCGAACCTCAACCCCTGGCTTCCCCCACCGCGCGTGACCAGCCCCCTGCGGCCAGGAAGGCGCCCGTCCTGGCGGCCTTTGGGGGGGAGGAGGACGAAGACAAACCCCGCCGCACCCTGAAACCCATAGCCTACACAGAGGAGGAGCAGAAGGGCGCCCAGCGCAAGGAGCCCCTCAGCGCCAAGGACAAGGCGGCGGCGATCAAGCGCCTGATCGCCAAGGTGCCGACCGAGACCAAGGCCGTGTTCAGCTACCCGATCGACTGGAAGGCGTTCGACGAGGGGGGCCAGGGGCTGCGCAAGAAGATCCAGGCATGGGTGGAGAAGAAGACGGCCGAGCTGCTGGGCGTGGCTGAGGCCAGCATGGTGGACTTCATCATGAGCAAGCTGGATGA
Source organism: Chloroidium sp. JM (assembly GCA_004335615.1). Taxonomy (NCBI): domain Eukaryota; kingdom Viridiplantae; phylum Chlorophyta; class Trebouxiophyceae; order Watanabeales; family Watanabeaceae; genus Chloroidium; species Chloroidium sp. JM. The sequence goes on from QAXI01000414.1 coordinate 419,803, forward strand.
GCACATCTCGGCCAAGAAGCTGCTGGAGGAGCTACTGCAGGTGCACTCTGCTCTTTACAAAGCAATCTGCATCTCCCACTCCGTAATGAAAACCTGATATGTTGGAGATTTGACTTCCACTGCGGATACTTCCAGATAACACAATTGTAGGATACAACCCTTCACCACAAGCATGGATGACTAGCAGATGCTGCACCGATGAATGGAGACTAAACAAGCGTGTTATGCTGCAGGTGCTGGATGACGAGGCCAACCCCTTCGTGTTCAAGCTGTTCCGCATGGTCATCTTTGAGACGCTCAAGCAGGCAGCAGAACTACAAGAATGACGATGTTGTGGTGGCATGGGTAGGGAAAGGAGGACAGGTTGATTCGAGTCTTCAAATGGCCAAGACAACATTTCGGCCTTGCAGAGTTGTGCGATCGCCCTGTGCCAAAGACAATGCAGTGGCACTTGAACACTCAATAAAGACATGTTTTGGCGATTAGGCACGGGTCAGAGTGGCCTCCAGCTTCCCCATGCGCTGGAGGACCTCGTTTTGTTCCTGCTTCATCTTGATGAGTGTGGCCTTGTGGCTGGCCTCCATGCTTTGCACCTGCAAGATTGGGCAATCTGTTGGCAGCTAGACCTGTTGTGCCAGCAGAGTTCTTTTCTGATAACGATGTTGAGATAATGTGGAGACTTGCAGCTTTGCACTGACCTTTTGATAGAGCTCCTCTGAGTGTGCCTGCAGCTTCTGACTGTAGGCCAATTCCGAATCCACCTGGGGCACATGAATGTTGTTTCCATGTGCCTTGTTGTGAAGGAACAATGCTTGGCTCTCTGCTGCAGATTTAGAGGAATATGTGCCTGTTTGTATGCCAGGAACAGGAGTCCATAGCAGGTGAGGAGCTGCCAGGGGTGGTCCAACAAAGTACTTGTCAGCAGTGCTGCCAAAGTGATTAGGGGGGTCAAGTGCCAAGGTGAAACATCCATGGATATGAGTCTGCCACTCCCCTCGGGGCTTTCTCTCGATCAACGATCAGTTGTGATGAACTTCTAGACCTCGTGGGTCACATGCCAACGCTCAATTGAGTGTTGAAGTCGGCCATGACTGACTAGCTAAGTGCACACCGTTCATCGACCGCAATGGCTCTATGCTGACCTTATTCCTGGGCAATTTTCGGAACCAAATGTCCTCAAGCATAGATCTGCAGGGGTGGGGCTGGACTGGGTGTGCTGGTCTCCTGCTGTAACTCAGAATCGCTGTACGGAGAACAGCCACTTTTAATTGGAGAAGATGATATTGCCGGCTTCAATCACGTCGATCATGAACTCCGTCTGAAAAAGGATGCAATCTTGAGCGACCTTGACCCTCTCAAAGAGGCCTTGAACAATCCAGATGAGTCTGGACATCGACGCCCTTCAGCATGAGCTGCAAGCGATCAGATCAGAGCGAGAAACGGTACGAGGATCAAGCCAAGCTTATTGCTGCATGCTGCAAAACTGCCAGTATTGCCGATGATGAGGTTTGACAAATGAACGTGGGCCTGCTGACGCTCCATAATTCATGAGCAAAATGACTTAGGGACACTCCTTTTGTGCTCAGAAGCTTGCGTTTTGTAGGCTCACGAGCGGATACAGTTCTTCAGCCAGCGGGGCAGAGGCAGGGGCAGGGGAAGGGGGTTTTTCCCAGGCAGGGGAACGCAGCGGCATCCAGAAGAGCCGGCTGGCAGGGGATCATCACGGCAGCCGGAGGAGTCGGCGGATGGGAGGCAGGAGCAGGATGCCCCTTCTCGCTCTGGGCTGAGCGCGCGGCTGAGTGCCAGGTTGGGCAGCGGGGGAGGTGAGGAGGGGAGTGGGCCTAACGGCCCCCCACAGCGGCCCAACTTTGGCTCTTTCAAGCGAGCTGACCAGCACGATTTCAGGTTGAGAAGGGAGGAATTCAGGGACCGGCATTTCAGTCGCGAAAGCTACGACGTACCGATGGAAGATGCAGAGGTGAGAAGCGTGTTCTGGCTGCTCAGACCTCTTGGATCCAGCTCCATGCCAAGCACTACTGCCTTACAGTAGCTTTGGGCTGCTGTTTCCAAGGGCAGTGAGTGAGAAGTGGTTTTAGGGGTATTATTTTTTTGTGCAAGATCCAGGGGAGAAGATGAATCTCCCAAATTCGGTTTTTGGGGTGCATCACAACTCAGGAGGGGGACTTGAAGGCAAATATATGCTGAAAACCAAGGTGATCTCTGCAAAGTTCAATTTATTTCTGAGGGGATGGGTGTCGAGGAATGCAATTGTTTCGTCCTGCTGCAGGTTCCTCTCCCAGGCAGTAATACTGGGAGGCTGGCCTCTGTGGTGAAGGTGGAGAAGGCTCAGGAGGTGTGGCCAAACCCTTTCTACGAATGCATGCAATCGCGAATGCCCTGCCCTGAGTCGACTGTTGTCAATAGGTGTTTAATCATCTGGTCATTAATGGAGGGGACTGTGTTATTTGCATTTCGGGAAGAATTGCAGTCTTCTCATTGATCGAAATTGCTCAGCCATGCAGTACAGCTTGGTGATATGAATCAGCAAATGTGGCTTTGTGCTGAGAAGAGGCTCTTTTGACATCTGCCTGTCGTCAGGGGCTGATGCTGGCAAACAATGTTGCAGGACTTCATGGAACCCAGGAAGAGGCCGACAGAGAATGGCCCGGTCAATCCGGCTCAGCAGAAGCGCGCCAAGCGGCTGTTTGGATCACTCCTTGGCACCCTCCAGAAATTCCAGTAAGATCCTCCCCCTAATCGTAGAATATCTACGTTGTTCGCAGCATGTTTGTATGTATGACTGATTTCTTATATGTGTAAACACCTTCACCGCGAAAGCTGTTGTTATCACGCTGCAATTTTTGAGGCATTGGCTGTGTGTTTGACAGTGGGTAAGCATTTCGTCAAATTGCTGACTCGTAGCATATCCGAATCAGCTTAATCGCATGCAACCTGTTCTTTTGTCACGATCTATGACCATGGAGAAGTGAATCAGCAAAGAGTAACTCGGACCCGTGGACACCTGTGCAGGGAGGAGGACAGCAGGTTCAAGCGCACCAAGCTGGCCCAGAACCGGGCGGAGGCAGAGTCACGCGCGGAGCAGCGGGCGCAGCAGGAGTCGATCAAGATGCGGGAGAAGCAGAGGCTCGACATTGCAAACGCCAGGTGAATTTTCCCACCCCTCTCATCTGCAGGAAGCCCAAATTGCCTTGGCGATTGACAATCCCCTGGTCCCTGTGTGCTTTACTACCAGCACTTGGGAGTCGCTGGCTGCTGCGCCTTCGCTACAGTTATAGAAGCAAGAGCCAAATGTTCTCGGCTCATCATGACTGCAGCATCAGGATCTAACACCTCACTTCAGGGTTGCGGTGGACAGGGGGAATTGGCACAGCTTGATGGAATGCAGAGCACTCGCACCAGGGTTTTCTAATGAGCCCTTCTTATCTGCTCAAGGCTAGGGAGTTCACCATGGCTTGACCTTGAAAAGGCCTCCTGGGGTATGCTAACAGAGAGGGTTGGCACATGCAGGGTGTCTGAGATCAACAAGAAGCGGGAGCTGGATGTGCAACTGCAGATTAAGGAGAGGGAAATAGACGTGGCGCGGAGGGTGGCTCAAGAAATGGCGCTGGCCAAATGGCTCAAGACGGGGTGCGGCCCGCCCATCATGTGGCTCCCCAGGAAGCACAACCAGGACACCATGCTGCTGCTGGAGCAGCGCCAGGTCGATGTTGCCGCCTGGGAGGTAGGCCCCCTTTCCCGCTTGTCCCTCCGCACCTACTGGATTGTTATGGTTTGGAGGCGGGCAGGAGGCATTTTGGCGCTCGACAGTGCCCTGATGCGAGTGTGCGTAGCCTTGACCGGATCTACGCATTGACGAAGCCTGACTGTCCAAAATTTGAGTCATTGATGAGCACGTGTAAGGAGGGTTGCGGCCTAAGATGAGGAGGAGTTGCTGAAAAATGCTCGACAAACAGGCGGCCCAAGTGGAGAAGTTGGAGAAGGAGAAAACGCGTCTACTGGAGCGGTTGACCTTCATCAGCCCCAAGCCCCTGCCGGAGATCAGGGAGAAAGTGGAAGAGGCTCCGGAAGGGGACACAGAGATGGAACCTGGGGAAACTGCTCAAGCCACAGAAACCCAGAATGATGCCCCGATGGAACGGTGAGCTCTGTATTATCCAGTGGGTGTGATTGTGTCACGGCACTGGCAGGAGGTGGAGAAATAGGAGGAGAGGAAAGATGGTAGCAGGGGGGATGCAATTTGATTTTGGAGAGCCCGGATTGTGTGCAGCAGTCAGAGCAGCTGCTGGGAGCACAGCAATGATGTGCTATTACTGCTGGACCTTAACGGGATGCAGGAGATGTGTCAGTCGATAGTGGATGAACTGATCAGTGTGTTTCTTGTGAAGGTTCGTAGCCGAAGAGGGAGAGGACATGGCAGCTGATGAAGCGCAAGGAGATGGTGTGGAGGTGAAAGAAGAGTCAGGATGAGAACACAAGGGGAAGTGGCCGCTCTAAGTGGAGAGTCCAACCATGGCTGGTCTTCACTAGCTCAGTGTGTTAGTCACGTGTGACAGCAAACGGACTTGCAGATCCAAGATAGATAATTGGCAAAGCTAGGGCTGTCTTACTCTGTGGTCAAGTGCGTAGATTCACTGCATAAGCGTTGTATGTGCTAGCGTGCATCGACTCGCAACTGAAGTGCTGGTCGACTCGTTGAGAGTTTTTGGCTCGTGAAAATAATGTTCTCAGTTCTAGTCAACTAGCGTTCTGCATCTCCAAGGCATTCATCGAAAAAATTGCGAGAATACGGTGAAATTGAAGAGGACTATAAGTACCGCATGCCACCTGGACCGGAACAAGACGAGCAGGGCGCCTTTCATCAATGGAAACGAAGGAAAATAAACCCAGCGATTGAGACGCCAGTGCATGCTTCCAGATCAAAGGATTCTGTTGCTCCAAAAGGGTGAGCACTGCAAACATAAGGACTGAGAGGAATTCACAGCGTGAAACCAGCTGCGTTGTTGGATAATTTCTCAACCAACAACATCCCCTGCCTTTGACAGGCAGCATGATGTGGCCAAAGCAGCGGGGGCAACTGCGGTCAAAGCGGTAAGGATGCACTCAATGAGAGTCCATATTTCTGAATCCGTGCTGACATACTCTCTGCCATGCTGCTTCAAGCTTCCATGTACAGAACATGCCACATCTCTGACCTATCTCTGACCTTAATTCAGGGAAAAGGTCTGGCTTTCATGGTTCTGGATGTTGTGGAGGAGAGGAACGGCACATTCCATCTCTGGGGGACCATGTCTGGAAGCAGCCTCTTGGTGCGGGTACAGGACTTCCTGCCATACTTCTACGTCGCAGCCCCCATCAAGAAGGTGAGCATTCCCAGATTTAGTACCCTCATCTCATACGGGACTGAGCTCTGTGTCAGAGGATTTTGACCATGCAGTACAACCAATCACAGCCCTCCACCTGCAGGACAAAAGCGCAGCCACTGGAGAGGAAGATCTGCGGCACCTGCAGGCCCTGTGGAACAAGTGAGCTGCTACTGCAGCGTACTGATGCACAACTGGCAAAGCAAACATGACTTTGCCATGTGGCGGACAGCTTCACAGCTGATTCTTACCGCGATTAGCGTGTCCACAATTTTCGATGAGGGAGGGGCTGGCTGTGTACCTGCAGGGCATTGCCGCCCAGTGGCCGCATTCAGAAGATGGAGGCAGTTCAGCGGAAGCCAATCATGTTCTACAGGCCGGATCAGCCAGAGGGCTGCATGTTTCTCAAAGTACGTCTTCTTTCCTTTCACCCCTGATTTCTCGCTCTATATTTGGAGTTTCACCACTGAACTCGCAACTTTCGATTCACATTCCTGAAGCATGATGGCAGAATGTGTGGGACTTTGAGAGTACATTTGAAATGCTGTGCCAAAACTTCAACATCGGCTTGCCTGCAGCTCTATTTTCCTGTGGGCACAAGCATTAAGAAGGCGGGGAGGGATGTCCATGGCACAAAAGCGGCGGTGCAGGAGGCAGGCTACTCCTGGGATCACGCAGACATGCATGAGCATGAAGTGAACCTCCTGCAGAGGTTCCTGGTGGACTGTTCGGTCTCCTCTGGTGCGTTTCTGTACCTCTGGAGGAATGAATCTGCGCACTGATCTCCTCATACATGATGTATTGATGCAATATCTACTAGTCACCATTTTTCAATGGTGTGAGGCTGTTCTTAGAGGAAGCTGAGCCGAATTCTTGCAAGCCAAGATCTCTGAGCTATCTGGTAGAAATATTGAAATTTCTTGGTGCTACCTGGCAGAGCACTAAGTGATCTTGTCAAGAATATACCGAGAGGGTTATTATCATATCTCTCCTTCTTCGATGCCAGGATGCTGGATGTACATACCTGCTGCAACCTCCCAAGAGCAGGGCTGGAAATCCGTGGCAGCCACAGACGCCGCGTCTACCTGCGTGGCAGAGGTGGTGGCGCCCTGGCGGGCAGTGCAGGCCCTGACGCCCGACGCCACCCAGATGACCGGTTGGCAACCCACAGAGGTGCGGGTCTGCAGGGAAGGGGGCGGTCATGAGCCATGAAGCGGATGTGAGAGGACAATGGGGCTCAGCTTGGATTGTACGGTATGTGAGGGGGAAAGTCTGGGGAAAGGCATAACCTGAGAGGAAGGAGATATTGTACTGTTGGAATAGAGGCATGTCGTGGACCTTTCCTACTATTAGAATTGCATAGGTCACCTAAACCCTCAATCTTGGGACAGTGACAGTTTTCTGGGTCAATGACTTGAGCATTGCAGCTTCTGATGCAGACTTCTGATGTTCTGGCCAGCAATTCGGGGAAGATGTGCACTCACTTCTGGGAGAAGGAAATTGTGGAGCTGGGTATGTGAAGGTCTCTGAAATGCCTCTGCAGTATGACAGCCAAAGCTGGAGGCAGGCATGGGTGTTTGCGGAGAAGGGGGAAATAGCTCCGTTGCGCCTCATGACAATCAATGTCCAGATGGCACCCAAGGATGGCAAATCCAGGCGAGTCAGCACCTTCAGGCAGCCAATGCGTGGTCCATGACAGAGTCGAGCATTCAAAATTGGCCACACTGGCGGTGTCGGGCAGTGTGCTCACTTCCCCAAAACTCATGAAAGGATGCCTACTGGTGATGGGGATGGGGAAGGGGCATGGGGGGCCTGTCGTCTGTCTCACCCTGAGCTGCACTTATATGTCTTGCAGCTCATCTCACTGCATTCTTTGGAGTCTCTACGACTGGTATGTAATTTGTCCAGTGACATCAATCATGAAGCTTTAAGCCACCAGTCAGCACATGTATCCCGCAAGGATTGCTACTTCCCAGTGTCTCGGAGCTCAGATTCTGGCAAGGCAACAATGGCGGCAATCCCGTGAATGCTGTGTGTATCTGTACCAAAGAGGCCACAGGTTCACATGTGACAAGACCAGTAAACTTCAAGAACAAACACATGCGTCCAGGGTTCCAGTATCGGCTGCGGATCCCGTGGTGGCAATCGCGTGCATCATGAGCCGGTCCAGCGACCTCATCCCTTCCGGGGGTGCGGCGGGTGACAGCCTGGGTGGCGGTCTGGAGGCCGGGGAGGAGGATGAGCTGGGGGGCGAGGGCGAGGAGACGATCACTGGCGTGCCGCTCGCTGCTCCCTTGCCCCAGATGTCGCAGCAAAGCGGGTCCAAGGTGCGGTCCAGATTTTGGTGTGCATGTTTGTACCGTTGTGAGGATGAGCAAAGTGAACGTCTCCAAGACGCCAAGATTGCGCCAAGGGTGCTTTTACAATAACAAGTTGCTCTATATTTTGCTTCAAAGCTATGCTTGGCCCAGACAGGCAGTATCTGCACTGAAGATGCAAAAATGCACAACTCCAGTAAAGTAGAGTACCACAGACGCCGATGAGAATTTAAGAATACATGATAAATATGGTGTGGATCCCACCTCACTGTCTAGTATGTGTGTGTCCTAATTCCCTGTCAGCAACTCAAAGGGCGTGCTAGACCTACATCTTGCTGTTTGCGTTTCACTCCAGACGATCCGATGAGCCCAAGCCCAAGGGTGATCCCTGCCTATCCCAAACGTCGCTAAGCTGGTCCGAAAGTGCAGGTGGTGCTACTCTGGCAGCAGGGATCCGGTGGAAGGGAGTATTTTGACCCCGGGCTGGGCGCCAGGGTGAGAGTGTTTGGCTCGGAGATGGCCATGCTGTCGGCCTGGCTGCAGGTATGTAGATATCTATTGCATGCATTTGAGGGGATGATGGCGGTATCGGCCTGGAGACATGGAGCGGGCAAAAAAGCTGCTCTGGGTCCTCTTTGTGTGAACACCTGCCAAATATCATATGAAGTACAGTAGCTAGTTTTGGTCATGTTCTTGAATTATACAGTGCAAGGGTAGAGCTTGCTTTCACTGCCTGCAGAGCTGAAGGATGATTCGACTGTCTGCCGCAGGTTTTGAGGGAGTACGACCCTGATGCCCTCGTCACCTTTCAGGTGCGCAACTGAAACATGGGTGGAGGCCACTGTGATGGTGGGTGCAAGGTGATGCAGATGATCAGTCAAGCTGTTGCTTGATACGTCTTTTCCCCTTCTGCGGAAGAACCTGCCAGCCGAGGATGCTGATGTGGGTATGAGCATGCCCTCTTCTGCCGTCAGCAGGAGGCCTGATCGATCGGTGCAGTGGGATTTCAGGAGCATTGCTACCTCTCATACACACCTCTTGCAACAGGTGAAGGACACCCTGGGTGCTGTGGCGGAGAGGATGAAGGCCCTCAGGCTGGAGGGAGGCGGCCTGCACATCTCCAGAGCCGCCCCAGGTTTGGGCTTCAAAAAGCCCCCGTTTCTGAGTGGGATAATCTCAACGGCCTTTTGCTTGAGCGCGTCAGGGATTTTTCAAATTGCTGCAAACCCGTTCCATGCTTTTGTAAATCCTTGTGATGGCAAAGATGCTCATTCGCCGGCCGCTGCAGGTAAGTCTGTGGCGCTGGCGCTGAAGAAGGTGGTGCAGTACTCCCCCAACTGGGTGAAGAATCAGCAGCGCATGGCGTCCACCTCCAACCAGGAGACGTACCGCGTGGATATCGACGGCAGGCTCACCATCGACATCCTGCGCCATGTAAGAATCTTAAAGCCCTTGGGCTCTCGGCAAAGATGCTTTGGAAAGAAATGCCTGTGATCCCCATTGGGTGTGACAAAGTCTTTGCAGACACGATTGTCATCAAAGCTGTTTATACACATGGAAGGTGTCTGACTACAACTGTGTGCAAAGGGTGAGGGGATAAATTTGCAGGTGCTGACGGCTTGCAGCCTCGCCAGCTTCAGCCTGAGCGATTGCGTGCTTTCCCTGCTGGGTCAAACTATGGAGATAATCCCTCCCGCCGTCCTGGCCAGCATGGCCAACCTGGGAGCCTCCAAAGCCCACCACAAGGATGACCTCCCAGGTCAGGACACCATTTGCCCCCATTGAACAAGACGCTTCAGCTGCAGACCATGTCTTCACAGCCCTTGGAATCCTGGGTCAGGCAGGAAAGCCCTATTGATGGGGCCAGCAAGCAAGGTATCCTTCCGAGCATTTGCTGCTTCAGATCTGTGGAGATGGCATGGTAAGCCAAGGCCATAAAATTCCGCATTGATAACCACTTGAAACTTTTTCCAATGGCAAGGAACCTCCCTAGAGATGTTTTGAAAGCTTTGCCTCTCAAAACAATTCAAAATGTGATTTGAGGGTTCCTTGCCAAACCGTTACCTTACGTTGCAGGCGACGATGTGCCAGGCAGGGCTGCGCGTCTGGCGCGCTACTCGTGCGCCCAGGCGTTGCTGACGCAGGCGCTGCTGGTGCGCCTCAACACGGTGGCAGAGGTCCTGGAGATCTCGCGCGCCACCGGACTGACCGCAAGCCAGGCCCTCTACAACGCCCAGATGATCCGCACCCACAGCCTGCTGCTGCGGACGGCCCAGCGGACTGGCTTCCTGGTCGGCGGGCGCCAGGTGAACATCACATTGCATTACGCTCAATTAAAGGACCTTTTTGCGGCTTTGTTTTCAGATCAGAGGTGCGATCAAGTCTGTCCGGCTGCAAGAGGTGTGCATTGTGTTCAAAGAGGCTGATTTTCTTCCAGGAAATGAACAACCTGGATGGTGCATTGCAGGATGCAGTGCAGCTGCAGGAGTCGCCCTACCTCATCCACCCCGTCGAGAACAACACCGTGGGGCTGTACAAGGAGCCGGTGTGTGTGCTGGACTTTGCATCGCTGTACCCCAGCCTCTTCAGGGCGTACAACCTGTCGTATGACACCCTGCTGCATGACAAGGAGGACGCCAAGCTGCTGGGGGCCGAACAGGTCTTCACCACCCCCACAGGTCACTGCTGCTCTAGCCTTGCACATCCTCACTCGTGCCGACTCGATGCAGCAATGGTGCTTTGAAGATCTTGCCCTGATGGTATTCGCGGGGGGACGATGGGGGAGGGGGGGCACGTCACATTGAATTCTTTTACCTGACAGTGAAAGTGTTGCTTGCAGATGTGGCCCTCAATGGATGAATGAAATACTCAATAGATCCTGCTGTTGGTGCAATGATGTAGAAGTGATATTTCATCCCTGGATGTGATACTGGCTGAGCAGCATTGACAAGTCGAGCACACTGCCCAGCCACGGGCCCCCAATTCTTCCCACCCCGCTCCAATCGCCCTCAAAAAATTGGCAATCATTGCAGGCGACACCTTTGTGAAGCCTGGCATCCGCAAAGGGATCCTCCCCGCCATCCTGGCTGCCCTCATCCAGGCCCGCACGGCCACACGACAGCTGCTGAAGGAGACTGATGATGCTGCATACAAGGCGGTGTTGGAATCACGGCAGAAGGCCCTCAAGCTGACAGCCAATGCGCTGTATGGATTCACTGGTGCGCTTGCGGGACACCCTTGCCCCAAGTCTGCATTGTGTTGGCGCTGGGGCTGTTGTATCAGTGTCGACATACAATTTCTGGTCAACCTCCAATGAGCAGGGCACTGTCTGATGGGTTTTTGCTCCGCAAGGGAGACTTGCCCTTCCTTCATACCCATCTTCATCGTAAGATCTGACTGCATACTACATTGTGTGAGCACCTGCAGCTGATCGGAAAAGTACCGAAACCGGAGAACAAGGCTGACCCAGCTATGGTTTTCAGGTGCCCAAGCTAGCCCACTGCAGTGTGTCCAGGTGCGATACAAAACACTGCCACTTGCAGCCGCTTATTTTTGCTATTGGATTCTTCTGAGGTTCGCAAAGAGTCATGGCATATATATGAGGGTAAAGACCCTGCACAATGATGCTTGCTATGACCGAAGTTCATGTCTTGGCAGTTGGCTGACTCTTGCCTGGCTCTGGGTGCCCACTCCTGTCGGCAAGCGCGCCAGGTCCTCGACAACCTGTGCTCCTCTGGGAAGCTGGGGCAGGCTGGCCAGGTGCGTTTTCCAGGGAGCGTCTAGTCTGTATTGAATCATTCAAGCTGTCCATAAGGCAAAGAGCCATAGCATCCTTTGAGTAGTGCAGTATCCTAAACTGGTTGCTGCCGATAATTTGCGTGGGATAAATTGCTCTGTTCTGTTGTCCCAAGCATGCTACCAAACATCATTTGTCGCCACTAGGTCAGTGCTTGACAAGTTTCCTGTGTTTCATTGTGGATCCAGGGTCATCCAAAACGCCTCTTGGAAGCTGTACGGTAGACATTGTGTACCAAAGGCAACCCTTGATAAATTGTCAGTGCTCATGGTGCATTGGCACCCAAACACACTGCGGCTGACTGATGCAGGGCGGCCGTGTTATCTACGCCCAGACGGACAGCCTGTTCTGTGCACTGCCAGGGGCCACTAAAACAGAAGCCATCACAGCGGCACAGCTTGCCGCAAAGCTGGTCAGCGAAGCGTTCCCAGAGCACATGGAGATCAAGTACGAGAAGGTCTGTCAGCCTTTCATGCTGCTGCATGTCAACAGGTGCCTCCCCTCTTCCCCCCCTGACTTCTCAAGACTTCCTCACGCCTGCTGGTGACCAGTCAGATTGCCCAAAGATGTTTTTTCCCTTTTTTTCCCCCTTTTCTTTTTGCATCCTCTATTTGTATCTCCCAGTCGCTGGTCGGATCTGTAATGAGCTTTGTGGGGCTCAGGTATGCGGGACGGGCGTTTGAGACCGTGGAGGCGGCAGAGGAATTGCAGGGGTTGCTCATGGTGAAGGGCCTGAAGAGCATGTGGCGCCAAGCCGCCCCAATTCTGCGCACCACGCTGCAGGGGGTGCTCCACAACATCCTCATGAAGGTTTTGCTACTGCCACATGTCAATCCCACACTCCAAGCTTTTTGCTTGTCTAGAAACAGGAACTCTGGTTTTCAAGCATAAGAAATATTGCATCTCCAAGCGTAGTAGACTGGCCATGCAGATTTCCAAATCTTGGGATTGACGCAGGAGGACATTGCCGGAGCCGTTCATTTTGTGGAGAGGGAGGTGAGGCGGCTGCTGGAGGGCGGGTGCGAGCTCTCAGAGATGGTCATGACAGGGGGCCTCTGGAGGCTGACTGGTGCTGATCCTCTCCTCTTGTCTCCATCCTCTAAACCAGCCAGCTCAGAATTTGAACCTGTGCGATTGATGTCAAGGCCAGCCAAAACTCCTGTTTGCCAGAACTCGTCAATTACAGCCAATGCACCGTTCTGGATTAAAATTTGAGTACAATATCGAGACTGTGTGAAAGATTGAAAATTCTGCATCTCTGAACAGAAGATCGGGAATGAGGGTGTGCGAAGAATGGAACTCATGAGAAGCTGCTGATAATCGATGCAGGGCAGCAGCTGGAGAAGGCAGCAAGCTCGGCAGCCTCTGATCCGGAGATTCGGGGGCCCCACGCCAACCTTGCTGTCAGGCTCCAGGTCTGCCCACCAAATCAAATTCAGGACTGCAATATTCCACTTAGCCTACTTCACATAAAAGAAACCTCTCCCACGACTAATAGCCATTCCTGCGGGGATTTTGCCGGTGCAAATGCTGCCAATGTACACAGATTGTCTCTCGAGGCTGAATTATAAAAGATGAAGCTGAGCCATGGCTTTATTGCAGCAACGAGACAAGGGCAGGAGCTTCGTGCTGGGGGAGCGGCTGCAGTACGTGCTGCTGCCGGGGGAGAGGCTGCAGGACGATGCGGCGGAGGACCCCCTCACAGCCGCCCTCCAAGGCAGGCAGGCCGACTGTGAGCTGTACTGGCGCACCAAGCTGCAGCGGCCCTTGCAGGAGATCTTTGCCACCTGTCTGTCGCCCTCGGCACTTCAGGTGCACCTTGCATCTGCTTGCTCTAGTGCTCATCATCATCGACTTGCTCTCCTGCAGTGTGTGTGAATTTATTCGAGCTCTGCTGATTGCCTCTGGCAATGTCTGCCCCTGCATTGGGATGTCCTGAGAAAAATTAAAGTTGTCACCCTTCCAGCTATATTTTCTCCACAAGCAAAGCTCCCAGAATCAAGGCTGTGGTCTCTGGCCCTTCACCAACCCTTGTCGTCTCCCCAGGCACTGATGACAGGGCCTCACACAAAAGTGCGCGTGGATGCCGGCACAGTCGCCAGCCCAGAAAAGGCCGGCAAAGCAGCGAAAGGGGCCCAGCAGACCGGCCTGGCCAAATTCTACAAAGGTACGCAAGAACTCTTCCTTGCACATGCATTCGCAGCCACTGGACTGAAGTCTCCTAACGGACCCCCCTGTGTTCAGCCCATGAATTCTGACCTGGATATGTGTGTGCAGCCAGTGTGAGGTGCCTGGCCTGCAAGAGGCCGATCCCCAAGAACGAGCTGGTCGGGAAGGAGGGCAAGGAGCCTGGGCTCTGCCAGAGCTGCCAAACAGAGGAGGGGCGCTGGAAGGCGGTCTATCTGTCCAACCTGGCCGAGGCGAACAGTGCAGCTGTCCGCCTCTCGGCCGCGCACTCGGAGTGCATGGGCTGCCACAGCGGGGGTCTGATTGGCAGGCTGGTGTGCGAGAATGGCGAGTGCGCAGTTTTGTTTGCCCGTTTGAGTGCCAGCAATCGTCTTTCGGCTGTCACACACAATCTGAAGCGCCTGGATTGGTGACTCTGAGCTGTTGTGAATTTTCAAGGCTGCAACACGCTGGAGGAAATGCTCAGGGACATATCGAAATTCTGCATGAAGCGTGGCATGGCAAGCTGCACGGCGAATTTTGTAATAGACATCTTGTAATATCCAACTTGGGACTGTGCGGAACATTGCAGGCTGAATGTGAGTTGTAGAAGGGAGCTTAGAACACGGTTTTGGTCTCTCTCGTGATAGAGTAGATTAGGATACTGTAAATATCTTGCTCCACTGCCAAGTGTGAGAAAATCAGGACCTGCCAGGCTGTGAGCTCAAGCGATTGCTCTAGCTCAAAGAGGAAGAATGCCTAGTGGGGCAGCTTCAAGACAGCTCAGCACAGCCACTTAGGTCCCAAACTCCGGCAGGACATTTCCAATGTAAACCATACCTCTTTGATTTGATCTTTGAGGCTTTGCAGCCACCATACAGCGAACAGGTAGCAAGCTGCACATCTCCTTCTGCAGCGGTAGGCAGTTATCCCAATGAAGACCACAATGAGATTTTGCGGAGAATTGTCGTCATAGATATACATCTGGGAGTATTGGAATCTGATGAGCAGATTTCTGGGACTGTAATGTCACCCAGATCCCCCTTCCTAAGCATATGCAATGCAATCCATTTAGTCTACCTACAATTTGTCCCATGATCAGAGGTATGAAAGCTTGCAACATGCATGATGCCATCAGCTTAGTGGGTGGAAATCCCAAGGGCATGCCCAATTTTCTGAAGCTTGGATGCTAAATAATGCAAAGTGTCTCAGATTGACTGCTGTAATATCAAACGGATTGGAAATCGTTAGTCCTCCAATATAGCCCTGGTGGTTTAGGGAGTGAACATTACGCACAACATTTGATTTGCTGTGAAATTATTGCAGCATTTCCCACCCCCAGCCCACGTACTGCAGGCAGCAAGCCTGATACCTTCATGGAGATATTCCAGTGCAGCCTCCTTAAGGTTGGGTCTTATAATCAGCCGGGTGGGGCAGCAGCAATTGCACACAGACCTCCTCTGCAGCTTCTCCAATCAGCTCAATATAAAAACAGACCCACAAGCCACCAAGTTCTTTTGTACCTGCACCTGTGCTTTTGTTGAGGCCCAATGTCTGTCTGTGGGATAAATCGATTGGTGAGCTGAATGTCCTCCACAAGTGAGTGAATTGGTGGAATCGACTCAGGGGCACCTCTCTGACAGGAATCCTCACGCCATGGCAATGGGATGGTCAGCCTGTTGAATCATTTCATTCTGAACAATGTCAATGGAGGAGGAATTCTTTGCATGTCAGAAATCGTCTTCCCCCAGCGGATTTGTTCTGCATGAATAGAGGGGCAGATGTCATTTACAAATCATCCGAAACAGTGCTTTAAGGCTCCCAATTTGTTTTTTGAATTGGCAGGCACTGCCTTGAACACACTCTATGTTGGACAATGAGGTGGGATGTGTCGTGGGGGCTTCGTAGCCACTTGGAAGGCCCATAGAGGGGAACCAGGCCTGTCCACTTCCTTTACTGTGTCCATTCCCTCATCATATCACCCAGGAAAGCATGGCTGGAGCGCTGCTTGTGGAAGCTGGCAATGTGGGGTTGGCAGGGCGACTGGTCCTGAAACTAGATTGCAGTTTGAGGGAGAGCATTGAAAGATGGTTTCCAGATGCGAAAAATTTCAAATATATTCGGGTTTACTCAACAGTGACCTCAAACCTTTGAACCGCATGTCGCCTCCAAAGCGGGCAGCGAGTCGAAGAGATCTCTCCCAACACAGTCCTCTTGGTATTGTTTCACAGCGGCAGACTATCCTTGCTTTGAGATGAGACAAATCTCTTGGACAAGTCCACACGTTGTGTGTTAGCTAACGCTTTTTGGCAAAGACTTGCTTGATCATCGAGGGACAATTCGGCTGCAAATGGATGTCTGAACAGCTTTTTCACTCAAATAATTGCCTGTCAAGCACTTCTATTATGTCAACAAGCTGCGTAACAAGTTTGCAACGATGATGGTCGAGGCCAGAGAGGCCAGGCTCGCTGAGGCCCTCAGATACTCCGCTCAGAAGCTCAAAGGCATGGAGGAATTCGGATACACATGGGAAAATTACCATCCTATGCCACCTTCGAATGTCGAGAAAGCTCCTGGCAGTAGCAAGAGCCCCATAGCGCTGGACAGCACCTCGGACAGCGAGGACGACATCCCGCTCGCCAAGCGTGTAAAAAACTCCACCTCACAGTCGCCGCTCAGCGAGGAAGACGTACCACTGGCCAGGCGCATGCCAGGGTCTGGCAGTGCAGCCCAGTCCAGCAAAGCCCAAGCGGATGTGGTCGAGCATGGCATGCAGAGAGAGCGACCACAGCATCACAACATATCAAGTCCAGCCAGCGCAGAGCCAACGAGGGATGCGGGTCCTGGAAATGCTGGGGTGGGGAGCAGAGAGACGGAAGGGGTGGGCGGCAAGCCTGGAGTTTGGGAGGACATAACCCAGCGCAAGGCCACAACCCAGCCGCAGCCCAAAAAGCCTCCCCCAAAGCGTAGCAAGGCCCCCAGCCCAAATCCTGCAGAGGCTGTCATAGACCTGGACTCAGATCCAGAGATGGCCCCCCTGTCGCCTCCACCCAAGACAGGGTTTGGAGTCACCAAGCTCAAGACACTGCAGAGGACCAACCCAAAGCTGGGGAAGGCTGTGAGCCAACTGTGAGTCGCCTGTCCTGCCCACTGACCTTTGCAAGGGCTGACATTGTTGTTGAAGGCTTGCACACAAACCCGGGGCCATGTTGAGATCTCCAGGAGCAACATTTTGCAGCAATCGATTGCACACACAGCTTGTAGGCAACAATGATTCTCTTACACGAATTATCTGATGGTGCAAAGCAACTCTGCATAATGACGTTATTGGAATGACGCAAATCCAAATTACCTGAATCTTCCCCCCCTCATGCCACCTGCCCCCACTTATCAATCTGGACCCCTCATGCTCCTCAAAATTGGCTTTGCTGAACTATTGGAGCTCATCCAAAGGCACAAGAGTACTGAACAAACTCCACTCCTGAATCTGCAAGTTGACTTCCTTTGCCCTGGATATGCAGGCTGAAAACCAAGGGGCAGACATCCTCAAAGCCATCTGGGCTCGCTGTGCAGCTCAACAGGGAGTCTCCTGCACTGGCCAAACAGGTACCGTGGCAGCATGTTATTGCATCTTTGAAGTGGGGGCTGGACGTCAGGGAGACATAGGAACAGTTGTGTCGGATTTGTGATAAGCAGAAAGAGGTTGGAGAGCAATACTGTTGTACTGATGATTTCCAATTACCAGGCAGGTCTTGTGGCCTACCTATGTGCGCTGCAGCTCTCCCCCCTTGCCTTCCGCAAGGAAATTTTTGGCATGCATGACAATGGGGAATTCTCCTTCAATGGGCTGTTTGGGAATTGACCACTCTTACATCATTCAGGTCCTCTGATGAGTTGATTAAAGGCTAGGCAGCAAAGTTTGGCTCAGCTTATGGGAGGGCTCCAAAATGTGTGGGTGCTGGATGTCACAGTGGCGATCTAGCAAATGGTATTGGGCAATTTTGCAGGGGATGTATTGGGCAATTTTGCAGGGGATGAAAGGAGCTCAGAGGGGAGCGGGCGGCAAGCAGGCCAAGGCTGTCACTGCAGCAAACGGCGCGAAGCCAAAGCCAAATTGGAACGCCGCTTCAGGCGCCTTTTGGCAATCCATGGGTGTGGCTGAACCCTCCAAGCCTCTCAGGTCAATCCAATCTTTACTTCCGACATGACTCTGGACTGAGTCGGTGCTCCACGAAGCAAGACAGGCCCATTGCTGACATCGCCGATCCTTGCTCTCCCCGACGTCCCTTTCAATTTGCCAAGTTCGATCCCAAATCCCCAACCTTGAAGCACTAGGTTCACCCCTGAAAAGGGCCATTTGGTCCAATCAACACTCAACATAGCCTACTTGCAGGAAAGCGCCAGCCAAGGCACCTGCTGCGGCTCCCGTCCCAAGGACCAAGGCCCGGGAAGCGGAGAGGAGGGTGCCCCTCAAAAAGGCAACTCAACAGGCGCACAGGGGAAGCCCCCCCAAGCACCCTGCAGGAACCCGCAGTGTGGCTCCACAGCCAGCTACAGCCTCCCCACCGCCGCTGAAGCGCACTCCTGTAGAAGTCATCCCTGAGGGCGTGGACACAAGGAGGAGGAGGGACTCGGAGCAGGGCGCAGGAGCCAAGGCTGTTTCCAGGGGAGTTGATTTGGATGGCACTGTGGAAGAGTCGAAAGCTGCAGGACCCAGTGGTCGTCTGAAGACTCGTGCATCTGGGAGTGGAGGGGTGGGTGTCCAGGCAGAAGGGGTGGTGGGAGTCTCAAGCGGGGGGCCACAGGCAAGGGATTCTCCACATGCCGTGGATCTCACGTCGCCCCCAGCCAGCTCTGGCCAGCCTCCGGAGGTTGTTATTTTGGAGGACTATGGGGCGGCCGCACCTCCCAGGCATGTGCCACCAGCCTTGATAGTAGTTGTCGGATGTGATGTCGGTGTCCTGTCAAATGGTCTTGGCGATCATGACATATCAGGCCACAATGGTCCAACTTATTGAGTTGTGTTGTTCCCCTGCCAACGAGTTTGGTCAATTCCCACGTTCAGGAGACTAATCTGGATTGCCTCTGCTAATTCTAGGACCATATTGCATTCTCCCAGCAAGAAAGAGGCAGAAGTCCTGTGTCGGATGGAAACTGCTTGCCATCCATGCGCTGCACACCAGTGGTGTTTCTGCTACGTTGAAAAGGGTCCTGCTGTTTGCAGAGAGGATGACATTGAGGATGAAGAGTGGAGAACTAGGAGGATAGAGGTGGAAAAGCAGGCACAGGAGGCACGCTTGCTGAAGAAGCGGAAACGGGCTGAAAACGAAGCCAAGATGAGGGCTGAGGTATAGTTTTCTGTTCCTATTCCAGCAGCACAACCTTTCATTTACCCCACTTACAGCTAGCTAACACTTTTCAGCAGTGCAAGGCATGCTGGCTGCATATTGCTGTTGGAATCAGCATCCACTTCTCTTTGCCTTGCATCGTCTTTGTCAAGCCTGGCAGCTGGTACTGATACGAACAGGAGGGTCTTTCAATTCAAAATGCCCCTGACAAACCGCATGAAGGAGATCAGGCCATGTCTCATTGAAGGGAGTTCAGAGTCAAATAATGATGTAACATGGAAATTTATGGTGCAGACGAGGCTGGCCGAGCACAGGCAAGAGCTGGTGGACAAGGAGAACGCGCTGACCCAGAGGGAGCAGCTGCGCCGCAAAGTGAGGGATGGCCTGCAGTTCCGGCTGCGGGGAACGAAGGGGCTCCGAGCGATTCTCATGGCGCTGGGATGCCAGGTCAGTCCACGATGAACAGAATCTGCCATTGCACATTTGAATATGAAGGAGATGTTTGAATAGGTCTTGCTGGATATGGGCGTTTGCTCAAGGAGAGGCGGTGGTCATGCCACTGGTCGTGAAGAAAAGCGCTTTGGTGCTTTACAAATGATCACCCACTCATCACATCCCACTCACAAGAACGATTAGGAAAGGAAAAAGCGACAGGATGAAATGTTCAAGGATGTAGAGATTTATAGGTACCTCTCATCAAATTCCTATGGCATCAGAGGGAATGCAATGCAGGTGGAGGGCGTGAGCGAGGCAGGAGTGAGCAAGGCATACAGAAAAGCCCTGCTGCACTTCCACCCTGACAGGCATGTCGGGAGTCCACTCGAGACGCAATTATATTTTGAGGAAGCCTTCAAAGTCATCTCAGAAGCAAAGAACACTTGACATTTTGAATCCTTTGGAACTGAGTTGAACAAATTTCTGTGCTTGATTTTGGCAAGATTGTATAGTTTGCAGTGTACCATGTGAATTGAAAGCTCACATGGGCTCCTTGTGCCAAATTGCAATGATTGTATGGAAGTTGGCATCTACTGAATTCAAGAGATTTTGTTTACAGTCAATGAGGACCATTGTAGGTCATCCTCCTAGTTTGTTCACTTGAGGGTTACAGTCTAGTCCAAGATTGGGACTTGCTTGTAAGCTGAGCTGAATTTAAACAGAAAGGTCCAGCAATCAGTGACACAGCAGCTGACAGATCATCAAAACCAAAGAAAGCAACGAAAACAAGATCATGACGCTCGACAATCTCGACCTGCAAGCTGTACATGGCTCTGCATCAGACTAGGCCACTGCAGAACTCCTCGTTCAATGAACTTTATTTTCTGCCAGTGTTTCCACAGAGATTATTCTGACAATATCCTTGGTGTCCTGTATCCCCCTCAGACCACCCTCCTCAGCAGTAAGGGGGGCTTCATGATTGAAAAAGGACAAAGGTTGAAAGCAAAATTGTCCAGTGTGTCAATCCAGGAAGCTCGAACTTGCCACTACGCCTCAGCCACCTTCTTCTTCTTCTTCTGCACCCAAAAGATTTCATCAGATGTTGCCTCCCAATCGTCATGGACCAAAGCAACAGATTTATTAGACAAAAGGATGCACTATACCCTCAGACACTGAAACATGGTGAGCAAATAGAGAACAATTCCTCTTGAAATTCATGCTCTTAAATGCTGCACAGCTCTTGAAGGCACCGCCAGACCAGCCTGCTTCACCTCCTTCTTTGCATGACAAAATTGCAGCAGCTTGCTGCATGTTTTGCATTGGTGCAGAGACCCTTTGAGGTGAACACTGGTCGAACAGTTTCACCTTTTTCTTGCCCTCTGGCTCTGCTGTTGAAGCCAGCACCTCGCTGACACCGGCTGCTGCCTCTCCTGCCGTGACCTTCTTCTTCTTTTTTGGCTTCGGCTCGTCTTCCGCGGTCTCCTCTACTGCTTCTGCTTTCCTTTTTGCCTTCTGCAGGTAATCATGTTTTTTCAGCCAAAGTGCAGAAGGGAGGCAATATAAAATATGAATGTTGCCAGCCGCACACACGGTGAATTGTTCCAGCACAGAAAGGACACTTTGGAGTCTTCCTCTGGCGAGTATCTGTACTGCGAGGAATTCTTTTATGCTTGGAAAGAAAGTGAATATGAAGCCCAACACCAAGCCTGACGACCACTCGTACTGAAGCGACTCGACCTTTCATTGCTCCAGAGGAGCGGAGCCGAGAAACGTCCGCTGACGTGTGAAGTCACGCAACGACACTGCTGCTTGGCAACCAAGACCCAGCAGTGCCTCAAAAAAGTACCTTCTCTTTCTTGACCTTCACATCACCGTTGGCCGGCACATCAGCGGCCGGGTTGTACGCCTTGCTGCTGGTGGCGATCGCTGCAGACACCCCGTTCGTTTTGGGGTCGTACGCTGCCTGGTTTGCCTTCTGTCCTAGGGATGCAGCTCCCGTGGCCAGCACCTTGCCCTCCAGCTGCCTCAGCCGTGCCTCCACCTGCAGAACTCCGTTTCTCATGCCCATGCCAGTATTCATGCCTCGGCTTTCTTTGCCGCGAGAAGCCTTCCCGTGGCATAGCAAGCCCTCTTGACAAATATACGCTTAAATCCGAGCCTCCCTCCGCTCTGACATCGTTCCTGGCAGCCACAATGGAATGCCTACCATACTGTAGAAGGCAAAGGATGTAGAGAGCGCAGATTCAATCAGGCATGCAGACACTACAAAGCAAGGGAAGTGAAAAGCAGACAGGACATATGGTAGAGGTTCAAACGAGGTGCTGCACATTCGCGAACGAGAGGTCGTGGGCTCTCTCTCACCTTGGCTCTGTTCTCCAGTCCAATCTGGGCGTCGGCTGCCTCTCCCAGGGCGTCAAAGCGCGTGGAGAGAGAGCACTTGGCTGCCAGCACGCGCGCGATCTTGCCCTTGTACTTGGGGGGGGCCTGCCCTATGAGGCTGGCGTGGTAGATGAGGCCGTACTTGGGCGTCTCGTGCTTGGTCTTGAGCGCCCGGAACAGCGCCTTCTCAGCCCCCAGGATCTGCACCGTGCTGGCTGGCTGCTTCGCCAGGTTCACCAGGGACCCTACGTTTGGTGAATCAGGTCATTTCCGTTTAACTGCAAGATCATGATCTGGGAATGACTCTGGGTATATATAAGGGAACATCTGGACTCGGTCAAGAAAGGGGACTGTCCTTTTGCACGACTTGGGGAGGAGGGGGGGGGGGGGGGGGGGGAAAGCTAGGATACTGTGCTGAGCGAGCGTCGTCCAGGGGTACTGGTTAGAAACGAGAATGCGCGTAAGCTGCAGCTCTGTATCTTGCGGGTGCGGGTGGATATTTTGCTGTTTATACTGGCAGATGCAGTGCGTAGTTCATGTTCACCAGTTGTTGCTATGCATAAGAGTTGTTCCTGCGTCTACTGTGCGTTAAGCAGGAGGCTTGGACCTTAACTGTCACCTTTGCTACTTGTAGAGTTCAAGCAGCAAAAGGGTCAAACCCTCGATACGGGCAAGCATACTTGTGTTGGATTATGAGAGATGGCACCGATGCTTCACCTGCGTGTGCTATGAGGCGTGCACCCACCAGCTCCCCCACCAGTATGGTCAGATTGGGGGCGATGGCGATCATCCTATTTTTCAAGTACTCTGACAGCTGTGCTCTGTAGTCGGCCAGCGCTATGACCTGCAAGAAGCCACTAGACTCAACGGCTGGATCTAGCGCTCTGTATTATCAAGGTTGCGTAGCAATATCTGGTTTTTGACTTTCGTAAGCTATCATCAAGAGGACCAAAACCCCACATGCGCAGTGAAAATCAATATGGCAGCGTTCTGGAGATCACATTGCGTACCCTGCAAAGACTGCTAATGCCGCAGGATATCTGGGACAACAGAGTTGCAAAATGCACGATCTCCATGCGACCAACCTCATGCAGCAGTACATGAAGGGTAGAGGAGGCATCAGCACAAGCTCTGAAATTTTGCCCCTGTGAGAGATGAACTGCACCTTGGAACGAGAGGGCAGGGTTGGTCTGAAGGGGAAAGGGAGCGCTGACCTGGTCGCACAGGGCACAGATATTGAGCATGTCCTCCTCACTGACCTCTGTGCCCATGCTCACCACAGCTGCCTCCTTGAGCTGCGCCTCCACCTCCTCCTCAAGGCTGATGCCCGAGAAGTCCACATCTGCAGCCTTCTCCCTCGTCCCCATCATCTTGATCTGTGGCCACGCCGACAAGCTTATCAGCATGTTCATGGGAGCTCTGAAGCTGCTCCATATCCCGACAACGTCTTACAAGGATCTCTGCCTTTGCGCGCTGCGAAGGAAAATTGATGGCAACATATTTTCTTCCTCCTTTGCTGCCTCCAAGTTGTCCTCCCGTCACCTTCCCTTCCACTACCTCCCACACTCTATACTCGCTGTACCTTTTAGAACTGCAAGCATTCTCGCCAAGTAATGAGGGCACCTTCCACATGTATCGATGTTTGATAAAAGCATTCAGATCTCCATCAGCTGCCTCCACCGCTTTGAAAGACCCGTGGAAAATGCCATACTCAATTCTATATCTGACTCTGCTGCCGCCTCATCGCCTATCGGAACTTTGGCAGCAGGGCTGCTCACCGCCTTGGCGTATGTGACATTGTCGGCCACGATGCGCGTCATCTCGGGGAAGTGCCACCCGTACCACTCCCTCACGCGCATGGCGTACGTGTTGAGCTCCTTGTCCAGATCGTCCAGCAGGCCGATGGCTTGTACAATCATCGTGTCCACCTGCAGTCTCGAAGCCACTTTCCATTCCAGATCTCATCCTGGGTTAATGTAAGGACTGATTATAATATACCTGCACAATAATCTCAAGGGCATTTCACAAGAGATACATTCCTTCCGAAACTTGCGAATCAGCTGGCTGACTATCTCAGAGAGCTGCAGATCACAGCAGAGCTGGCAGTGTTCTTCCAATTTCTATTCAGACACCCCTCCTTCCAAACGGCCTGCCACCCATTTCCTAGCTCTCCCAGCAGCAAGGTAATCACCTTGTCTGGGCTGAATTTGAGCTTGTATCTGGAGAGGCTGTGGCTCAGGCCCAGCGACATCGGGGTCAGGTCATGCCCAGCCAACCCACTGCACGGAATGCCACATTGTGTTGCTTCTTTGGTTGCTAGTACTGCATGGTTAAGCCAATGTCCTCCTCAAGGTTGCCTCCTCATGCCATGGCCTTCCTTTTTATTGAGAACCAGCCCAGATGCAAGTAAGATATACTTTTTCAAGCTTTAGCCAAGTTCGCTCACATGGATTGCATTGCTTGATCACACTATGGCCTATTACTCCAAACCGTACAAAGGCAGCAAGCAAGCGTCAGTGGGGGTGTCACCTAATCAGTCCATTGAGCTGGCCGCGCACCCCCCTGGCAAGCTCCAGGATGTTCGAGCTGCACCACAGATGACACAGTTCAACACGTGCCTGAACGAGTATTGCGGGAGGAGAGACGGTCTGTCCAGAGACCAAGGTGCCAGCTAGGATGCGATTCATACTGGGCACAGTCGACATGCATGAAGTTTTTCCCTTCTCCTTGCCTGACAATCATTGTCAAGGAATGCTGGCAAGAATGCGCACTTGTACACGCAGTCGATGCCCATCTTCTCCTTGACAATGCTGCCCAGCTTGGAGTCCAAGACAGCCAATGTTTCCCCCACAGCATGTTTCTTCAAGAGCTTCTTCAAGCCTGCAGCACGACCAATGGGATTCCTTGCATGCTCTGCAAATTTACTTACCCTTGCTACATGCACCCGCAAAATTTTACCTACAAATCCTTTTAAATTTCTGGACAATACTTGCAGAATATTCAATCCCTGTCCTGCCATGTATAAAATTGGTAATTCAGGCTACCGCCGTTTACGTCCCCTGCTCCTCCATGATCAGTACCCCTGGGAGGTTGCCTTTGCTGATCTTGCCATCCACCAGGGCGCTGGCGGCAGCCAAAGCATCTGTGGTGTTCTCAAACTTCTGGAAGTGTTTCAACTTCACAATCTGCAGCAGCAATGAAGTCAGATCAAGAGCAGGCGTCAACAATCCGCAAGGAGAGACAGGGCTGACACCAAACTGAAAAAAAAACACCCCATCACAATTTTGATCATGAAGCATGTTACCCTCACCTTCTCTGCTTTGCCGACGGTCTCGAAGTCTTCCCATAGATTCTGCACACGGTTTCCTGTCACAAGTGCAACCTAGTACTGGAAACGACTGGACTTGCTTTCTTCGACAGCCCTCACCTCTGTCTCTTGTAGCTTGTTTTCCTTGAGGACCTTGAACAGCGCAAGTCCAGCTGCAGTCTCAAAGAGAAGCAACATCTTCTGAGCTGTTCGTCAGATCGAACGCCGTCTTTGAGTGGGTGTTTCCAAAGCCAGAATTTGATGCACAGCCAGAATGAAGGTAAAGCTATACTTCGAATACGCAGAGATGGCAGTTCAAGTACCAACCAGAGCGACGGCAGTATCAATTTTTTGTCGAGCTTTTCTTAGTAACATGTACAGGCTGGTGGCATTTACAGGTGAGAGAGCTGGCTTCAATGCAATTTCGTCAAATGTGGTGATCCTTGCTGAGACCTTTGGTTTGATGAGCATCATGGGAGATCCTGCAAAAGTCGTGCAGGTCGTGAATGAAGTCGGAGAATTCAACGACGCTTTGGAGGACTTCGTTCAACGAAGTTCTGTGGGCAATGCAGGCACAGATTATCAGATTGTAGCAATCACTGGACCCCAATCATCTGGAAAGAGCACCCTGATGAACGTCCTGGTGAGGCACTAGCTTGTTGAGACGCAATCTACTGTATAAAGCTCACTGCTCAGCAATGTCATAAGTATTGCAAATTTCAATGCTCAGAAATATTTATTGCTGCAGTTCGGTACCAAATTCGAGGAAATGGACGCATACAGTGGCCGCTCTCAGACAACAAAGGGCATTTGGCTGGCAAACTCCCCCAAGCTGAGCGACCCCAGCTCCTTCATAATAGACCTGGAGGGCTCAGATGGAAGGGAGAGGGGGGAAGACGACAACAGCTTTGAGCGCCAGAGCTCCCTCTTTGCTCTGGCTGTGGCAGACATTCTGGTGGTCAATATGTGGGCCAAAGACGTTGGGAGAGAGGCTGGCGCCGGGAAGCCTCTGCTCAAGACAATCTTCCAGGCAAGCACCCTCCTGGCATCGACAGACGATGCAGATGCATCCTGCATTGTGCCACAATGAAGAGGACCTGTCAATGCTCGTGTGGGAAGACAATGATGGCATCCACTGCTGCGGATGCCATCATCGCCATAATTGTGCATGCTGGGCAAATCAATAGATGTCAAGATGGTGCAGAAGTATGACAGCAAATTGCAGCACTACAAGCCTGATGCGTCATGTACTTGACCTCCGACACTGAATTCCCACTCCTCAATCCCACATTTATGTTTGTGGGACCACCATTCATATGTGCACGCCTATGAATGACTCTGCAGGCAGTCATGATGGCACATGGTAATGCACAGCTGCATGTCCCAGATTCAATCCCCGTTGAAGTGGCAGATGTGCAGGCTACACAGATGATGGAAAAAAGGGACGAAATTCAAAGCACACAAGTGACATCTGCTGTGCAGGTGAATTTGAAGCTCTTTGCACCTGACCCCAACAAAGCGCGGACCATCTTGCTGTTTGTGTTTCGAGACCGCACAAAAACACCCCTGCAGCGCCTCGTCCAGACCTGGGAGGAGGACCTGTCCCAGATGTGGGCCTCCATTGCAAAGCCGGAGCAGTACGAAGGCAATGCCTTCACAGACTTCTTCGAGGTGCGTGTGTGAGAAAGCAAATGACGTAAAATACTGGTGACCACGGTGTCCCTTTGCCTCTCCATTCAGAGAAAATTCCGGCCGGAGAATTCAATTAAGCAATACCTGCAACGCAAATTGAAGGCGTTTCTAAACTCCTAATCTTGTTGTGAACCGACCAACTCAAGCCTGTTGTGCCCTCTGTCCTTCTTCACGAGTCACCGAACAGCAAATACACCATTTTGAATTTCAGAATTTCTCAACAGATGCGAATGCTTTCTGGAAGTCTTGATCAATCGGAGGCAGTATTATGATTTCTTCAGCGGAGGAGATGCTGTACTGGGCTTCATCCAATGATTGCACGTACTCAATCCCAGGTGGCAATGCTAGAAGGGGATCAGGCTGATGCAGGTCAAGTACGCATCACTGCCAAATTTTGAGGACAGAGAGGAGGAATTTCTGGCGGAGAGTGTGCTGCTGCGGAAGCGGTTCACAGTGGACGGTATCTCTTGGCCTCTTTTCTTGCTCATGCACAGTCTCTGAGGATTGAATTTGATGCCCCGCCTCCAGAATTGAGAATAAGTAAAGTGTTCAAAAATATCAATACTAAGCCAGGCGATGGGCAGGATTCCGAAATTGGGCGGTCATTGGAGATGTTGTAGCATTGTTTGGATGATTGAAATGACCGTTGCTCATCATCATTCCTATTGCTGCGGTTTGGCCATGATTTCTGCTCTCGCTCATAGGCTGATATTGATGATAATTGTCAGCTGCAGGGGATGATAGCCTGGTGCGGTCAAGCCCTGACAAGCTCCCTGGCAACGTGCTGACTCTCAATTTCAAAAATATTTGGGAGGTCATCAAGGACCAGAAGGACCTCAATTTGCCGGCTCACAAGGTCAGCTCCTAAAACCCCCCAGAATTGCTCTGTATATCTCATTGTCAAAGCATTCACGGCACCTTGTGTTTGAATTTCAACCCCCTTGATCTCCTCCATACTTCTGAGTGCAAATAAAGATTTCGATTTGAAACTGTGGTACAGATTATGGAAGAGACAGTCAATACTGTTCTTTATTGTCTATCTTTGGCCGTCATGCATCGGATGTGAGAATTATTTCATCCACATCTACGTGCTGAAATCTCACAAGACATTCAAATTGCAGGACCCTACTCTTGCACACACTTGCACTTGGGTGAGATGACCTTCGGAATTCAGCCGAGACATGTCGTCGAAGCATCAGTCAGACACCTCAATAAGGCGGCAATCCTGCCAATCTGAGATCCTGTAAGCCCCGCAACCTTGGGCCTTTTAGGAGTGTCCTCAGGATCCTTCGGTGCAGGTGATGGTGGCCAACGTGCGGTGTGAGGAGATCATGCTGGAGAGGCTGGGCCACCTGAAGGAGCAGGAGGAGTGGCAACTGCTCGCCAGCAGTGCAGCAAAGCAACTGGTTGCAGAATTTGGCATGGTCGCAACAGCCCTCCTCAGCAGTTGCCTCTCAGGTGTGTTGCCTCTGGCAGGATGAGGCTGGCATGCAGGTGTCAGGTGCTGTGAGAGGGTTTGTGAGGAGCTGACTCGTTGCACTAGACATGCAGGTCATGTTCGAAATAGTATGACTCTCTTGGTATCGCCATGAATCATTCTCAGATGCACTGAAATTCACGCTTCTGAATTTTGCAGGCTATGATGAGGAGGCCAGGTACTTTGAGGTGGGTGTGCGCAGCAACAAGCGTGAGGAGCTGGCCAGCAGAGCGGTGCAGGTGCTGGGCGTTCCGTTCAGGCAGCAGATAGCCCTGCTGCAGCAAAGGTGCATCGAGATAGCAAAGGAAGCCTTGTCCCAGGCCGAGAGCGACACCTCCAACTTCCTCTCTCTAGCGACCATGTAATCTCTTTCTCCTTGCATTGCTTTCGGCTCTCTCCTCTCTCCCACCTCCATGTTGCCTTTCCAGTTTGCCTGTTTCATCCTGGTAGTGTCACCTCATGGGCTGATGCTGAAACTCTTCCTTCAGGTGGACCTCTGACATTTTCGCATGCCTCTGACTGCCATTCAGTGACCAGATGTTGCTTGTGGGGTCCAGCTGCTGGCATGACTGGCCCTCATGCAGGTGAAGAGCCTCACTCTGTGTTAAGGGGTGTTTCTGCCTTGCTTCCAGGGCCAAGAAGGGCGCCTTGGAGGAGTTCTCGTCTTGGGCAAAGCGCCTCACTGTCGAAGGGGCTGGCTGGGACACGACTGCAGCAGAGCAGGAGCTGCAGAGCGACATTGACAGACACATTGAGAGACTGATCGCCTCCAAGGCAAATACATTTTTACATCCCTTCCATCACTTGAAAAAAGCTGTAAAACAAGTCTCATGGCAATTATACACGTCAAAGGTAAAAGGGATTGACTGGGGTTGCTTTTGTTGGGAGGAGCTGGGAATCGAGCATGGGTCCCTCAGGTGGATGTGCTTCAAGAACATGGTGTGCTCATATCAGGGGCCTTGCGGAGCTTTTGAGGCTCTATAGATGTGTTTTGAAGGTAGAGGATGCAAGAGAGGACATCACTTGACACGGTTGCAGGTGGCTGAGGCAGTAGGGGAGGCAGAGAACAGCACCAGGAAGGCCCTCTCAGCGCCGGTCATCTCCATCTTGGACCTCATGCCGGCAGACGTGTGGGCGCGCCTGAACCGCCTCATGGCCACTACTCTGCCCAAGGAGTCCCAGGTCAGTCAGAGTGTGCTGATCGTGCATCAACAGTGGCCAGCGGACCACCCTATGGCACATTGGGACCTTTTAATCATTAACTGGGAGAAAATTGGGAGCGCCTCCTGGTCTTTTGACAGCCAGAGTCAGTCCCAGAAACCCAAATCAGCTGTCTGATGCGGCTGCGCGATATTTTCTTGAGGCGTGTCTCACAAGCTGGCTGGCAAGGCACTTGGGAATGTTGTCTAGTGCATGCCATTGAGATTTGCCAGGTTGTCTGCTCAAATGCAGTGCTGATAGGGAATGGGCTCAAGTAACACTCACACAATCTTGGATCTTGGATTGCCTGCATGCACACTCAGACATCCACACCTGTGCAGGCATTGATGGCTAGCGTGCAAGGCTATGGGCTGAGCAAGGAGGAGCTCGCGAAGCTGCAGAGCAACCTCACCACCTTCGCAAGCGGGCGCATTGCTGCCCACATGCAGGAGGCAGCCAACACAGCCCTGAGTCGGATGAAGGACAGGTGGGCCTCCCACGCTAGCATGGCAGCATTTGAACCCTCTTGCTCCATCACAATTGCACTGGAAGACAAGTTCTTTGTGCTTTTTGGTTTACAACATCCCGCACAGGTGGTCGGTACCTGACATGCCGCAGAGTGCAATCAACATAATAAACTGTTCTTGTTCAAAGGTCTGCTAAAGGCAGCAGGAATTGTTCCCAAGCCATTGTTCATTTTCAAGAAGCACAAGTGCAGTGGCTTTTTGACAACCCCTGAGAAATTGGAAAACGGTCTGCGTCACGAAAGCTGCATGAACACACCAGAACATGCGCCTTCAGTGTATTTTAGCAAAGCCATATTTCGCAATTTGTATGCAACAGAATCCCAGTCGATGGACTGCAGGTTCTCCGAGGTGTTTGGGAGGGACGAGGCAGCGCTGCCCCGGCGGTGGGGCCCGCGCGAGAACATCACGGCCGTCATGCACCGCGCCTACCACGAGGTGGCCGTGCTGCTGGCCCAGATTGCTGTCATCCGGCTTGACAAATCCCAGGTGGGCTTTCCTGCCAAGTCTCATGGAAACATCTGGGGGTTAATATCTTCGGCAGTGCTCGATTGGATGAACATCCATCGAAATACGATAGGATTGTGGTTTCACAGGCTGGGTCTCATTGAGGAGCTTCCTGCTCCTTGGTCAGCACACACCTGCTTCTGTGGCCTGCCATGGAGATATGCAGCTACAATTATTGCAAAGATTTGCGATTGTTAACCATTAAAGGATGGAGAAGCTTCTTGCTGGGGAGTGGAGAGTCAACTGTAAAGGCGCCCAAGGGTCCTCACCAACACTGCAAATGTCCTCTGATTCAAGCACCAAAGCTGAAGATCAAAAAAACCAATCTCGTGAATCTTTTACTTTTGCAGGCAGAGTATGCTGTGGTGGACAAGGCCATTCAGAGTCTGGCTGCCGGCCCCAAGAAGGCAGAGGAGGAGAGCACATCTTCACAGGAGGAGGACGAATTTGACATTCAATCAGCTTCAGAGTGGCCAGGCATCAGGTGATGAATTGAAGTCTACCGTAATGCACATACCACATTGCCTTGAAGGTTCAGCTAGAGGGAATATTGAAACATACGTAGCAATATTTGGTTGATCTTGGTTAGTTCGGAGGATCTTCAGGAAACAACTTTAACGATAGCCGGATTTATCATGGCATATTCCAAATCTTCTCGCTGTGCAATTGCTGGCAAATGTGTATTTCAAAAGCACTCTGGACGTTCCCGTTTTGCCCACCTCTTGATTTACCCTGGCATTCCTGTCTGGCTGAAAGATGCTAATGCAATTTGCGCATGAGCAGGCGGGAGAGGGTGCTGCTGGCGCCACCTGAGTGCCGTCGCCTGTGGCGGCAGTTCAACTCTGACTCCGCCTTTGTCATCCAGCAAGCCCAAGCCACTCAGGTGCATCCCCTCTGCTCTGCATTCTTGGAGGTGCCTTGGCTGCCAACAGCCTGCCATCAATCGTGTTAAGCATGGAACACCAGATACTCTGAGTTCTTCCAGCTCACTGGCCGGCATGTATCGGCTCATGCAATGGCAATTAGGAAGCAAGATTTTGGAAGCGCTTCCTCTCCTTGAATATTGATGCATTGATGACCTTTTGTGATTGGGATCACTACCGTCCGGCTTACATGATTTTCATTCATACAGGATCTCAGTTGAGATCTCTGTTGGGGGGGAGCCTGCACAATTCTGCTGTCTTTAACTGGAAAGCCTCTCTGTTCTCTCCAAATTGCCAATTTACAGCCACACCTATCCTGGAGTGGTATTCCTTCTCAGTAAGAGCGTATTCAGCATCTTCATCATACACAAATTTCCCCACTTCAACCCCACGCATGGTTGCCCCAATAAGACCACCTTTGCCAGCTGCCAGTGCAGCCCCACCTTCGCATGCAGCTTTCTCTCTATGGCCTGCACGTAGGTGCTGAACGCTGTTCACGTCGACAGGAAGCCAATCGGGCAGCCAGCAACCGCATGCCCCCGCTGTGGGCAATCGCCGCCATCGCCGTGCTGGGGCTGAACGAGTTCATGGTGGTGCTGTACAACCCCCTGTGGCTGCTGTTCCTGGTCATGGTCTTCCTGTTCGCCAAGACAGTGTACCAGGAGCTGGATGTCGATGGCGAGCTGCAGGGAGGGCTGCTGCCGGGCGTGCTGGCCATCTCCTCCAAGCTGGTGCCAGTCGTCAAGCAGGCAAGCCACAGAGTCGTCATCCTCTTGCTTGGTCTCTGCCCCTCAATATGATGGGTGTCTTCTCTGCAAAGGTCCTGTGAAGACCCAGCAAACATCCATAAGATGCGTCTCACTTCCTGCCTGCCCTGAAGGGAGGCACCGGCGAGGGGCTGGCAGTACATGCAGGGCTTGAACGAGCCAAGAAGTGGTGATGCTGAGTATTGTCCCCCAGGGCCCAGACAAGACTGTGGCCCCTTATGAGCGTGGCGGAGAAAGTGATGGCCCATTTGGTTTGAGCATGGCGCATGTGACGGTCCGCTTGGCAGTAAAGTGGTCAACACAATCTGCTTGCATGCAGGTGACGCAGCGCACTGTGCATCAAGTGCAGCGATTTGCACAGAATCCTGGTGAAGTGACGGAGGCCCTGAGGGTTTCCTCTCACCAGGAGGCAAATGCTGGGCATGGCAGGGAACAGGAATTGGAGCTGAGCCGCCTCCGCCTGTCTCAGGCAAAGCAGTCTGACTCAGAAAGCCATGCAGACACCCATCAGCAATGGCAAGGGAAAGACGTCCCCAAGGCCAAGGATGTTTGAGCAGATCAGACTACCGACCATTTTTTGTAGCTAGATTACAGCAGCTCCCTCTAGGTGAGTAGCAAATTGTAGAGAACAAACTGCATGTGTGGAGGGAGGAAATTGCGTAATTGCAAATCCAGGGTAGCATCAGACCGTCACGACAAGCCTGGTCAACATCGCCAGTTGTGAACAGTCCTGAGCGACAATACGCTCACCTAGCTAAGACATTCTTTCTATCTTCTGGAAGGCATTTCTCCGATGAACAAATTTGGTTGTACCCATTTTAGATTGCAGGCACAAGCGTTTAATCAAAATTTCAGTAGCTAGCACTCATAATCACCAGTAGGAATGTGATGCTGATCGACAGCACAACACAACAAAGCTGCAGTTGTCAGTGGCATTTGGTGCAATGCCTACAAGAAGACGATGCATGCTCCAGGGCAATTCTCCTCAATGTGATCATCACAGTGGCTCTCCTGCTACTGCGTCTTTGGGCTCACGTAGGGCTTCAACTGCAAAACGACGTTTGCTGTCTCAACCCCTGAAATGACGATCAATGAGTCACAAAGATGTGAAGGCAAGTGCAGACATTAGCTAATGGCCAAGCAATTACCTTCATGTCTGTCAAATCAGGGACCACATATGTGGGCAGTCGGTCTGCAATGACATGGAAGGCACCTGCAAACAGGATCTCGTGTCACTCCTGCTTCGAACACCCCTATTAAACCTATTTTAGCACGAGTCAATCCAATACTGCATCTCAATCAGACACAGAAGCTTTGGGGGTGTCGGGACTGCAAATTGCCGCTGGGCAAACATATCCATCCATGATCTCTCCTTGAAGCCTCTCACCTTTGTTGCCAGACTTGCCAGTGTTCTTGACGCCCTTTCCCTTGTAAAAATTCCTTGGTCCTCGCTTGGAGTTGAGTATCAGCAGCCCTTCTCTGGGAACTCTCCTGCCTCTTCCAGCTAATTCTCCCAGTATCCTCCCTATCATCTACCCCCAGCCAATCTTGGAGGCAGCTAGCTTGTCTCTGCAGCAATTCGAAATGTCGACTGCCTGACTACATTGCCTATTCGAGACATGCAAGCGGTGCTCAAAAGTAAAACTCGCATCGAAACGCGTCATGAGTCTCAACAAATTAGAATAGTAATTAATGTGTGTGTAATCATACCTCTGTAGAAGCAGGTATGACTTTCTGGATGTGTAGAAGAGCAGATGCCGAAGCAGTTGTTGCCTCAATCTTGGTTTTGGAGATGGAGAAAACCTTTTTGGGTGAATTGAGGCTGTTCGGTACGGTGTCCAATGTCCAGAGTGCGTTTTGGGTCCTCTGCTTGTCAGCAAACCCCCCCCC
>QAXI01000414.1:454536-525891 GCA_004335615.1 Chloroidium sp. JM
CCCCCCCCGCCGGAAAGCAATTTCCCTTGGCACAATGGCGGAATTTGCTGAGGCTTGTTTCATCAGGTATCCACATGCGAAAGGAACAATGGAGGATTGCGGGAAGGAGCTTGCTTTTGAGAAAACAATATCAAGTCAGCCAGACCTAGGCTGCCCTGTCAGAGCATGCTTTCCTGCGAGTACTGGTGGCAAACATACTGGCATATAAAAGTATATATTAGAGGCGCGTGGAAGGGAGCCAAGGCCATCCAGCCCCCAAGGGAGTAGAAACATAAAAAATCCACTCAGCACTATCGGAACATCTACAAAGCTCACCATTGTACAAGCAAGGTCGAGTCACACAGATCCAGGGCAAATGCAAAGGACATTCTACAGATACTCATTGGCAACTTCGTCTGGAGTTTTGGGTTTCAGCTTCTGCGCTCCCAGCTTCATCGGGCGCGCCCCCACCCCTCGCCCCCTACCTCTGCCTGAAAGAACTGGCCGCTTCGCTGCCCCAACGGGTGGCTTGGCTGCTGCTCCTGCACTTGCAGGTGGCAGATGACAAGGCTTGCGATGTCCACTGGCATTGCTTGAGGACACGCACAATCAATGTCTGGTTGCATGTGAAAACTTGAGGAGGTGAGAATGCAGATCTCACGCTCAGTGCATGAAGAGGCGTGATCCCCCTCCTGCAGCTGGCAGGAAATGCTGGCACTGGCAGGAGTACCATGCCACAACAGGGACCTTCCTAATTCACAGAGAATGAACACACCCTCAATAGACCCTCTCCTCCAGGCAAAGAGAGGCGCACCATCTGGCACAGAGGGTGCAGCCCTGGGCGGCGGTTTTCGCCGGGGGGGCTCGTCGTCGCCCCAGTCGTCCTCGCTCTCCCAGCCCTTGGCGTCGTGCACTGAGGCAGTGGTGCGGCTTTCAATGGATCCTGCTCTGCTGGCGCTGGCTGCCCCGTTTGCGGTCAAGCCATGGTTGGAGAGCTGGTCCACAAGGTCCTGTTCTACTTCCCACCCCTGTCCGGAGATGCTGCCACCCGCAGAGGAGGCATCATCCCTGACCTCCCTGGCAGACATGGTCGCCACCGGTTGGCTTGCGGCTACTGCACACATTCATTTTGCCGATTTATCTTGTGGTGGAATAAGTAAGTCGATCATGGTGGGTCAGACATCAGACCCTGCGCGGGGACCTTTTTCGACAATTCAATTGATATAGAGATAAGGTGAAAGGAAAGCGTCCCGCCCATTGAACACGACTCGTTTCATCATGGCTTCTGACCAAACCTCACAGGATTGTGCCAAGCACAGGTCAAGCGAGCCAAGGAGCAGCATCCAGCGTGAGATGATGCTGCAGGGCAGTTGAATACGGCAGCAAAAATAGAATACCTGGCCTCGGCTGCTGAGCTAGGTTGGCGTCCGACGGAGAGGCTCGCAGGGAGGTGGCGGAGGAGATGGCCCACCCCAGGGAGCCCCCCATGAGCCCTGCGGTCCACCCAGCACCGGACTGCCCCTCACCCTCCTTTGCTGTACTGCCTGGCAGAGCAAACAGACACACTCAGGTGCCAAAATTGCAGTACTGACATCCCTTAGTGCGTCATCTAGTTGGCCAGCAAGGACGACGCCTGCAATGTGGGTTGCATATTTTGTCAGTGAGAGGAAATACTCTACGGTGCACTTCCCTGAACATAACGGCCTTTCAGCACAAATCCAGGCAGTCCTGGAGGATCATCAACACCTTCGGAACTTCACCCCTCCTCCGCCTCACAGCAACAATTTGACACAGCAATCTGGCAAAAGTGGTTACCTGCTGCAGCTGCTTGCTCATCCAGCGTCTTGGAGTGGTCGTTGAGCACCTTGGAGAAGTCTGCCAGGGCCTGCAGAGCGGTGCGGCGCACCTCCGCCACAGGGTCGATAGTGAGGGGTGCCACTGCCGGCAGGATCCTTGTGGCAGCCTCCGCCGGGGCATGCAGGTCTGACGTTGCCATCATTGCCTGCAAGCGGCCAACGATTGTATGCCTACAAGACAGACCTTGCAGCAGAGACGATGCGTAAGGATGACTTGAAGCTTCCATTCCGGGCATCTGCGTGATGTGCAGCAGGTGCTGCCGACTGTGGAATCCCCCTGAATTAGGCTTGAGCATGATTTCGTACACAACATTTCTTGAGAATTATAGATCCAGAGAAGGATCTGGGAGGAGCTGAGTGAGCTCAATACGCATGGCGGTCCTTCGCTACCCCTTCCCAAGGCCCAACAGACTTGAGCAAAGCTCCTGCTTTGAGCATGGCATCTAACCTTGAGGCCTGCTGTTCGGGCAGGAGGGAAGGTGTCCTTCAGGGCGCGGGTGAAGGCGTTCAGCAGCACCCTCTTGCAGGTGGCCTCTGACAGGTGTTTGGCCAGGTTGCCCAGCAGGATGGTGGTGTTGGCCCTGATGGGAGCCTCCTCATCCACCTGCAATGCGTTATATACCTCGCCACCAAAGTCCAATTGAGAAGCGGTCATTGACGGTCAGGGAATTGGATTCCTAGCCAGCCTTGATTTGCATGTCCATGTCAACCTTCTCGACCTCCCCAAAATAGTTTGCTTCCTTTACTACTATCTTCTTTTCGTTAGGTAACCTTAGGTCTAAAGCTTGACAGTGTGAGAATGCCCAGCTTAACATTGATCCTTCTTCGCTTGCAGATCTGTGATCCAACTCCCACCTGTCCTAGAGAGGAGCCTCCTCAAATAGACTGCCTGAGGCATTGTCATTTCAGATTGAGTAATGGAATTTGGGCAATTCATTTTTCACTACTGGTCGTGCACCAAAGCCCTAGAGGTCACCAGAGCTGGCTTCAAAGAAGAATTATCAATAAGAACTCAGAACAGGCACAAGGCTGTGAAGGAATCAATTACCTGCAGCTTGGCCAGGTGCTTGAGGAGGGACTGGTTGACCGTCTTCTGCGACAGCTTGGGGGCCAGGATGAGCATGGACTTGAGCGTGAGCTCCCGCAGGTATGCATTGGTGTCCGAGAATCCGGAAGCCACCTGGGGGTAGATCTGGCTCTCTATGGTGGCCTGCATGTGGCCACTTCTGTGAGATCACGCAGCCTGCATGCCTGCTGCTGAATCTGATGGTTCCGCATCATGGTGATAGACCTCTTCACTATTTTAGAAGCACATGCTCTCCTTGTCAAACATATGGGGACTTGTACAAATTGGACTCTGATGGAGGTGCTGTGAGTGATCTAGCTGCTGCCAAAGACGAGAGGTGAGGATCAGCACATTAAGGTAACGCAATTACTCAGTCATTGAAATGTGTAGAAAAGGCTGAAACAGGAATTCTTGACTTTGGGAAACAGGAAGGTGACAAACAGATTCACAAAATTTTGGAAACAAATGGACCTGATCCAAATGAGGTCCATAGGAGTCAATGTTCTCCAGCAGGCTGCGGCGAATGGATCGGTCTGTGGATGTGAACAGGCGGGAAAGAGCCGGCACCACACGCTTCCCAAAACTCTCTGAGTCCAGCGTCTTGCCAATCTGCAGCATGGCGGCCAAAGCCACCGCAGGCGCACCCCCAAACTCCAGCGCACCTGGCAAATCACTCGAGCGTCTCACCACAGGAACTTTATTATTGAACTTGCAGTCAGCAAAAAATAGCAGTAAATGCCATCGCCAAGATTGGTACCTCCAGCCCCCCCAGGTCAAACATGACAGGACCAACCACAAAGTCTTTGACAGCCTCATCAGCTTTCAAGAAGACGGTGAGCCAGCAATCACAGACAGGTCCTCGGCCCCCAAATCAGATTTTGATGCTGTGGCTGGCAAGCAACCCGCCATCATAATGATTTGCGTTGTTTCTCAGCTCCAGCCCTCAGCAAAGGGATTGTGTTCCAAATGCCTACCTGCCAGCATGGGCAGCAGCTTCTGTTGAGCAACAGGGAGAGGCACGGAAGGGATGGCAGCCGGCAGCTTCCTGAAGAAGGCATCCTTCTCAGCGGAGTCCTTGACGGCCAGGTTTTCCAGGAAGGAGATGGTGTCCACCAGCTTGTTCTTCAGCACGCTGGACTCTGCCAGCTTGGAGGGGTTCAGGCGGCGTGTGGGCGCCGATGCCAGCAGGTGCTGGTAGTCCTGAAAAGGTACCAGTGCTGGTCATCCTTTAAACGTGTTGTTCTAGGTTTGCACATGTGCCCCTGAGGGAGCCCAGAAGCGAAGCAGTAAATGCTTTAGCAGCCGCTGACGGGAAGCGGAAAAACCTGATCCCGCCTTGATAGAATCCACACCTTGATAGAAACCACACTTTTCTCAACATCTGCCAGCATGCAGTGAAGCTTCCATGCCTGCCATGCTCTTGCATATGTGAGGACAAAACAGCAGCTGTGGCAATGGAGAGGTGACAGCCCACCTGGGCCACGGGTTTCGGGATATCGTCCAGATTCCTGAGGCCCTCAGTGCGCTGCAGGGGCTGCCCGCTGTACGCCTCCTGCATGAGGCACCCCAGCCCCCATGCATCCACAGCCCAGGGGGGTGCTTGC
This sequence comes from Chloroidium sp. JM, assembly GCA_004335615.1. Lineage (NCBI taxonomy): Eukaryota > Viridiplantae > Chlorophyta > Trebouxiophyceae > Watanabeales > Watanabeaceae > Chloroidium > Chloroidium sp. JM. The sequence continues at coordinate 459,042 of QAXI01000414.1, forward strand.
CCCACAGCCTCCCAGTCCTCCTTGCCAATCTCTGCTGCCTTTCGCGCCTGGCTCACCTGCCCAGAATCATGCCGAAGTGAGAAAGTGCCTTCGACGTTGTGTTTTCTGGTGCGTGAATCAACAATCGGTCGACTGCATGATGCTCGCTGAGCTTGAATGCTGTGGATTCATGTGAGGATGCAGAGTACCACATGAGACATGCTGATGGGAGGGGCCGCACCATTCTTGCTGAGTATCTGAGGGGGGAGTCATAGGAGGTGACCCCTGAGTGATCTGACAGCAGGTCAAAACCGCTGAGGCGCCAGTCCAGCTGCGGAGTGACCACCACTGCATCCATGCTCAAACCCCCATGTATCTGCACAACTCATACTTCACGCCTTTATGATAATGAGTGTGTTCCACATATCGTGCTCCTGACTGGTTTGCAGTCTCATGCATAGACATGTTGTCTCAAGGCGGCAAAATTTTATAGCACCTACATATCTGAAGCATGCAAAAGCTTCCAATAAGCTTAAGGAGGGCTCCAAGCAGGTATGCAAGATCAGCTCTGTACCAAAATTCAACTGCTGGCAGTGCCTTACCAGGCTGCACTCATTGTTGAGAAAGGATACGGCCTTGGCAATTTGGTAAAGACCCATGGTGACATACTCCTTCCTGCACATTCCAAATGCCATGTTCAAATTTTGTGAAGTTGTCTTGTTGGCACCATGATTTGACTTGGCTATGATGTGATTCTTTTCTACCAGTATTTGCTATCAATTATGCAGCACACAGGTTCTGCACAGCAGTGCCTCCCGTCGCCAGCTCATGGAGCTCTGGTTTTGGCCTTGGAGCAAAAACAGGAATGCTGAATCGCACACATGCGTGAAAGATGCTGATTGCAGCCATGGTGGTCAAGCTCTGGTACAACGACCCTCATAGATTCTCTCACCTGGCATCTTCATCTATTGCCAGCTCCCCAAGGATGTCAGCCAGGGGTTTGACGCTCTCTGTCACCAGATAGATTGATATCTCGCCCTTCTCTTCCGTCTCCGTCATGTACTTGAAGGCCAGAACGTTGGGGTGCCGCAGCTGCAGCACAGGCAGCCTCAATGGGAAGAATAGAGGAGCGGGGAGAATCCCTCAAGGAACCACTGGCAGAATGCCGCTCGCCACGGTGCCTTCTGGGCCGCTGAACCTCTCACTCCAGCAGCTTCAATTTCACTTGGTGAGTTGCTTGATAATGAATTCACCTCAAGTTGTCAGATTGGAATTTTAAAATGGGTGCTTGATACTTGAGGTTTCTGATCGTGAGTATGTTTGAGCAAGAAAAGTCCAGCATGCGGATGTCACCGATTTGAGCCTCTTCACCCCGTTCCTAGCAGCCTCTAGCTTGGCGTCCGATTTGCCTGACGTAATTTTGAAAATGGAAACCGCAGAATCATCCTCTTTGCTGGTACCCTCGTAGTGGGACCAACTGCCAAATGCAGTGTTGTATTCTGGGCCAATCACATATGGAAAGGACGTTCCACCGCCAACGAGCTGCTTGAGATAGAACATCGAGGCTTACTGATTTTTCCTGGTTCACTCTGCTCAGGGCAAAGAAAACTTCTCCCTCCTGCCAACCTGGCTGTAACCTCGTCAGCCTTGTAGCATGCAACCTTCAAAGCTTGCAAGAGCTGATTGAGGAGGATTAGAAGTACTTCAGGCATTACAGACGGCTATGATTCAATTTGTGTCACATAATATCTGGGATTGGCTTCATATTGAGGTTCCTGCCTAGCACACGGGCCAAAGAGTCAACTTCTGCCTTCAAGCACATTGATTTTGGAGAAGGCCCACGAGAGATTTCATGCCCCAAAATCCTCTCTTAGAGCTGAGCAGATTCTTCAGTGAAGGCCTCCGCAGCAATATTCGGCAGGTCCAACACCATTTGGCGAACCAGAGGACCCAGGGACAAGCCAAGACAGGTGGTGCTGCGCTGCTGAATGCTTTGGATACCATTTACTGAGCACTCTGAAGAGGAAGCTTGACTCGTCATTGTGCAGCCCAGCCAGACAACAAAGCCCCTTCGGCTTCAGCCTCAACTTCATCCCATGTTACAAAGGAGACCCTGGGACGATCCACATGGCTACTGCTGCACACAATGGCAGCACACTACCCAGATCAGCCAGACAAGTCGCAACAGAAGACCATGCGGAACTTGGTACGTCCCTTCTGTACCAAATAATTTTATATAACAATGTCTAGTGATGCTTCTGCTATGCTGCTGATGGCAAACTGGATATCCAATGTGCTGGTCTGTTCCAGATTGAAGCTCTCTCCCACACATACCCCTGTGCGGAATGCTCTGCTCACTTCCGGGAGATCATCAGGTGAGGAGCTGTCCTTGAGAATATCAAGTTACACCTTCTATGGCAATTCTCGAAATTTGTGTCTCTTTCGATTGCGCAACCTCATCCTGCTGTTTCTAAACTGCTGCATTGCTGACCTCAACATCTACACAGGGCATTGCCAATATCAATTCCCTGCAGGAAGAAACCCCCACAGACTGCCACCAGCAAAGACTTGCAGCTCTGGATGTGTGAGGTGCACAACCTGGTCAACGACAGCCTGGGGAAGCCCAGCTTCAACTGCAACCTTGTAGGAATGCGGTGGCAGGGGTGCGACGAAAGTGAGGGCGGCTCTTGTGCCATAGGTGGCAGAGGCCTGGCCAAGCGTTGAGCATTTGCTCGTACTTGTATGTCCTGGGTTTAAGCACAACACATCTACAAGTCTGCTTGGGTCCCTCCTTGTTTTGGCACAGGGATTAGAAGTACAGGCAACACCAGATCCAGACTGAAAGCTACTTGGCCTTGGCCTTCGTCTCGTTCCTGGGTCGTGCTGCGACCGGCGGAGGTGGGCGGAACTGCTCCCCCACCGGCCGCTGGATGTATGTCTTTTCTTCGTCCTCAAATTTCAGCTTGGGAGGCCTGATTCCCCCGAGATTCAAATTCTTGCCCTGCACAAATAGCAAAGTTTGGGCAAATAAGGGGAGTCTGCAATTTCTGGCTTGGTCAGACAGGCCTTGATTTGAGATTCAAATGTCAGCAGATCACCCTGCTCCAGGAGGTGGCCACTTGAAGGTGTGAAGAGCAATGAACAAGCAGTGGTGCTGAGCTGACATGTCGAGGTTCACCTTTTTGCTCTTGTTGCCTTTGGCAAAGTCTCGCCATGTACCAACACGGGACTCGCGATTCTCCTCCCATTCCTTGTGGTGTTCTCGCTGCGATTTGAGTCTCTTCCGCATGTCTGCCTCGCTCTCTTCAAGCCTCAGCTGCTCCTCTTTCATCTGCGAGAAATGAAGCCTGCTGAATGTACTGACAAAGCAAAAACACAGTGAAAATCCCATGCAAACAATTTGTTAGGGTATCTCTTTCTTCTTTTACAAACGCTGTGTGCTACAGTGCCCCAGGATGAGCTCATGTTCATGCAAAAGTGTCTAAAGACTAAAGCAGCTTCGATTGTATTTGCAAATGGTGACGGATAAGGCTTGCCCGCTTCCCCAATTTCCGCCGCCGCCACTCTGCTTGTGCAATCATGTCCCGGGACTTCAGCTTCCAAGCTTCGTGGAACTCAGGGGTCTGTTCATATTCCAGCTCTACGCCCTCTCTTCCTTTCTGCGGCAAACAATGCAAGCTGTTGAGAGCTGCGTGCAAAGATTAGCAATTAGCCCTAACTAGGACTGCAAAATTTCCAAGTTATGGTTCAGAATTGGTAGGCTCCCTCTTTGAGTTGGCAGCCCTCAACCCAAATTCCATGAAAATCCATATTTGGTCTTCTCAGCTTTGTAAGAGCAGCTCACCGCATGTATCGCGCTTGCCAGCCTGACAACAGCATCGTTCTTGGTCGCTTTTTTCCGCTCCTTGCGGAGCTCCTCTGCATACAAGCCGTATCAGTGAAGAAGGTGTCAAATGTTGGATGCAAATGAATTACATGGGCAGCCAGTGGAGCAAGCTAGAGGCTCCTGTGTCCTCTTCTTTTGAATTGTGCGCATAGACTGTCCCTGAATTGATAACCATCCAGCCTTGCGCCTCTTTCAAAATTTTAAGATATGCAGCCTGCCTCATGATTGTTGAACTACTCCATCGTGAAATATGACTGTGATCTACAGAATGGGTATGGGGAGACCAAGCACCTCTTGCCATGTTCACAGTGTATTGGAGCTCCTTGAAGCGGTCGTCTTGCATTAGCGTAGCCTGTGCCTGGCCCAGGATGTCGAATGCATCCCCTGCACGGGGGTGGGAGCATTTGTCTGGGTGCACCAGCAGGGACACCTTGCGGTAATGCTTCCTGATGTCCTCCCTATCCGTGTCAAACTTTATGCCCAGCTGCTCAAAGGGATTGAGCTTGAATGCCCCCAGGATGCGGTTGACCTCATTGTGCCTGTCCTGCTCCTTCACTTCTCCATAGAACTCCTGCGAGCAACACCTGTGAAAAATCTCCAAGAGGTGTCCATCATGATCCTTAGCAGGCCAGATATCAAATCGGGCATTTGCTGAAGGTCATTGTCCACTCACCGAGACTCTGATAGGACTCCAATTCCCCTGCCAAACGTCTCTTCCCGGTATGCACACAGCTACACCTAGGTATCTGTGGTAGGGTGGCATCCAGACAGAAGGCAACTCAAATGACAAATCAGATATGGTCCTCGAGACTTGCCTTCAGCAAACGGTCCTCCTCTTCCTTGGACAGACTGGTCACATAGGTGTCTGTGTTCCCTGTTGACTCTGGCTGAACCTCCGCTAAGGCAGCTTCATCAGCCCCGGAAGGAGGTGCTTCTGTCATGCAGACGCGCTTCGGTAGCCGAAAAGAATGTGTAGCTGCAAAAAAGCTTTGTGCAGATGAAAGTCGTATCGGCAAAGGGACCTTTGCTTTGATTGCACGGAAGCTGTGAGGCTAGTCACAGCAACGATCTAAATCCAACATGAGCTCAATGAATCAGAAACTGAATGGAGCAAGGGGCTCGCCCCTTTGCCAAGTTGCAATAGGGCCAACAGTATTTCCGACACCAGATGCTCTCAGCAAACATCTCTCCGTGAATATTGCTAGATAATTGATCAATGTAGGGAAAGTGTCGCATTATGGGCATTCCTGGTTTGCGAGTTGCTGGTGGCGCCATCAAAAAGAACGCAAAGAAGGCTGCCGGAGGCGTGTCAGGTGACAATATGCTTGGATTTGCAATTGCAAAAATTGTTGCTCTCAATAGCCGTGTTTCCGTCAGACCATGTCCCCTAGAAGTCAAAGCTTGCAACACAACCTTGTTCAGGTATCGAGTTTCTCAGGAGCAAGGGCCAGCACATTCTCAGAAATCCCATGGTGGTGCAATCCATCGTTGACAAGTCCGGGCTAAAAATCACAGACACTGTGCTCGAGATTGGGCCGGGGACGGGCAATTTGACAATGAAGCTGCTTGAGAAGGTGAAGAAGGTGGTGGCCGTGGAAGTGGATCCCCGCATGGTGAGCCTGGTCTTCATGCAATAATCTCATGCTAATCCAGTGTCTATTAAGAGTTCCCGCTGTGTCCTGTACAAAATAGGTTGCTCCTTGAAATATGCAATTGTGTATTGCAGCTCCCATCTGTTAGTCGTGCAGAATCGGCAAATAGCTTGGGCAGACCTGCTGTCTCGCAGTGATTGGAGAAGCGCAGTTGCAAGGGCAAGAGGTAGAGAGAAATGTCCAAAACCCTACGTGCCTGCAGGTGTTAGAGCTTCAGAGGAGGGTACAGGGAACACCCTTCGCTGCTCGTCTGCAGGTATGCCAGTTGTGGCTGCACGCTTCTTGCTCATGAATTCCTTGAAAAATGGGCTTGGGCAGACTGGCTGCTTGGTTCATAGCAAAAAAAGGTATTATGGCTCAAGTGATGTGTCTACTGCTAACATATGGCATTTGATCAAACAAATGTACTTGTCTCTAGTCAAGCATTGACCCGTGCATTTGGCGTGCAGATCATCCAGGCAGATGTTATGAAGGCCGAGCTGCCTTACTTTGACGTCTGCGTAGCAAACATCCCGTATCAGATATCGTCTCCCCTCACGTTCAAGGTGAGAAGCAGCCGTCCTCCCAAACATGGAGAGCAGCATCAGGAAATGGAAAGGCACCATCTGATCATGAAGCCATGACAAGTATTTTGACAAGCCTAGTATTGTCTGCAAAGCTGTGCTCACAGAGAGGACGAGGGAAAGGAGGTGTAGTAGAAGATTCTTTGAAGACTTCTCTTTCCTGTCATGGAAGCATTGCCACTGATCACCCAGCAGGAATGACTAGCACTGCATGATGAGAGTTGAAGCTTTGGAATGTTGTTACATGGGATTAAATGCACCACCATTCGGTAGCTGCCATTTGGAATTTCGTTCATCTGAGAGGAGTGAGCCCAATTTTCAGATGCTGAATCGGGGCTTTGGAGTGCTCAAATTTGTACAGCATCCACCATTACTGAGGTTTTGGAGGGTCGGAGGTGTGGGATGGCAGATCCTGACAGCTGAAAGGACGTCCAGTGTCGGGTCTCATGATATTGATTGTGCAGCTGCTGGCCCACCGGCCATACTTCCGGGCCGCCATTATAATGTTCCAGCATGAGTTTGCTATGCGTCTGGTTGCCAAGCCTGGAGAGACCAACTACTGCCGCCTGGCTGTCAATACCCAGCTGCTGGCTCGGGTCGACCACCTGCTCAAGGTGTCACCTGCTCTCCCTTCTCTTCTGATGTCTGTGGCCCTCTACAACCTGCAAACTGTATCTCCTGAAATATGATCGGGCACTGTTCGCAGCAACGGTGGGGTAATTGATCATTTGGAGTTTGGACTTGCTGTGAAGCAGCATGGGTATTTCCCTACTGCATTGTCACAATTCAGCCCAGACTACAGGCACCTGTACAGATGTCATTCGCTTCAGGAGCTATTGCGACAGATCTTCCTCCAGTGGGCATGCACTGCAGAATGGCAGGAGCATGTGAGGATTTGCGTGAGCTGCAGGTGGGCAAAAACAATTTCCGACCGCCTCCCAAGGTCGACTCCAGCGTCGTCAGGATAGAGCCGCGTAGGCCACCTCCACCCATCAACCTCAGGGAGTGGGATGGCTTCACCCGCATTTGCTTTGGCAGAAAGAATAAGACTCTGGGATCCATTTTCCGGCAGAGCACCACGCTGCAGCTTTTGGCTCGGAACATGTCCTCTTCTGACGCTTCGGTGAGTTAGCATACCAATTGATTGGTCTGTAGTTTGAGCTGGAGCAGTAAAATCCATTTGGCCTGCTAAAGCCCTCAATTGGAATCCAATCGATGGCATGCCTGGCTTCAAATATTGTGAGTGCATAGCGGGGGAGAGTGGCTTGAAGTGTTCAATAGCGGCGTGGCGCGCCGATGGACAGAAGCTGCGGCAAGCATGGCATGCAGATCAGCCTGGATGGACCCATGGCGTGGCCATGCATTCTAAGTTTCACAGTGCCATGATTCCTAGTTTGCCTTTCAAACAGGGTGCATTTTTATTATTCGATGCTCAAATCATCCTGTACAAAGGATCGTCCAGAAGTGGTCAAGATGACCTCAAAATAATCTTTATTGTCTTCAAACACAGAGGTACATGGCTTGAGCGCTGACAATGCTCTACTTGGTCCAGGACGATGCAACAGACATTGTGAAGGGAATGGAGGCCCTGATGGGGGAGGATGGCGAGGATATGGAAGCAGATGACCCTATGGATGAGGACAGGCCTGCCAACACAGCCGGCAGACAGAAGGTCACGCAGGAGCTGAGAGACAAAGTTCAGGGGATTCTTCAGCAGCAAGACTTTGGCAGCCGCCGGTCAGCCAAATTGACCCAAGACGACTTCCTGCTGCTGCTTTCGATGTTCAATCAAGCAGGATTTCACTTCGCATGAGTCTTAGACTTTCGAGCACTGGGATCAAACGAATGAACGCTTTCAGGGAATGAACAAGAACGCATGACCCGGTGAACAGCGCTGCTCAACTCAACTTGAGGAACCCGAAGTTCTGAAAATTGTGGCAGGAGACGTACTTTTGAATGTGCCCTAGTCTGGTGCAAGGCAGTTGAGCGAGCTTCAGCAATAGTGCCAGTGCAGCCTCTATCAGTTGTATCATTGAGCTGTGTCTGTGCTGCTCAGCCAAACATGTATTGAAGGTGTTGGCACGGAAAGCAAGGTGAAAGCTGTGGCAGCCAACAGCAGCTAGATTTGAACCTTGCAACCTCGTCACCTGGCCAGGCTGGTCAAACCTTGCATAGTATGAAATGCCCATGCTGGCATCAGCAGGCAATCCTTGACAATGAATATGAACATGAACAGATTATCGCACAAATTGTATGTATGTAGCAACGCTCGGTATGGCGTATCGTACCCAACACCTCAGGCACAACGGATAGGGCAGTGCTCAAGTACTATAAAGAGAGTATGTTACCTTGCATCTCGGAACAAGCGCAGAAGAATGGGTAAGATTTGGTCGCACGATTACACGGCAATTCCGATACGACAGCTTGGAAAAGAATTATGCAGTGAGTGTGCTCTGCTGACACAGACTCGGCACCTCTTGCAAGTAGCTCCGGTACTGGATCCGAGAGCGTCTACAGCTTCTCTGAGGGGGAGGACGGTACTGTATTGCACGAAAGAAGCACGCAAAATGCTGGCAGGTAAGTGTTGCCCGGAAGATGTGTGGCCGTACAAGTTCCACTGATTATTGATTGGCAATGTGCAAGAGCCGACAATTGTTCACATTGGGAGAGCCCTGTGCAGATCAAGCCTCAAATGGGTACTCGCTGGTGGTGCTCTGCTCGCTGCAGCTGCTGCACTGCTTCTTCTTAATCGTGGATCTGTTCACGACCTCAAGGTGCAGCATGTCCCTCTCAGATGATGACTGCCTTTATTTATTTGAGATCCAGGATCAGCACATTGATTGAGCTCCATGAGTCCATTTCTGCCTGCTTGCTGGATAAAATTCATCTGATCTCCGTGATCCACATTCATACCCATCTAGTTTGCATGGAGAGCCAACAGGCATGGCTTCTGCAGGTCTCAGCGGATCGATCAATACTGGGACGGTCTGGATTCTTGGGGGCGTTTTCTCTGATATTTGTATCAGAAATTGGAGACAAAACATTCTTTATTGCTGGTCTCCTCGCGGCCAAGGCAAGCCTGCACGTGGCTTCTAGCTAAAATTGCTCATTTGCCACATCTCGTCCTTTGTGAAGCAAAATGCAACATGTGTGATTTCTCCCCCCCACAATTGCTGCGAAAGATAATCTGTAACTCCAAGTTATCTTGCTCAGCGTTGCAAACGAACAAATATTCAGGTGGGGAGGATCCGGAGCCTGGTGGGATCGACTGCAGCGCTGGCTTTGATGACTGTCATTAGCGTCTGCATAGGTGCTGCCTTCAAAAGCCTTCCAGAGGTGATGAAGAGCAGTTTGCCGGTGGGTCAGTACCTGGGGGCAGCTTTGATGCTGCTTTTTGGAGTGCGTACTATCAAGGTGAGCTGTCATAAGCACCTGTCAATTGGACCATGTGGTGTTGTCTGTCCTGCTTAGATCTCCGATTGTGTATACAATCCTTGAACCGCTTCCTAGGACAAATTTCAAAATTTATCTTGTGTGTATGTGAGGGATTGCTGCACTTTGTGGCTATGCTATTTTTGCTGTTTTTCCAAGCATGTTGTGTGCTCATTCCCAGGCACCAAGGAACGACCACAATATCGAACATCCCCTTTCCCCAGATCCTTGACATCTGCCGGTCTAATCGTTACCACATCATCCTCAGTGTTATAGAAGGGGTGACTTTTTGCCCCCAGTCAAACGCTGTTGTCGATTCTCCTTCTGCCAGACGCCAGATGCTTGAATGTGCATCTGGCAAATGCGGATTCTATAATGAGAGAGGGCAACTGCAGGAAGCTTGGGAGTCTGGGAAGGAGGATGGTGAAGAAGCAGGCGAAGAGCTGCATGAGGCACAGCAATCCGTCTCTACGTCTGAGAAGGCAGGCAAGTGGAGCAAACAGAACAATCTTTGGCAGACGCTTCTGCAGGTGAGCTGTCCATGGCACACTGCAGATACTTGTAAATTCATCCCATCGATCTCTGGATGCAGGGAGGAAGAAAGCATGTCTGTTGAAAGTCAATAGAAAACTTGCTGGCAATGTAATGCAGTTGGTGCAGAACTTCAGTCATGAATTGGGCAGCCCTTCAGCCCGCATAGCAAGCCGGCATGCTAACAAATTTACGCCCACATTTTGATTTGCAGGTTGGGACCTTGATTTTTGTAGCCGAATGGGGTGACAGGTCAATGCTTGCGACCATCGCCTTTGCTGCCTCGCATCCCCCTGTAGGTGAGCGTCTTCACTCACCTTTTACTGCACACATACCGTTTTATACTGCACAGCATCATGAGAGCTGAGGGTGGTAAACGCACTGCAGGCGTGGCATTGGGTGCGACACTGGCACACGCTGTCGCTACGGCAATCGCAGTGGCCAGTGGGTCCATCGCCTCGCAGTACATCTCCGAAAAGACCATTGGCTTTATAGGTGGCTTTCTGTTTTTGGTGTTCTCAGTCCTCACTTTCTATGGTTACTTTTAGAAATGCTTTCCCCAGCAGAAACTCCCTATCTGAATTGAATGATACTTTTTACGAAGTTATTAACCTGGATCAGTATGCCTTGTGAAGTGCATCGCCTGATGGTCATAGTTTCGACGCTGAACATACTGCGTGTCAAGGATCACTGAGTCGCCTCTCTCCTGCTGACAATATCAAGTAGCTGCTACTTGTATCCTTCAGCATTACGTTTGTCAATATTGTGGAATGTCAAGTGTGTGTCGTGAGTCCACAGCTTGAGTCCTGCCATGTGTTCTAGAGCCTTGTTGGCCGATTTTGATATCCTGTTACCAGGGGTTTGCAGTCACACGGTGCCAAAACCTAAATCTGCCTCCATGATTTCAAGAGAATGAAATCACAACCCAAAGCTATTCAGGCCGTGACTGGTTGTAGATATCCAATGGCAGTCAAAAACGTGGGCAAGGGAGGCAGGGGTAGGATTATGGACCCCTAGGCCAGTTGACGCAGTTAGGATCTCCGTCGTTACTCATGGACCTCGAGAGTGTCTCTCCACGCTTTACTCTATAGCACAAGGGATCAATCGGCTTAGCTGTGATCTCAGGTGTGCCGAAGGCGCTTACAAGCTAGAAGTCTGATAGACACGTACAACTGTAAAGTGATTCTGCTTGTCTTAGACCACCTATTGCGCGATCATTACAGCACTTGACCACCCCTGCATCGGAGATGCAGCGCTTATGCAGCAGAGACCACGAACCTTGCCCAGTGCTGGTCAGGTGCAAGTGACTATGTCATATTCGTGCAGATACGGTGAGAGCTGACCTTTCAATCATGACGATGTCAAAACTGAAATGCGATTGCCGGGATGCAAGTGCCGCACTCGGATTTGTGATGCGTGAGTGCCTCACAACGCCCACATGCATCATCACCTCCAACTCCTTTCTTGCTCTCTCGACGTCTTCCTGCAATGATTCGCACCTACGAAGATAATTGTCGCCAACTCGCCTCCTCTGTGGCTCGATCGGCTCGCTTTTCCGGCGACTATGGAAGATACTTATTTGGACCTGGTCTTGCTTGCAGGGAGGGGCACAGAGCAGCAGAAATGAGTCCTGACAAGGGGGAGACTCTGCTTTCAGCAATTCCCCTGTCCCATCATGATGATATGCCAGAGGAGCTCCAGGCCATTCTGCTGAAAGCCTGCACATCGTGGCTAACAAACAAGGAAGTGCTGGCACTCATACAGGGTGCTCGCAAGCATGGGTTCACACTGTGCGAGCAGCCTCCTCAGCGGCCACCCGGTGAGTCGTGGTGAAGAACTCATGAGCCTTGACAAGTCAGCGATGCCCTTCCGGACCACAAAACTTTATCGCCACTGACCACAAATCCACCAGAAATGCATTGCAACCCAGCAAAGAATCAGTGCATCGCTATGAGTGGGGATTACAAGGCACAGGGGGCATCAGTACAAACGCAGCTAGCTTTAAGCTCTAGTACAATAGTTGGTCTATATCGCGAGTAGAGATCAGGGTGCCGGCACATAGCTCCCCGTCTGCAATGCTCTGCAAAGACTCGAGTCTGACAGCTGACCTTGTAGAAGCTGTTTAATAGATGATGCTATGGATGAACGTCAAGAGAAGGGGGATTGAGCAAGTTTCAAAGTATCCAGCTGTTGCAGGAGGCCAGGTCTTTCTGTATGACAGAAGCAAGGTGAGATACTTCAGGCGGGACAGTCACAACTGGAAGAAGAAAGCTGATGGCAGGTCGATACGCGAAACGCACGAAAAGCTGAAGGTGCGATTCCAAGGTGGAGAGAAGTGATGCTGAAGAATATCACGCAAGTGATTGATCAAATCCGCGCATTGTATTGCATCTTGCAATACTCTCCATGCATGCGCCGCCCGCCCGGATATTGAGGTGAGATGAATGCAGGTTGGCACCATCGAAAAGATCAACTGCTACTACGCCCATACTGAAGATCAGGTGAGCCTCGACTTCCCCTTGAGGGCCTTTTTATGACTGATTCATTCGAAAATTAAGAATTGCACCAGATCTGCTGAGAGGTGCGACATTGCTTTTCAGTAGATACCGAAGTAGATACCGAGATCAGCGGATGTATGATGTACAAATCTCATCCCCTGTAGTGCTGCTTGATTTGTGCTTGGTTGTAGCGCACGTAGACTGAAGAAGAATGCGCGATTCACTTGCAGGCTATGCATAGGCGATGCTACTGGCTGCTGGACAGCAAAGACGACATCATCCTGGTGCACTACCTGCACCCCCCGCCTAGGACCAGGATTTCTACAGAGGGGTCCAGGCGCGGCACCAGCACTTCCCCAGAATTGAGTGGCGAGAGTGCCCAGGTACAATAAAATACTCTGGGAACTGGCAATCAGGGGATGGAAGATATGTTCGCTTCCCGGATTTATGGGTCCTGAGAGGCAAGCCTGGTCAACGTGTCTGCTGAATGGGCAAATTGATAAGACAGTGGATCTGTTTTTGTCTCTGATGATTTAACTGATGCTGGACCTGTCAAATTTGGCGTGAGAGAAAGGCACAGGACACTCTGCTGCATCGTACCGCAATCTCATTGAGCACACTCATTCCGAGTTGTTAGACTTTCCTTCGATGACCGTTTCTAGTCTTTTCACTGGTGAGCATGGGCCAGAGGAGGACCACAGGATTTGTCCTGACTGGTCGCCTTCCTTCCCTGCAAGCAATATCTCCACCGTTGAATGATGGGGGCCACGTGCTACAGGAGCCCTCCTTGTCTGGATTGGATGGCAGCCTGGAGCTCCCAGACATGTTGGACGAGGCTGCAAATGATCTGCAAATACCGACCTTGGATCTTGACATGGAACTCGACTCTCTCCTGGGGGACCCTGCTGACCCACTGGGTGTGGACCATGATCCCATCCTACCCCCCATGAACCGGCTGCTGCCTGAAAGCTACGATCGCGCCGTTGACAGGCACCTGGAGCGGCAGGTGCAGATATCTCCCCTGGCACGGACCTCTGCTTGTGGCAATTTTGCTTATTGTTGTCCTGCTGCAGAGTATGACTCGATGAAGTACAGCATGGCAAATGTGTCCTGTAATATTCAATGTCCTTCAATCGCCATAAATTCAAAGCAATGCTTCATCTGTACCACAAGGGTACCATCAAGATCGACGGTAAGTTGTAGTGAGATGTTCTTAAATGGCCTTGCATTCCTGAATACACCTTCTTCAAGTGGCACAATCTTTTGCAGGACCCAAGTGAACGGGCCCTGGGTCTGGGGGAGCTTCCGGTGATCCTGGGGTTGGGCGGCTCCCTGAGAATGATGGAGGACGATGAGCTGCCCCAGCGGATGCTTATGCCTGAGGAGCCTTGGACAGGCGGAAGGGAGCAGGGCAAAGCCGAGGGGCATGGTCAGGGCGAACTGCATCATCACCTCCGGCGTGCGAGCCCCAGAGGCTTGCAGTCAAGGGCATCCGGGGTGAGGCGGGAGGCGCACATGACCAGACAGCGCTCAGCACAGCTACCCCAGGTGAGCAGCCACTCGCCCCTCGCCAGTGGAAAAGAACAGCAGCAATTTCGATTTTTTTAAAATACAGCCAGCACAATCATGCATGCCGTGCTCCCTCTTCATCCAATCTGGATTGCGTCGATGATATATGGGGAAGCAGTCTGGTGCGGTCTCCTTCTCCAAGGGTCTTGCAAAATGGCAGACACCCCATTGAGCAAGCTCAGGTTCTTGTGAAGGGCCCTGTTGAGGTGACCTCGCGAGATATTTGATGCAATGGGGAGAAGGGTTTACAGTACCATAAAGCAGGAGTGAAATCAGGGCATTTATTTGTGCAGGAAGTGGCAGGTCCCTACAATGGGCAGCAGAGCCAGGCCAAATTCATGGCACCCCGTCAACAGAGCAGTGGCTTGCAGCTGGAGGATGGCCCTGGCTATTTTGGCTACCCCCACAGTGCTCCAGGAGGAGCCCAACTTGCACACCAAACATATCACCTGGGCGCTGGGCCCTCTCCAGCCTCCCTGGACTTCGATGCCCCTGCATCGCAGGTCACAGATCCCTGGGGGCCTTCTGAGAGCAGTGCCAGGGTTGCTATGCCTGGACCAAGCTTCCAGGGGTCCAGGGCGTCCCCCTTCGCATCACCGTTCAGCTCTCAGGTAGTTCTGCGCCTCATGCATCCCAGATCGAATATCTCAGGTGTCTGCACAGATCAAAGTGCGACATGAATCATCCTCAGAGGCGGTCAGTAATTGCTGTTCTTGGGAAGGTTCCTCAAGCCTTTGATGATTTGGCAATGGAGGGCAGCTGATCAGGTCAGGGAGCAAGTTGAATTAGTGTGGAGGTGGCTTGCAGGGCCCATCCGGGGATCGACAGATGAGCGCCCCATCCCCACCATGCCGACCTCCAGTGCCAAGCGGGGGGGAGCGTATTTCACGCATGGCCAGTGGAGCCCTGCCGCAGATGCCTTCACTGGTTAGGAATCTGGGCCCCCGCAGTATATCCATGGATATGGGCAGGGTCGCCCTGCCACACGGCCACCCCCCAATGCCTGAGGTACCCTCTGAAAAATGAATGTCACTGTCATTCAGCACGCGATGTTTGGGCTCGGTGTTCTCCCTCGCAGGCCCCTGATGAACGCGTGAGTACCACTGCGCAGGAGTGCAATCAGCTGAGTGATCTTGCCAGTGAAAATTGATATGGCCAGCATTGTCCCAAATACACATTTTGCACGACAAACAGACATAATTGCAAAGATATACTTTGCCCTTCAAAAGAGGGAAAGAGCGGGTCTCATTATACCTGCATGTTTATCTGACATTTAAAAAGCATGGAATTGATCAGGAAATACCCCAGAGTATGTAGCACAGGCTCCCCCACTATCATTCTCCTACTATATCGCGAGCAGTGTGGTTGATGGGGGAACCCATTGTCATGCTTGTAGGTACGGCAGGATGACAGCTTGCATGCCATAGAGCTGGCAGGGGGCCAGTACAGTGACATTGGGGGCTCGAAAGCCAGGTCTGGCAGGAGCGTCAGCAGAGCAGCCATGAACATGGAGTTGAGCCTGACAAAGCTGAATGCTGGTGTGATTAGTCACATGGGCCAGCAGAGCGGGCGGTTGCCGGCAGCAGAGGAGGAGAGCCATGTGAGATTTTTTTATCATTGCATCTCTCATCTTACCTATGATGTGCCGTTTTGTGTCCAGAGTGTAACGGCTGCCCCGCTGCCAACGATATGTTTCCCTCTGTGCATAGGATTTTTGCCATTTGGACAGCGTTAAGGGGGGCGGCTTGTTGCGGCCCTCAGACACAAACAAGTTTTCGTTCAATTGGGTTTGAAAATCGAGCAGCTTTCAGAACATGTGAATACAGTGCCTGCATGTATTGTCCATCAATGATGAATGAATCGCTTCAGGCGTCCATCCGCGCTCATATCACATCTCCTCATGACAGCCTGAACAGAAACACCCTCATGAGCATTTCAATCTCTGTGTACTTGCCTGAATAGCCAAGAGAGAGCCAAAATTAGGGATGAATCTACTCCCTGACACTGACTGTTGTGTTGGGTTTTCAGGTGAGGAACTTTGAACGGCAGCTGGTCAGCCTGCAGGAAGGAACCGCCATGCTGACACGAAGCCAATCAGCTGCAGCCCCACTACAGGACACTGACCTGGTGAGTTTGTTGTCAGCAATCGAGGAAAACGAAAGTGGGTCAGCAGTCATCAGCGGCCCCGAGTGAGGAGCTGATTAGCTCCTGTTCTCACAGATAATTGACCAAGCATTTGTGTAGAGCTTTAAAAAGTGGGAGTTGTTGTGCACCTGTCTGCGTGATAGTTTGGGCCTTGAGAAAGGATGACAAGGCGACAAGTTCCTTCATCATTTTGGACTGACATTCCTGAGGTTACATGCGTTCTGTCCTCAAAATCTCGGCGCGTTTGCAGTTTTTGGAGGGCATGAACTTCTCAGAAGTTCGAGAAGACAACAACAGCAGCAGCGCCATTGCGAATCGCCAAGGTGAGGACTTTGATCCCATGAGGCCGGCCCCAACCCCACATCCTCCTTTCACTATACTGACAATCCTCCACCTGCCGTTTCAGCAGTCTGGATTGCATTGCAAATATCATACTTGTAACATGCACTGGAAGCAAGAAGCATTTTGACAAAGGCTTGGGTGTGCAGAGGCATCGGCGCTAATGGCCGGCGCTGAAAGTCAGAGGCTTCCTTTCACCTTGCATGATGACTATGCGCCAAGCTGGGACTTCACCTTTGGTGGTGCCAAGATCATCCTCACATGCAGCTTGAACGAGATGACCCAAACGTCTCTCCCTCACGCCCAGCTGCACGTCTCCTTTGGCGGTGAACAGGCAAGTCCAGAAGTCATTCCCAATATATTTGTATTCAACCATCACAAAAACTTCATGTCAAAATTGGGCCTATCACCTCCAAGAACCATCAACTTTAAGCTCTTGGGTCACCAACGGCACCAGTCAGCAATTGCAGGCACATCCTAGAACCACTGCAACAGCCAAGATATTCCAACTATTGGTTACTGCTACTCTGGAGCCAGATAATGTTGTGAATACCTTGCATGGGTTTACCATTGCTATCTATTCGCCTGGGCCTCCGGCGGAAAGGGTGCCATGTCTGAGGCATTCGGCCACATCACGCACAGCTTTATCTCCGGTGCATGCTCACAAAATTGACAGCAAGACATGCTGAGACACTCAGCAATGTATGTGCCAGGTGGCGGCAACTGTGATTACTCCAGGCGTCATCAGGACTGTGGTGCCTCCTCACGATGTCGGCAAGGTGGATTTGCACCTCACCATGGGCGATGGTCGCCCTGTCTCCAATCCCATGCCCTTCTGCTATCGGATGTGCACACCATCTGACCCTAAATTGGCCAAAAGGTGCACCCTCCCTACCATTCACAAATCAACACACCTCGAACACCTGCACTTCTGCGGAAGACATAGGCACTCAAACATGAAGGGACGCCATGCACGGCATCTCAGCTTGTCACAATGAAGGAACTCTCAGAGCTCTTAAAAAAGAGGGTTTTAAATTTCAGGATTCAGTACTTGTCACAGTCCACAAACTAAAATTGTTTTTGGATTTCTCAAAGGTTGGCTGCAGGCTGATGGTGGGCGAGTCCGACCGAATCCTACAGCAGCACCTGATCGCCATGCTGCAAGGGAAGGGCCACACGCTGTCAGACCCAGACAGCAGCAGTGGCAGGTCCTCTGGCACCAGCAACAACCAGCAAAGCTCGTACCACTCCTTTCAAAGCAGGGCGGCATACAGCACTCCCTCTCCTGAGGTGATGGCAATCGCACACGAGCAGGATGAGCTTGTGCTGCAAGGGCTGATCGAAAAGAGGATACAGCAACACTTGTGCCAGGTGCGTTTTTGGCCCTCCTCAATCAAGTGAAAGAGGAATACAGACACTGAGACTAAACACAGACAACACGAGCCTGCTCCCTGACAGACAATTCTTTTTGAAATATGGATAATAAAGGCTTTTAAATAGCCTGTTTGTGCTGCGTGTAATTGTACTGAGATGAAGAGTGGGGTTGGGGCCCTTTTTGGGTGCTTGTCACATTTGTGCAAAGAGAGATGCGATTACACTCTGACCTACCAACGATCCCTGTGGTGGATCCTCTGTGAGATCAACAGAGCAATAATTGAATGTTCATGGATTTAGGAAATGCATGAGGGATCCTCGTGGAGCATCCAGAACGGCACTTGGGAGAAACGGCAGTTGGGAGAAATGAGCATGTTGAGAGGGTCTTGAGCTCTGATTCAAGAACTATAATGAAGGGGATTGAGATTTGCAGAGCACCTGGGGAAGCTCCTTTGACAGCCCAGGCAGCCTGGCCAAGAAGCACAAAGTGTTGTGTGCGCTGGACAGTGCGGGCGTGGCTGGCATACACCTGCTGGCAGGCCTTGGGTACAGCCAGGCTGTGGCCAGCCTCCTGGCGGCTGGAGCCAACCCATCCATCAAGGTTGGCTGTCACCATCACTTGTCAGTGTGCTTATGAATTGGCGGAGGCTGCATTGCTCCTTGATGCATCTCTCAGGGTTGCAATTACCAGAGACCACTAATTTTTCCAACCAATTGCAGCCTGACTTTCGATTGCAATCACAGAAATATAAGGAAATATTTCTTCAGCATTGGACAGATTCGATGTTGTGAAACGCCCAGAAACTCAGTTGCATGGTATTAGCTCTGCATCCCTTCAGCACATGTGCTTGTCACCCTTCAAGCCGAAACTCATGTCATTGTCCCCCTTCTCCCCCCTGTTGCTGCGCTTGTTGTCACAATACGAGCCGAATGCATCGGAGTAGCACCGGCAAGATTAGCATAGTAGACCTAATCTCAGAGTTTCGGTGATTTGACTGGCAAGGAAAATTCAGCTTTTGATTCGAGTCTGAAGAGCAGACGACTGCAGGACGCTCACGGTTACACACCTTTGCATTGGGCAGCTGCACGAGGCAAGCTTGGAGTGGTTGCGCTGCTGGCGGCCAAAAAGGCGGATGTTGAAGCCATTACCTTTCTCCGGGATGGGATCCCCCCTGGGGCCCAGGCTCCTGCAGACTTGGCGGCTGAAGGTGGTCAACTTGGCATTGCAGCATTTTTGGGGGAGCTGCAGCTGCAACAGGCAACCCAGAGGCTGAGGGATGCCAACCAGCAGGACGGTGGGTCCTTCTTGGGGCTTTTTTGGCATTTGGTCCTACACCACCTACTTGAGATCAGAGCGGTCCAACTCAGCAGTGATCTACTCATCCAACAGCGTTCCCCTTGCCAGTCAAGGTCCAAAGTTTTAGCCTCCAAAAAGCCCAATATGGCTTAATATCTCCTCCAACGCTGGCAGACAAACATGATTTGAAAACCTAAAAACAGCGATTTCCACAAGTTCGAGGTCCAACGATGAAGAGTTAGCAGCAGAAACTTGAATAGAAGGGTAATCAGCCATTTTGAATGCAGATGGGTCGTCTCTGAGCGTGATTGAGCTCAATGACCTTGAATTCCACTCTTAGACCAGGGAGTGCCGGTAGAATCTATCTCTGCTGCCGTACATGCTAAACATATACTGTCCTGTGAAAGTCAGTTCTGGGCTTGGGAGTAGAGATATGACCGACCTACTGGGGAGTTTAAATGACCAATTATTTTGACCAATGACCAATTATCTCCGCAACTTATCAACTTCACAGGGAATAATACTTCCCTGAATGGTGCAATTCCCTGAGGAGATCTCTACCAGTACAAGCAAATTAAGCGACAACGGAAATTTTGGTGGCTGCAGTATGATACAATCCTCACATAGTTATGCTCAATGGGCTCTCCTGCAAACATGAAATCAAGTGATTATTCCATAAAAGCTTCATTTGAGTAAGCACAGAATCTTAGCACTGTGTTGCGGATTTTGTGTGGCTGCTCTCAGTTGAGCATGATTTGCAGATGACATCGGCTATCATCAGGTTACCATGCAGAGGAAGAGGTCCAGGCACTTGCCTCTGCTACCGACGGGGTCTGTCGGCGACAACATGCACCCTGGATCCTCCCCCAGCCAAGCCTGTCGCACTGCTGCTTGGCAAGGAAAAGGTCCTGCCCTTGCCCTCTGGTGGCATGTTTTTGATGTAAACTTTTGATTCGTGGTAGCTCTTCCGCCAGCATGTAGGTCTTTGTGAGTTGATTGGAGGCCATGGAAAGGGGTCTTTTACTCTGTCAGCTATCGACCTGAGCACACCAATATACCCGTTTTGTCAACTGACCTGGTACTGCAGAGAATCTGGACAGTGTGGCAGTCATCGTCTCAACGGCCAAACAGCATGCACAGATCTTGGAGAACGCTCTTCTGCGCAAGCATGCCAGAAAGTTTGCCAGACGGGAGAAGAGAAATCAGCGGTGAGGCACCAACAGGGGGGGCCAAACATGAGTTGAAAATAGAGGGGTAGGCTAAAACTTGGATACCTCTTCATGTGTTCCGTTTGACCAGCTCTGAATCATGCGAGTGTGCGTTGGTTGTCAGAAATATAATAAGCTTCCAAGAAAGATGATCCCTGAGCCGCAGGGGAAAGATGGCAAGGGAGGGGGGGGGTTGATGGAAACAAGAGACGGTTGTGCCCTTGTCTTTGGGAAGAATCTCTTACCAGCAGTGTCAGCAATGGTCCTCTAAACGGAACAGGAGAGACATAAACAGCACAGCATGGTAGAAGACGATCATGGCAATTTGGTGTGACATGTTGAGTTAATCCGTCTTTGTTGATGAAGGGAGACAGAAGCATTGGCCAGAATACAAGCGAGGAGGGAAGATTGGCAGGTCCTGCTGGAACAGATGCCAGTCGACATGGGGAATGCAATGCTCCTCCGTTGCCTCAAAATTGGCCAAGGCATTGTTGACATCCAGGAGACTCTATGGTGAATCCATTGCTCTCGTTACTCGATTGCATTCAAACGTCAATTAAGCAGTTAAGCAGCAATCCTTAAGCAGTAACGGAGAGTTACGGATGTTTCTTTGCTGCCCTGGCGTCACCGGCATACGTATGGGCTGAACAAGGAAAGAAAAAAAGATACCATTGATACTGTTCCATTGTCACACCCGAATGAATAGCATTCCCGCTAGCCCGTGACACACAAGTAGACCAGCTTCGTGCCCTTGCCCCTCTTGCACTAAGGTCTTTGCCTTGAGAATTTTGGCGCCATTTTGCTAGCTACAAGTTCCTTGTCCGTCATTCCACTGAGTTTGATGCACGTGACCTGACAGGGCAGTGATAAGGACCACGCCTATCGGCGAGTCAGCCAGCCCAGACATTGGAGAATATCTGCAAGTCAAATCTGACGGGTATGGCAGCGACAGTGACCTTTTAGACCTTTCCTTGTCCCGCCGCGGCAGCCTACTGGGGCAGCGTAAGGCTCACCTTCACGACTACCGCGGAGCCCTGGAGACGGCCACAACTAATCAGTGAGTTACTGACTGAGCCTATCTTTAAGGATTTCGACAGAGTCATCCGGTGATAGAAAGAGGGGCAATGGAGTTGAGAGGTTTTCCCATTTTCTCAATCTCCTCCTTTACGAGATTCATCGTATATTTCACCTTTTTGCCCTCCATGCCCGATTGTGTGCAATTGCATCATTACAGAAGATCGCTCATGAAAGTGAGCGCTCACTTTCATGCTGCAGAACCCCTTCATTCTCGAGTTTCAATCAATGTGCGATGATAATTGTCGATCCTCGTAGGAGGATCTCTGACGGAGATCTTCGCAAATTGCTGGGATCTGGTGAAGCCATGCCAGAGCGTTCACCCTTGGCAGAGCGCAGTCAGTCCAAATCCGTCATCTCCCGGGCATTGGCACATGTGGAGCAGCTGGAAACGCGGATTCCAAGTATCATAGCTCAATTTGCAGGCGTCAAGCAAGCAGCTCGTGACTGGTTGACTACGGAACAATCTGTGCAGGGCTTCAAATTTCCACGCAGAGCTGTTGATAATACCCCCTGAGAGTCGAGTTCACCAAATCGATACCTGCTTTGATAATTCAAGTTAATTTCTGCCATGTCGTTGCTGAATTTCTCACGGAGTGGAGCGGTGTATTTCGATCTACTGCACTCAAAGCTCTGCAGGCAATTCCTCCATTGGATTTGCCAATAATTTGCTAGTTATATCATTTAGTACGGGCCATTTGTTGTGCGACGCCGACTGGGAATTGAAAGAAGAAGGGCTGATTTTTTGAAGAAGGCTGTATCTGAAAGGCTATTTTGTAAAGGATTTGAGAGCTAGACGGGTCTCGTACTGTGCAAGTTCTTATGCAGAGCAGCCGTGAACGGCAAATGCCAAAACGTGGAGATACGTCCATTTGTATCTGCTATATTGCTTATACTGCAATTTGCATACAACAAATGGGATAAGCACCGGAGTCATGGCTCCACAGTAGGTAATACTAATGGTCAGTCTTGGCTGACTTGGTTTTGTGCCGGCTACACATCAATGTAGTGAAGAAAAGGTACATAAGAAATGCCCTGTGTGTGTATTGATGAATTACACTGTTCAGCGAAATGAAGAAGACCGGAGATTTAATTGAGTCACCCTAGTGCCATGTGGCGTCCCCTGGGGGGTGTTTGATTAGCTTCAGCCTTGCTTGTGGTAATCTTGACGGAGACAATGAAGTTCTATTGATAGATTTTCCAAAGGATTTGCCTGAGAGAGGTCATTAAATTGCCACACGTGATGGAAAGTTGTTCCACCCTCTTTGGGGATTAGTAAAATCGCAGACCAAAGCAAGCATAGGAGCGAATGTGTCTACCGTCACCAAAATGTATCTGGGACCTCCCGACAAAGACTTCAAAGTTCACTGTACGGCTTCCAGCAGAGTAAAACCACCCCGCAAAACACACAAGGGATGGTGTACATAAGCTGAAGGATGTCAATCCAGCGTGCAAGCTCCTCCAGCCTGAAGCAGAGAAGGCTTTTAGGGCTCAATAGCCGAGACATTACGCCACACGACTTGCTGAGAGTCAGAGAAAGTGTTCAAATCAAAGGTGATTGTGTTTGATACATATTTAGGAAAAACCCCCCGGTGCAGATTGGGCTAAGCGGATTGCGGGGCTAGATTTGACTCCCCGAGTTCTTCAAGAAAGCGAACTCGCTTGGTATCGTGCCAATACTTTGGCTGCTCTACTGGTACAAGGGAAACTGCTGAAGCAGCTGTAAAGAGGCGAGTTGCAGCTGTTTTTAGACCCTACGGATAACTCCCCTATGAAAGAGGCAGTGCCAGTGGTTGCCAGCTCAGCTGTCTACACATCAGCCAACGCCTCGTAACTTCAACCCAAGCCACTATCGATCACTTGCAAGGAACTGAATTGCACCTGGCACTTCCTACAAGAATCAGATCTGCGAATTGCTGTCCTCAGTGATAGCTATAGTCGAGAAGCTCAGGACACAACACATACAATTGCAATCATTTCAAGTGCTTGCAATTAAGCACTGAATCTGCCAACAATGTGTATGGAGGCCATTAAGAAGGCAAGTAGGCCATCCAATCATGTCATTTCAATGACAATAGGCTTATTGATGGTGGGCAAGACTATCGACTGGAAAGTGTGCTATGCTAATGGCAACGTGGCTGACATAGTGAAAAAGTGAAGGGGACGGTGAATTGGAGAGACTTGGGCCCCCATATATTAGCTTAACTCCCTAATGCAAGCACATCAGAGTATGCGAGGGGTTCCTGCTGGTTTATGAGAATCCTCATGGGCAAGTTGAGAAGTTCAGGCTGCCTGGGAGTGGAAGCGGTACATGTTCCAGGGTTCCAGGTTTTCAATTGTGTTTAGAGTCCTAGGAGGACACTGGAAGGTGTATTGTGCCGCGGGTCGTTCATCAGCAGGAGAGATATATATTATGGCGGTGACGGGAGGTCAGTGGTGGCCGCCTGTACAGCTAAGACCTACGCCGTGGGGCATGGGAGCTGCATGTAGCTGTGATCGTGAGCTTGGCAGCCGGGTCGGTCGAGCGCATGCTGCCGTCGATGTGAAAGCCCGCAATCGCGCAATGGCCCTCCTGATCAGCCCGAGAAGCCGAACGGCTCAAAATTTCTTGACCTGCTAATCCAGGAGTCAGTAAGATCGCTACCCCTCGTGTAAAGGGCCAGGTATTGCAGGATGCATCTGATAGGTGCTCATGGGAGAGCCATCCGAGGGGTCTGAGATTGGGGCTGAAAGATACCATGAACAATGTAACGTTGGGGCTGAAAGTGACCTACTAGCCCCTAAATTGTTAGGCATTTCGCGATAGTAAATATGCCTTATTTAAGGCGTTGCTGTACCCTCTATACATTCAGACGGGGCTACAGGTCCCTGGCCACGAAAATTGGTGGGTAAATTTTGCAGCACATCAGGCGCTTCTTCCCAACACCAATTTGAAGGAGTGTACAGTCATTTGCAAAAGTTCGGGATCACACGTGATGGGCCACCATTAAAAAAAGTACTTATGCGAGATGCAACTTCAGCGTGCTCTATCCTCCTCCCAAATGAGCTGGTTCTGCACGAGGAAGAGGCACAGGGTGTGCTTGCTGTCCTCCAGACCCTAAACCCTATGCTGTACTAATAACTTGAATGCCTGGCAAGCGCCAGCGTAGCGCAGCTCCTGCGCTTCAAATTTATGCATCTGCAGGGATCATGAGGCAGCAAAGGGGTATCGTTAGGCATTTTAGGCTGCACAAAGGGATCTTGCAGAGCTTGCAGATTGCAGCAGAGGGGTGCTTCAAAAGGCATTGGCAAAGCTGAAGCGGGGTCGCTCGCTGGTGGATGCCCCCAGGAGTGGCAGGCCAAGGGTGCTGCAGGGGAAAGCCCTGGACAGGGATGTGGAGCTGGGGGTAGAGATGCCTGTGGGTAGCTCTGAGACAGTAGCTGAGCATCTGATAACTGAGGGGTACCCATCTGTGCATGCTAGTACAGTGTGCAAGGCGTATCGCAGAGCAGGGGTCAAATATGGCAGGGAATAGAAGTGACTTATCATTTCTGAGAGGAACAAGCCTTTGCCACCACCCATGGTAGTGGACAAACAGATTTTAGGGGTGTCATGTTCACTGACAGTAGTTTCTTTTGGACAAGAAGGGTGGCAAAGTCTGGTATCTGGCGGAGAAGCGGCCGACGACTGCTTTGCCAAAATCAAGCCTCAAGATGCATGTGTACTATGGTGTCACTTTGTTAAGGGCAATAAAGCTAGTGTTAAGGGCAATAAGACCAGTAGGGGGCAGAAGGGGGCTCTCAGAAGAGCAAGGCTGTGAACCCCAGGACAAATGTTCCTTTGATGGGCTGGGGGCGGTTGAGTACAGCACAGAAATGCTGCCAGGTTGATCGAGAATGGGACAGGCTGTTCTGCGGGATACGAATGTATGCTATAAGCTGGATATTCCAGCAGGACAATGCACCGGCTCACACTGCAAAGATGAGCAAGGCTGATTTGAAGGATAAGATGAAGGGCAGGTGGGTCCAGGATTGGCCACCCAGCTCTACAGATCTGTGTTGGATGAAGAATGTGTGGGCAGATGCCATGTTGCGACGCATGCGCAGCACCATTAGGACTGTTTAGGAAATCAGGGGGGCTATTGAGAAGGTGTTCAAGGAGTTTCCTATTGAGCTCTGCCAGAATTATCAAGCATCAAGGGGTTGATAATTCTCGGTGCGCTGAATATAGCAAGATCTGAACTGTAAAATACACGAGAACACCGATGAAACAATGTTATCATGTGAGTTGATTAGAACACATGCTAAGTGACTTTAGTGGCTGCCAAATACTTGAATGGCCAGTCTGAGCTAATCTGATGGTTGCTTGCCCTGTCATTGCGTGAGCAGGAATTTGTGTGGTAATCCACCCCCTTGAAAAGATTTGAATATATGAATTTCAATGGGACCCACCTTTACTCATGCATCATCATTTATTGCATGCGTGCATTGCCCCTCACTACATTTCGAGCCCAGCAGAAATAATCACAGTATGGCTTTACACAGTATGGCTTTCACACACCCACCGTGAATGCTGACCCTCCTACCACTGCTGGACGCA
The DNA here is from genome assembly GCA_004335615.1 of Chloroidium sp. JM. NCBI lineage: Eukaryota > Viridiplantae > Chlorophyta > Trebouxiophyceae > Watanabeales > Watanabeaceae > Chloroidium > Chloroidium sp. JM. The sequence continues at coordinate 485,168 of QAXI01000414.1, forward strand.
CTCCTTAAAAAGTCGGTATCAAAGCAGGTAACAAAACCTGGGAAATTTCGATCCGGCTTTGAGGATTGACTGGCAGGGTGGCCACAGGTCCACGGTCTGGGAAAGAAGCCACTCAGCGGCACAACCGTGAAGGGACTCAGCTTTAAATTTGAGGTGTGAAGTCAGCATGCCAGGCAGGGCGGAGCCGATTGCCGGCACCAGAAAACGGCCTGTCCTCCATGTTCATGCTGCCCAGGGATGCCAAATGAAAAGAAAGCCAAGAAGTCCCATGGACGGTGCGCACATCCATCGACTGCAGCAGTCCTTCCTGAGCAGGCTGAAGGAGCAGCAGATTTCTCCCCCTGCAGCTCAAGAATGGGTGGTTAGGGTATTTACAGGATTGATGCACTCGTTGGAGGAGAGGATGGGGAGGGTAGAGGGCCCAGGGCTGGTGGCAGTCATCAAGAATACCTTTCTAGTGACCATCATCTGGGATACGCAGTGACGAGGCGCTAATGCAGAATTCTAGAGACTAGAAAACCTGTAGGCTAGGATTAGACACTTGCTTTTCTCCCTCAACGAAGTTGCCCCCCTCCTCCCTCACCACCCACTACCAGTCTTTGACTCTCGCTCCAAAGTCCTCCTCCATTCACCTTTCAACCCCCTCCGACAACGTCAGGATGCCCCTCTTCCACTTGAGGTTGCGATCACAAGCTGCTGCACACTCTCTAATTACGACAGCGATCCTACGACCCTGGCTTGCAGCTCTGATTTTGCGATGCTCATCTAGACACTCCCAGACGAGGGCCTTGCGCATGTGGTAGATGATTTTCAGACTGTCTGAGCGCCCTTGTGTATGGAGTATCCCAAGAACTGCACCACCTCCTCCGCATCCAGCGGATTCTGGAAGCCCAATGATGCTATCCCCAAATCATGCTCCAGTGAGCCAATCAAAGCAAGAGATGGCACGGAAACTCCAGAGTTGAGTGAAAGGCGCAAGGGCTTAAAGATTGCCCTGAAGCAGCTTTCCTGGCTCAGAATAACTTCTTTCCTCTGTCTCTACCTCTCCACTAATCCCTTCATCGGAAAGTCAAATATCAGCGACATGATTGGCTCTTTGCCCTGGCCGTCTCAAAGATATGACTTTGGCTTCAGGCCCCTGCATCGCGGAGCTCGACCTGCCCTAACCCAACTGAGATTTTGCCGCGGCCTTTAAGTAGGCCAACTGCTCCAGCAGGGCGGCAACACAGGTCAAAGAGAAAACTCAGTACGAAGCTAAGTGGGTGTCACTCGCTGGGCCTTTCCGGCTGCGCTGGCGAGTTTCTCGAGCCGAGGCTGTCCTCCATGCGCCGCGCTCCCAGAACTCATTTCGCAATACAAGATGCGGGCTGACAGCCTCAGCTGCGCCCGGCCTCCCCAATGGCACCTGTATGAGGTTGCCTCCATGACCTTGCAGGGGATCTTCTACACCAGCTTCTCGCTTGACAGTAGAAGGTAAGGCCATGATGAAAAGAGAAGCCCAAGGAAAGAGCTCAACCTTTCTTCCTTTCCCATTAGAATCTCTCTTTTTCTGTCTAGACAGGAGACGAGCGGCTAGAAGAAAGTGACAGCCCTTATCAGTGAATGGTATCTTTTTTCCATGTGAAGTGCGGAACAAAGCTGGGATTTGCAATCCAAAATTATAAGGTAGTGACTAAGAGAGGAAGGTCAGTGAATCTGAGACTCAAGGGTCAGAGCACCCATGAGAAAGAGATCAGTAAACCGGAGAAGAGCGTGTCAGAGCGCCCAAGAGAAAGAGGTCAGATGCCACAGGGTAAAGATGTCAAATTCAAACATCTTGAATAAATAGGTGAAAGCACCCAAGAGGATAAGTCAGATGATTGAAGTGAAAGGAGTCAGAGCACCAAAGATAAGGAGGTCAGGGAATCTGAGAGATTCCTCTGAGATAGGTGTCACAGCAGCCAAGATACAGAGATGTAAGAAGCTGAATGAAACGGTTCAGATCAACCTCAAGAAAGCGCAGTGAGGCAACGACATATATTCTATGCTGAGAAGCCCAGGAGGAAGCAGCAGAAGGCTCCCCATTCAGCGGCTGTCAGGCCGCCTTGAGGGCAAAGCTGGCGGACGTAACGAATTTATGGCAGATCTTCAGGTGAGAAGGCACATCGTTCATCGAAGTCAGGACTTCAAGGAATTTGTGATTCGGGGGAAGGGGGTTTTTGTGAGGAAGGAACAAGCAACTGCAATGAAGCAGCCTTACTGGAAGTGAGAGCAGGCCTGGCGCAAATGGTGGGAGAAGAGTCTATAGAAAGCTCTTTGGCGATGGCATGTCGTGAGGACAATAGTTGGCAGGTTTGCGTTCCCAAGTTTCATGGTACAATTTGGTGCATCACTCAAATTATCCATTGAGGAATGTCGTACTTCAGGTGGGAGTATAAGGTCGTCAGGAGCAGTAGAATTTGCGTCAGCTACAGGGCAATAGGCTAGGACAGTGGAGTACTCATGGGCGGGAGAGGCTACGAGATGCCGCCGAGTAGTGGGGTAGGCTAAAACTCCGTTGGGGATTGGCAAGCTCCAAAGTACCGGATGACAAGAGAGTGTCATTGAGCTCAAGCTGCAGTGAGCAAAAGTCTTCAGACGTGGCGCTGTTATGCCTCGGAAATTTAAAGGCCTTAGATGTGCAAGAGAGCCTTTCTTGTGTGCTAGGTGCCACAACTAAGCAGCGTTGCAGGAACGAAAATAGCCCTGTGCGGCAGGGAGGTTGACAGGTTTCTTGACAAGCCCAGGAGCATCGAGCATAGTTGACCGGTCAAATTTGGTTCTACAGAAGTACCCGCAGCTGTGCCGCTACCTATACACCGCCCGGGAGCTGGGCAAGGAGTCAGACTGGAAGGATATCTATCATGGGGCAGCAGAAGTTTTATCGGTGCATATACCGCCTCGTAATTTCAACATACCTCCCTATAGGTCTAAGTTACGAGGCGTTAGTCCCGGGTGGTGGGGCTTAAAATTTGGGTGTCGGCTGAAAGTGTGGCGTGCCTTATTTCATTACCCAATCAAGGAAGGACACTAGGCAAAGCTGGAGAAATATCTGTAGATGGTTGCTGGTTGGCTTGCAGGCAGTCGAAACAGTGGGGCGGGAAATCTTTAGAATCCTAAATGCCCGGTACTTTATTCAACCTGGCATGTCTAAAGGTACAATTTCAAGAATTGGAAGGGTGGGTGCAGAATCCCCACGATAATCCATTACGGCGTGACCGAAGCACAATGTAGGTGCCTTAATGCTGTCCCCATCCTGTACATGAAGGTGGGACCTCACAAGCGTCAATGGTGGGGTAGGCTAAAGCTGTAGTGAGGCAGGCTAGAACTTGGGGGGGCTGAATCTGCGTTGGGGATTGTCTGATGAATTTGGTAGATGACCTAAAGTCGGAGCTGCGGCGGCTGGCGTCGCCACAAGGAGGTCAGAAGGCCATGGTGCTCATGTCATGATGGGAGACCTCGTCAAGTGGCAGGCGAGCATAGGAGCCGAAGGTATCCCCTGCTGTGCATTTCCGGCCGCGCCATCCTACCCCACTCTTCTCCTGCCTTGCATTGTCCCAACCATCAATAGCTCGCTGTCCCTCCAAGCTCTTGGCTGAGACAACTCAGTATCAAGACCAGCCCGATTTTGAGGCCGATCAGTATGTTAGAGATTGGAGGGCCCTGAAATCTAGACGTCCTTGATCTAGAGGGGTAGGCTAAATTTGTGAGGGGTTAAAGTAAAACTTTAATAGATGATCTGCGATCCCCAGGATATGAAGGGGAGAGAATTGGGATGTTCAGTTATGTGATTGATCGTTCTGGAAAGACCCTCCTTTTGGAAGGGCCATTGTAATTACTTCCCCCGCGCCAGGGCAAGTGCGAAGAACTCAATTGCAGTGGGTATTTATTTATTTCAATTAATTTAATTTATTTTCCGTTTCCGGAGCATCTCCGAAATGCAACGTCTGTCTCTGCCGACACGAAAACGGGTGGATTTGGTCTTGTGATGTACGAGAGTCAAGTCGAAGGTCGGAACGGGCGAGGGCTTCGGGCTTTTGGTCCGGGGGAGAAGGACTGTACGGATGAGGCTGAACCTGGGCACCAGAGTGAGCTTTAAATATCGCGGAAATGTATTGTTGAAAATACGAAGACTCTCATGGACTTGGAGACGTCTAAAGGTGAGCCGGCTTTTTCGTTGAATCCAGAGACCGGTGCTTGTCAAGGAGCTTTAAGAGTCGTCATTCCAGTGACCCGCTGGCCATGAGAGCAAGGTAGCTCTGGTATTGCTTTATTGCAGATTTTCATGTGGATGCAAATATGACTTATGAGCCGTTCAGTTGCCATCAGTATTGTACTTCATCGTATCGCAATTTGTGACACCGATAGAAGAGCGGACCTGGAGGTGAGCCACACGGAGCGAAGAACAATAATTCGGACGATGCCTCGATCGGATGATGACGGTGTATCCATATCCTGGAAATATGAGCAGCTATTGGATTCCCCGCCCCGGCTGATTTCTCAAGGTGCTGACGTACTGCCTTCAGCGGGTCACAGAGCCTGCACTCAGACCTTCCTAAGAGGCCTTTGCCCTGGCGTCGTTAGGGGGTTATGCGGTTTTGCAATGTACACAGCACGGAGCCTCAATACAGGCCAAGGTGCTATCTCACCTTTCGGAGCCGGGGGGCTTTCGTTTCGCTTCTGGGGGGAAGGAGATGCGGGGGTGAAAGCTGTCACATGCGGGTGCGAGCAACAATAGCAGCCCAAGCTGGCGCATGCAGTGCACGCACACACTGTGGAAAAGGAGTAGCAAGAGCAGTAGCAATGTGTTTTGCTAGCAAGAGCAAAACGGTCTGTGCATGTTGGACGCAAGGCACCAGTCACTTTCACTGCGCCCATTGGCTCGAGCAGTACATCTGACAGCCCAATCCGGGTAGAGGATAGACCAATGAATGGGCCAGGGGTATCTTCTAGGCCAGAAGCAGCCCCGGATCCTGTCCTACCGTAGGTCATACGGAAAATCTCTGCCCCATAGGCGCCTGACGCTCTCGGATCTCAACTTTCAACAGGTGCTGCGGTATCTTGTCTTCCGCAAACACAGATCATGGGAGAACATCACTTCACTGCGACCCATGGGCACTCTCCGCATCTTGCTCCCTGCTGCTTGGTCGCAGGCTAGCAAGCTTTCTTGGACCTGCCATCTTCATCTGTTGCTGCCTCGCTGCCTGGATACCCCACGCACTCGCTCAATCCGGCATTCTCTTCACGGCAAGGCTCCTTCAAGGCCAGGACCAGCATGTGGACGACCAGCAGGATTGGGCATACGGAAGGGGGGTAAGGCCGAAATAACGTAGAGCATCACACCTGACCGGCTCTGCTATATTGTTCCGTGCTTCTCTCCTACCAGCTCTCACCGATGGGGCTCGTCTTGTGCGTCGAAATCTCTTACTGGCAGGAGGGAGCCTGCATGCTCTCCCTCTCAGAGCAATATTTGCAATCGACTCGATGCACTTTCAACACGATGCTGCGTCTCTCTCATCTATCCTGAATAACTCTCACAGCATCCGATGTTTTGACTTAACCCTCTAGAGTACAGGCAGTGCTTTGGGACTTGTGCTGTTGCATTCCTAGGAAACGATTCTCCATGCAAGAGGGGCACACCAAAACGCAGCAGGCCCACACAGCAATCCTGCATGTTCATCCTGCATCCTCGAAATTCCTTCTGCGAATACCAACCTAAACAGGATGTGACTTTTTCCTGATCCAGGATACCACACATCCCGTCTCCCAGCCACCCTTCCACTGCTAGTTCTTTGGGTCCAGTGGGGGATTTCCTATCACAGTCCTCCTCAATTATTGAGGGGTCGGCGTAAGTTGTGGATCCTTCACCCCTAATTGCCTCTGCGTCTCTCCCATTCAGCTGGCGCTTTCAATGTCAGGCTTTCCCCGCTTCCAGCCACTGTAAAATGCAAGGCCTTGATCTCACGATCGCCCTCCTCTACATTTACATTCTTTGCTGACAGGAAGATAGAAAATTGCAAATTTTGACACGAAGAGTGGTGAGGAACTCTGGTGCAGGGACCATCGGCCACGTTCGCATACGTTTCGTATAACACCATCATATCGCTTCAGGCACCAACACGAAAGAAACACACTACCAATACAGGTCATTCAACACTATCTCTATCAAAAATGAAAGCATGAGCTACAGCTACACAGAACACATACACCAACAGTGAACCTTTCATCCGTCAACTGACATCCTCTTCTGCTTTGGCACCTCCGACAGCTGCAGTGCCCATGCAAGATCTGGCAACCGAATCAAAGAGACGCTCAATCTCGCCAGCACAGCGAGTGAAATTGTAGTTCCAAAAGGAGTATCGCGGGTTCTTGATGAGTTCAATGAACGTGATCAAGAGGCCCCATGGATGGGGCCGGTTGACAATTAGCCGCTCCAGCAAAACCCGTGTGATTTGCTCCTGGATTATTTCCTGCAAAGCAATTAAGTCAGCAGATGAAGTACAGTTGCTTGCCGTCATGCTGACGTCGATATCCTGTGGCGGTCCATCCCCCTCCCCCACCCAATTTGCTGCAGGACACATTGCAAATTTGAGGGGCATTCCAGATACTGGAGGACTTGGTCATACCTGTTTGGCCTCCGAGAAGAGGTAGAGCAAAACACATGAGAAGTAGTGTGTGTGGTTGTTGGGGTAGCGCAGTTGATTCGCAAGCGCGTTCAGGAACAGATAGCGGCCTTCGGTATCCAGGTCACTGGCCATCCTCTGGAATATTTCCATCGCTGGTGAATGCAACATGGGTGAAGAGCCCGGCTGAGATTGCCTCTGCGTCTTGACCTCCTGCATGATTGCAAGATAAGTTGCTGGTCTTAATCACGATGCATTAGCAGATGCGCTAGGTCAGAATACATCTGGCGTTATTGTACGTATTCATAGCATAATAATAATATTGAAAGCATTGAACCAGATGGACACTGCATCGCTTGAGGCGCGCAAATGTATCTGGATATCAAGAAATTCACCTGAATTCCCACGTAGAACACCACTGCATTAAGCAGTGCGACGTCGTACTTGGTGCCCGATAAGCTGACGTCTGGAGAGGCTAGCACAAATTGTGATCCCAGCTTCTGAAGGAAAGTGCTTGGCTGCCGGTGAGCCATGTATGTGTCCACCTGGATTCAAACCCCACGATTTCTGTTAGGGAGGCAGAGCAAACCTCAATTATTTGCTGTGCGCCAAGGTTCTGGCTGCACGCATACAAAGGCAATGTCTTGAAAGAGACTCGAGGGGTTGGTGAGTAGCTCCAGAATCTGTGGAGAGGAATTGTAATTTTACTGAAATGAGCTACAGGGGAAGCATATCTGTGTTGCTGACGTGTGATGTTGAAGGTGAACGGGCAGTTCCGCAATAAGTCCAGGTATCATCTCGTTTTTCTGCTTGAGACTGCATGGGAGCACTTGAGCTGGAGTGAGTACCTCAGCCTGAATCTGGGGAGGCAGCATTTGCTCCACTGGTGGCCGGAAACGCGGCGGCGAGCCAATCTCAGGCAGCAGATCCACTTTGAGATTGGGTGTGAAGGGATCAGGCAACCGCATGTTGCGTGGGAATGCGCTCAGAATCAGGTTCCTCATCTGGATGCAGCTGGGAGGCACAGTGTTGCACACCTAAGCAACAAAGCAAGATTGAGCGGAGCAGAGCTTACAAGCTGCGGGTGAAATCTTGCAACGCTCTACGGAGGTGGCATGCTCAGCAGAAATTTGCGACAATAGCATCTACGTCATTCAATCTAGCAAGGATATGGAGTTCTGAACAGGAAGTGTCAAGAGAAGTGATAGCTCTTGCCTCGAAGTGGTATTCGCACAGAAATTCTGGGAAGTCATGCAGAAGCACAAGCAGCACACGGAGAGTGCCCTTGTACAGCAGCCGGACAGAGTCTGTCAGCTCAGCGTTCCGCAGATAGGGCTCCAGGAAGCGGAGCAGCGCTATCAGAAGCTTCTGGAAGAATGGCCACCCGACAGGATCATTGACCAGCTTTGGCATGAAGACCCTGCAGCCTCACTTCTCAGCTACACATGGCTTTGCCCATGCACAAACAGCCAGCAATGAATTCTGTCGCACAAGAGCAAGCAGATTCTGATTTCCTACGGCAGGGCAAGGGGGCTAAGCGCAAGTACAAGAAGGTCAGTTGTCATGCTCCACCTGTGAGACATCAATTCCAGCCAGTGGAACGCAAAGCCGGGCGTCTGCAGCGGCTGTGCATGGTGGAGCGCATTTGCGATTGTTGTCAAGCACGTCATGGCCCGTGGGTCCGGGGAATTGTCAGGGGACATCTCCTGTATGAATCCCAGGATGATGCGATAGTATGGGCGGCCGTTGAACTCGTCTGCCCGCATGTCTGCGTCCCTTTGCAGGCAAGCCACCAGACTGGACATTGCTCGCTGCAGGAGGGGCACGCCACCGCTGTGCACTGCAGTACGAAGTTTTGGTCAACTTCAAGTCTCTTGAAATTCGCAAGATTTATGCACCGCACTTCGAAATCATTTGAGCCTGCCTCTTTCCAAGCGACAGCAATAGCGCTTGAATGTGCATGCCGCATCACAAGAGGTAGACACGGCAGACTCCCAGATTTTGAGGGTGTTTTCTTTTTGTGAAATGAGGTTAAATTTTGAGATAAACTGAGAGATTCACTTTTCAACCAATAAAATTTACAGAGCAATTTCTCTCAGGCTCACATGAAGAGCAAGGCAATGCGTTGCTGTACAGAAGTCATCTATTGAAGAGCCTGCAAGGAGAGCTGGAGATGCAGCTTATTTCGAGATTTTTGTGGTGCAATCGCACTGGACCATAAAAAATGAGAAAGACATGTGAATGAAGGGAGGGAAAGATGGGAGCTTCTGAAGGCTTACAGTTCACCAAAAGGACAACAAGCCGGACGTAGGCATCCAGGGCAAGGTATGAAAGCTGGGTTGGCCGTTGAGCCAATGTCTCGTTGCCAAGGCTATGCGAAACTGCCAGATTGGTCATGATCCTGAGGAATCTGTCCGTGAGATCGTCGCCCTGCCAAACCAACATCCTTTAGGCTCCGGGATTGTAACTCTGCATCATTTCTGCTCCTCCCACATCTGTGCAAGTGGCAAAATTTGTTGATGGAGAAGGCAAAGGCAATCTACTCATTCAGAGTTCTAGGCAAAGAACACAACAAGCAACGCGCTCCCCCTCCCTCCCTCCTCAATATTCTTCTCCTTGATAGAGTATTCTTGATATTAGTCATTCACTTCCTCTGCATCCATACTGATACCAGCCATGCGTATGTTCCCCCGATGCATAATTACACGCCAGCCAGACACATGCAAATTCTGATTCGCAGCTGCTTGCATTTCTGAATGTCAACCTTAATGGCATACCTTCAGGAAGCCAATTCGTTGCAAGCTCTCCACAAATGAATTGTGTGACTCCTCGCTAGGAGACTCGTCTGACAGCCTGATCCAGTCGTCGAAGATCTGCTTGACCTCCTCCTTGAGCTCGGTCGGGTCATTCGAATCGTTCAGCTTTTGAACAGGAACACTGCAAATGAAGCACTGCAGCTTCAGCGACCATGCTAGCCCTGCCCGAAACGGATAGGTACAAGGTTACCACGATAGAGCTGCACATTTCTTCGAGGCGCATTCTGTGCTTGCCACTCCTTTCATTCAATGCAGTCCTCCTTGCAGGCAGCTCAACACAGGAGGAACAAAACAGGCAAGTCTGTATTACAGCTCCTCAGTGCAGCAAGAGGTAATGCATGACCGCGAAAACATTTTGCATGGAAAATGGTAAACCTCAATTTGACCTATTGGGGCAGATTTCCTGAGTTGTCATTTACAACGCCTTTGTTTTGTGTTCCTTTGAGAAATTGCAGATCAATCAACACGTACAGCAGCTTCCAATGACATCCAATGGGTGTCACACTGCAAAATGATCGTTTTGCATCGAGCAAGGTGACACCGCAATCAGGCGGAACGATGTGCTTACTGGTGCTGGCTCCGCGCTTGATCAATCAGCAGCTGGAGCCCACGCGCGACGTTTGCGGGAACCTGGGGCACCACAATCTTCTGCAGAGCCTCCAGGGTGTTGAAGAATTCGGTGGCTGTGCTGCAGGCAGGCTCTGTAGTGATGCAGTTCCGCACCTGCATTGCCAGCAACTTTGTCAATGACTCAGGAATACTCTGATGTCCCAGCCAGGTAGGATTCACATCCAATCAGTCTGAAGCCAAGAGCACAATAAATCAGCTGTTGTGCACCATGATGTATCAATGCATGATGCACAGAATGCATTCCCCAATCAAGAGCAGCAATCCCTTCCCCAGGCTAACCAGGCAGGATCAAGCCAGTGAGGGCAAATGTGCGAGTTCTCACAATGTGGACGGCAAACTCCACAGGCTGAGTGGGAGATCTGCTGATCTGGAGGACTTTGCACAGGTGCGTGTCGATCTCAGGGCCATTCAAGAGCTTGGCTCGCAACAGGGCTTCCGCTATGTCCTTGCGCCACTTCCTGTCCTCGGCCAACCCAGCCCACAGGGTCGTAAGGTCTGTGGAGAATCGGACTGGCAGGCGGCTCATGAGCAGGGCTAGTGCCGCTACGCTTGCGTGCAAGTGAAGGCTGCAGGCATCATAGCAGCTTTGGATCCCAGGGAAGTGAGATCATTCCTTTTAGAAAAGATCAGGACTCCATGCCCCAACGCAGCAACAAAAGAGCCACTCCCAAATGCAGTCAGAGTCATTTTCTGAAGCTGATATCTCCTTGGTTTCTCCATATACTCCCACACCTCCATGGTCACCCCAGTGCCTTGCTGGAGACAGGATCCGTGAAATTGATGGGCAGGATCTCTGGTGCCAAGTGATGCTTGCCTGTTTCCAACCACATCAAAGATGTGGTAGAAGATCTTGCGCGCAATGAGCTGGGTCTGCTCCTCCATGCCCTCCGGAACCAGATCAAGAACCTCGTTGACAAGGTTTCCCGCCTCGCTGCCCTCCGGAATGCCTTCAAAGCTGACACCCGCGTGCTTGGCCGCCAGCCTGTCCAACTGCTGCAGCCATGCATTCGCCGCCTCTGCCAGGTTGGCAAGCGCCAGCGTGGTCTCGTTGTAGGTCCCACGATCCTCGCTGGCCATTGACCCCTGCTGTGCAACCACATGCAGAGTCTGTTCCGCACCAAATCGTTGATGTGCTCGGCTTGACGGCAACAGATGTTTATGAGCATGCTGGAAGGTCGCACTTCTTCTCCTAGTCACATCTGCTGTCCTGGATGTGAGCCAAGCAGCAAATGATTTGAGTGTCCTGCATCATCGTGGCAGCTCTTGTACCTTGTCAGAGATGACAGCTTTGTGAGGGCTGGTAGGTCTGGATGCAGCGTTGGGACCTGCCGCGGCAGCTGCAGCTGGTCCTGGCAGCCGCGGGATCCTGGCAAAATCCTCGTACACGCGCTGTTGCTGGGGATTCATGTGGCCAGTTTTTGGGCGAAGAGCATCAGGCAATGCCTGCAATTTTCAACAAATGCTGCAGTGTGGGAAGGTGCGACTCCTCTCAGACAGCTTTTGTAAGATCCTTGGTTGTAAGTTGTAACCTCATGTCAACCAGAAACCGCCGTTTGACACATGACATCTGACAGAAGGAATCAATACAACAGAAATGAAGATGCGGGGAAAGGAGGATATCAATGCAGGCTTGTGTTGTGTCCCGCTAGGGCCTAGGCTGCAATGATTGCAAATGTCTAGTCATACTGCACCTGGAGGGAAAGGGAGGGCTGTTGCTCACCTGAGGGAACCTGCCCTGCAACATGCTGGCATCAAAGTAGGGCTGCCCCGCGGCGCTGGCCTTCTGCCTGGCCTGGAAGGCGGGTGCCAGGCGCTCGTTGATGTCCCTGATGGCCTTGTCGGTGGCAGACTTCTCTATGATGGTGCACCCCAGCTCGAAATTATCATTGGTGATAGTCTGCAGGCAGCCGCGCACGATTGTCAGGAAACTTCTTGGTGCAAGCTGTAGCAACAATCACAGTCATCACTTTTCTTTGGCAATCGCTCTAGGCAGCAAGTACTGCCCAGCATTCAAATTTGGGTCGAGAATGCAATCACCACATACTTGGGTCAAGCGACCCTCTGTAAGGCGGGCTCTGACACAGATGCCACAACCAGAAAGTACTTCACAGCAAGAGACAGATCTCATGGGCGCCAAATGGAAGAGCTGCCAGTAACCCGCACACAGCTCTGCATCAGGAGTAACGCCTCCAATAGACCATCCAGGCAGTTGGGGATTCAGAGCGAAAAGGCGGGCACGTAGTCCTTGAGCACAGCAAAGAGAAGGATTTGTGGCTGGCGGCGCTCACGTTGACAGTCTGCTCCAGCTGGCTGGCCTCCATGGAGTTGGCCAGCAGGTGGCGCAGCTGGGTGGCGAGTGATGACCTGAGGGGCTCGCGGCACGTCACCAAGGCCAGGCTGCCTGCCAGGCTGCTCACCATGAGGTGGGCCGCCTTGCGCATGCTGGCCTCATCCTCCTCCATGGCATAGTCCTGGCCGTGACACCCAGGTCAGGAGACCTCTCTGGCTTGGCTGGGCTAGACTTGAGGCAGGAGAATCTTTGAGGCGGGGGTTAGCTGGAGGTCCGACAGCTTGAGAGGATGGCAATCTCTTGCAGGAGATGTCGCTGATGGCTCTGCCGTTCATTTTCCAATCGAATCAAAACATACTGCAATTCCTGTTCATACTACGCTGAATGCATCCCATTTCTCGCCCCACAAGCGTAATAGGGTTGACGTTCGTAGTGACTACCTTGAGTCAGGCAAGCATTGGCCAGGTGCAGTGTAGATGCCTCACCTTGAGGATCAACTCTTGCGTGGTCATGCATGCAATGGTGACCGAGCGCTCTACTACAGGCGTGATGATGTCTGACACAGCCCTGTCGACAGCCACGGGCACCATCTGCTTCAGGTTCAGCCTCTCCGCCAGATACTGCAGGTTGGGGTTGATGGAAACATGCTGGTGGTAGTTGCCAATCAGGCCCTGATCTCGCTGCTGCGGAGGCGCGCCGCCTGCAAGCAATGTCGAAGTTCAGGTCCTCGACCTAATCAAGGCCAGATGAGTAGCTTGATGAAGTCAAGTGCATATGTTCGGGGACAGTGACACGCCTATGCTGTTTGTGTGTTCGGCACCCTAATCTTTTGTAGGCCCCAATATTTGCCCCTTCCATTTAAGACATTTTTTTGTAATCTGTGGTTCATGAGTGCATAGAAGACCACCAGCCCATGCAAGAGGAAAATGCACTGGGCTAATCCTCTCATGCTTTGGTCATGTTCAGTAATAAGAATCCCTTGATTTTGAATGCGGGCAACCCTGATGCCAGTATGAAGAATTGAATTCTCGCTGTTCCTTTCAACAGATTGCAGATACATGTCCAATTGCCTTCTTCTAAGAACAGATTCTGAAGATCAATAACAGCACCACCTCCTTTTGTGCAGAGGACCGAAAAGATCCTGATGCACAATTTTGGCCCTTGACATTGGAAATGCTCAAATACCCACAAAGGTGGTGACAACCTTGAAGGAAAATTCACGAGAACACCTTGCTCACAGGATTGCTGCAAAAAGCAGGGACGATGGTTGAGCTTCTTGGCACTAGAAATGGATCATTAGAGGCAAACGACTCGCCCTGCTGAGGAGGCTGACCACGAGCATGCAGGCCGTCCACAGTGCTGTCCATGGAGGAGCGGGATGCGTGAACAGGCTGCTGCAAATGAGGAGGATGATGCCCTGGAGTGGGCGGAGCCGATGCATCATGTTGGCCAGGAACGCTCCTTGCAGGTGAGGGAGGCGGCAGACTGCCCACTGCAGAGTGCAATGGCACAAAGATCAGCAAGGGCGTAGTCAAGAAGCACAATTAGCCATTAGCAGGATTGTACGCTTACTGCAATGAAAAGCAATCCGTTTTTCACATATTGCTTTCATGTTTCATGTGGTTGACTGTGCTCAACAGACCTGCCTGTGGCAACTCCAGGCAACACCAAGCACAGTGCCATCAAGAAAGGAGTCTCACATCAAGGCGATCTAGTCCTACGCGAGTGCCCTGGGAGAAAAAAAATTTGAAATATAGGAACAACGGCCCGATAGCTACCTGATTGGTCTGCCAAGCTCTTGTCCACTGTGAAGTCCGTGTTGCTGGTCATGTCCCGCTTCCTGTTGGCCAGTTCCTTGGACACTCTGGTGTCAGAAATCTGGAGGTTGAAGTTGCGGAAGAGCATCTCAATCTCGAAGGTCAAGTTGAGCTTGAGCTTGTCAGTGGCGTAGATTTCGGCCATGAGGGACAGGATCCCGGTGATCCAGGGGTTGGGGGGCCGGAACACCTTGCTGTCCTTGCATGGCTCGAGCACCTGCACCATATCCACTATGCACTCAAGCTGGGGCTGAGATGTCTGGCAAATACACTTCATGTCAGGCTTGTGGCTGGCTTGATACTACTTTCCAATGAGCAGCCAAACCCTGCGTAAGAGCACTGCTCGGAGAGACAAGGGTGCTGGGAAACTGGGCAAAATTGAATGCCTGACGAATGAAAAGGAACTATTGTGATTCTTCAGCAGAATTCTAAATCTGCCTTCACTAAATCCAGCAATGTGACTGTCTCCAACAAAAGCAGGAAGTGAATTGAATCTGAGTACCAGCCCCTTCCCTGCCTCCTTGCGATGCAGATAAAGAGCTGCAAAGGCTTGCCTTGTTGACGAATGGGAGGACGGCAATCATCTTGCCCTGTTCGAAGGCATCGATGATGATGCCTTTAATGTCCAGGTCCTTGTGCCTCACAGGCTGCCCCTGGGCAATGGTGATGCGCCCCAGCCAGGAGCCCAGATTCTTCAGGAGGCTGCGCTCCGAGGAGTGTGTCTTGATCCTCTCGCTGGCCAGCAGGATCTTGACATACTTGTATGTGGTGAGCACCAGCATCCTCCACAACTCCTTGAGCTGCATCGAGATCATTGCCACTCATGCGGTGAATGCCATGGCAGATGACAAATTGTAAGTACCATGTTGAGGAATCTTCACAATGACCCCAAACCCAAGAATGCTGTGACCTCACATTTCGCATGAGATACAGATAAGACTCATCTTTAGCTAATATCACTTAGTCGATCTGCCCAGATAATCTGGCCATATTCCAGCTACAAGTGGTAGAGTAACTTCCAATGCAGTTTCACCTATCCCAAGTCTGCCAGTATGTCATATGCTTGCCTGCAATTCCTGCAGCAGTGCGGCGTAGAGCAGGTGGAAATTCTGCTCCTGTGCCGCCCTCTTCACCACCATGTAGTTGCAGAACCAGGGCCAGTACTGCTCGGTCAGGATCTCCTTGACATCGCTGGCCTTCTGCTTGAGGTTGGAGTTGGACAGGTTGTTGATGAGGAACCCAATCTTGTCCTGGACCTGCAATGCATGCCAGGATCACCTCCCTGGCACTGGTCTATAGCCATGCATCCCTGTCATTGTAACTTACTGCACTAACTCCCATACGAGATTAGAGTTGTGTCTCATGCACTTGCCCAATGGCTGTCAGCCCTCAGCTCTGCCTCGCGCCATTTGACACCAACAAAAGAGTTCTTGATGCCCACTGGCAGAACATGTTTGCATTAAACATTTCCCCATTAATGCATTGAAGAGCCTCATGATACTCTAGCAGTAGCAGCCATTTGCATGAGAGCTTGTTCAAAAGATTGAAGACAGAAATAAGGCCTGCACCTTGTGGGGAGGGATGTCATAATCCACGTTCTGCGAGGCCACCTCCAAGGTCTCAGCGTTCACGGCCTGGAATGCCCGCTTGTGGTCCATGGCCGTCTGGGTAGCGTTGCTGATGTTCGGAGCTCCCGCCCCCTCAGTGGAGCCGGCAGACTCTCGAGGTGACTCTGGGGCTTTCTTGCCGTTGCTACCCTGGATGGCAGCGGCGCCAAACGGCGATGCCTCCGCACCCTCCCCATCACCCACCTTGCTTTCCTGGCCATCTGCAGGACAGCAACAGAGATGAGCAAATCATGCTCGTCCTTTCAACATAGGACACTGTTGAAACACCTTGATCCAGTTCCCTTCCTTGCTGAGGCGATGCTGTTCTTCACTGTGCCTGGTGCATTGGTGGGGGGTCAATTTGATGCATCAATTTTTTCTACATGATGTGTGCACCGTCGGGAATCTTAGCTATTCCAGACTTGACTGCACATTCCACCCCTGATGCTCTTTCCGCAAATGACATTGATTCCTTGATGGCTTGATATGCATGTAGGAGAGCTCTACAAGGTTCCACCTGATGCTGGCTCAGCGAGGGCCTGTTCTGCCAGCTGGACTCCTGTGTCTGGCTGCGCCACCTCTGTGCTTGACAAGGCTGCAGACTCAAATCCGGGTGGCGCACCCACGCGGCTCCCCTCATTGAATTCCCCAATTACCCTCTCTGCCATCTCCCCCAGCTGCTTATCCTTCTCCTTCAAGCTGGCAGCCTGCCGAGAGGAGCTCAGTCAGCTGAAGGGAGGTTGGCGATTGGGGAGAGACAGCTTATCAGCAGTCGGCGATTCAGCAGAAAGGAAGACATTCGTATCAGCAAGCCATGCAACAAAACACAACAACCTCCTTGACAGCCATTGACACAGCAGCCAGCGCTTGCAGCAATAGCATGAGTACAAATGATGCACCTCTCAAAATGTGGTCGCAACAAGGTATGCCTCTGAAAGTCTCTTTCATGAAGACCAAATAAGCAAGAATTCTTCCAAATCCTGAATTCGAAATTTTTGGCCTTGCCAGAAACCCAAGAAAGGGACCACCTGTAGCAGATTTCGGCAGTATTGGGGCCAGGCTGGGAGGTGGTCAGCGATGGCACGCAGCGCCTGCAGATTGCATGCACTCATCAGAATTATAAGGACTCAGCTAAACAAAATTGTACTCCCTCAGATTGAATGCAGGACCATCTTGACAGCCGCCTTTCCTTCCCTGAGGCTAGCAACAAGAATGAAACCTGCTATACAGACTTGCATGATCTGAGCACTTGTTTGCCTCCCATAGAATCGACTGCGCACAGAGAGCATCCACAATCAGAAGAACCCGAAAGCTACCTGCAGGCCAAATGTGCACATCTTGTGGCCTGCCGGATTGCGCACGGCATCCAGGAAGAGGCGCAGGGCCTCCCCCAGGTTCTGGTCCACGATCAGGTCGCTGTTGATCAGGCCCCCAAACAGAGCCGCCGTGATCTGCAGCTCCTTCTCAGGGTACTTGTGGAAGAAGCGGTACTCGTCGAACAGGCTCTGGATCATGCAGGGGAAAATCTCCTGGTCCCGTCGGTTGTTGCTGTTCTTCATGGACTTTAGCTTGGCCGTCAGCGTTTCGACGCTCTCCGGATCATCTGCTGCGTACAGCTGCAGGCAGAGGCAAGTCAGGGAAATTTTGAATGGCCTGTACAATCAAGAGGCCTGGGTGTTGACTGCAAGGGGTGTTGGTAGTCTTTGTGCTTTGAAACCATGTCAAGGGGCTGAGGTGGTGCACACTGCATCTTGATGGCTGCATCACATCGCTTGATCTCGGGGATGCGGTCGATTGGACATCACTTGCTGCTAAGGCCCAAAATGATTGACTGGTGAGGCCTTGCCGGCATCTTTCAAGCTGAGCTTTTGATGAAGCAGCAGGCCATGGCCTACCTTCTGGAAGTACAGGTTGGCTTCCTCCTCGATGTCTGGGGCAAACGATGTCGGAGGAGTGGGCACAATGCTGGCAGCTGCCGCCTCCACAATGAGGGCATGCAGCTCTGGGTGCATCCTGAACATTTCACAAGGTGGTCATTGAAGTGTCCGAAGACCCAAAAAATGAGAACCCCTGACATTCAGGATTGGGATAACTTCACTCTATAAGCCGATAGCATTCACTGCAATGGCCCTGGGGTGTGCATGCCGTGCAACACTTCTGCTTCCAGCGCTGCTTGGACCAAGACCTCCAATCGTCTCCCCTTGTATTGATACACGCCCCATGCACTCGATACAAATCGCTGATGCTAAGCAACCTGGCCGCCTCAAGCAGTCAAACAGAGGGGGCTCAAAATAACAAATACTGGACTGAAACAAGTGGTCACCATCGTCTGCCACAGCTCTGACCTGAGGGCATGATGCTGCAGCTGAGCCACCTCCGCCGCAATCTCTGGCGGCCCCGCCTGGCTGTGGGCTTGCAGCACACGGAGCACAAGGGCCAGGATGTCCAGTGGCAGCGGCAGGCTGCCGCCCTGCTCGCCATCTGCCTCTGAGCGAGCCTGCAGCTTGCTGCCCACAAACTGCACGAGGGCCTGCATGGGCACCACAGCCACTTGTCAGCCATCTCCGCCTGAGGCTCACCGATGTGAGGAAATTAGAAAGCAAACATCAATCAGGGTCCAGCTAAGCCTTGCCAGCACAATGGAAATGGGTGGTGTGTTTGTCTGCAATGAACAGCAAGTGTGAGTGGATTTGCAGGTCCTGATGCAGATCCCTGTTGCCACCGCGTTAATGCAGAGACAGGGTCCGACCAACATTTGCTTGGTGCAAGCATAGAGCCGAGGAGATGCACAGCGATAAAGCTTGGCAGCAAAGCCTGCAACCCTGTCAAGATTGCTTATCATCTGGTCAAAGGCTTCAACATGACTTCCAGCCAATAGCTCAAGGAGGTGATTCAATCGCTCACCCCAAGAAAAGGCAGCCGATGGAAGCCCATGCGGCGCTGCAGCCACTGCTCCAGGTTGAGGGGGCTGCTCCTCGCCGCAACTGTTGCTAGCTCAATGGCAAAATGCAGGGGGGTGGAGTCCAGCACCACCTGCACTTCAGGTGATTCTCAGGCATGCTCCAAATTTCCCCAGTCGCTTTTTGGCACCGAATTAATGTGTCTTGAACTAAACTGTACGAGTGGGGTTCCTCACAAACTCGTCTTCCAAATTCATCTCATCAGCCCAGCGTCCATAGCAGATTAATTCAGTGACTATGCAAAGTCCTTTGCCTCATGCTAGAGCTGGCTTCCACACATCTTCCAACCCTAGTACTGCGCTTGCAGCCCCTGACCCTGGCCCTTCTGTCTGGCAATGTGGTCGGGAATCATTTGCTGATTGAATTTGGCTTTTGCGGGTCGACAGTGAGTGCCACAGTAGCCAAAAGCCCACCTCCAGCACCCTCAGCTCCTGACAGACGTCCAGCACGCGCCCGATGTTTGCCTTATCTTGTTCGTACAGCGACACCATGGCACGCATGATCATCTCCGGGTTTTGGGGCCACACAGCTTGCAGCACCACCGAGGAGTTGGGGTGGGGGGCCACAAAGCTGATGGCCAGGGCCTCGCAGATCTCCCGCTGCAGCACGCCCCACTCCATGCGCAGAGATGCCATTCCCACAAACAGCACCTGGGCAGGAAAGAGGCTGGTTGGATGTGGCAAGTCCACTCTCTCGGCGTTCACAAGTTCAGATGACATCGAATCTGGTCACGCTCGCCATATGAGGATTGAGCAAGTACTACCTGCCCGAGGAAAGTGTGCAAGCAGCAGGTGATGATGCCTCTCGTCAAAGTGAACCTCATGACTGGACTGGCATGTCTCTGTCAGATGATTCAATGGCAATCGCGAGGAGGACCACTCGAGACTAGTGACCCCACCTCGGGACAATTCTTGATTGGAGAATCGAGCAGCTGGTGAACTGCGGAGTGGTGGCCAGCCTCTGTCATCCTAGCCAGCACGTCATAGAGGTCCAAACAGAGCCAGGCTTGGTTGGATAGTCCTACTGCAGACTTGCCTCCTGCCAAATGGAAATCATTGTTGACCAAACTTTGCCATGAAGGCCAAGGAAGACGCAATAGACATTACCTGACATACCATCCATATGTGACACACACGAACCCCCTTATCCCGTGCAGATCGAACCATTTCACACATGTGGAAGGTATTGGGATGCCATGACAGTCCAACCACCACCTGCACAGGCAAAAGCTTACCATGCAGGCCTTCCAGCGGGGGCAGCTTGCGCCTGGCATGCTCGAAGGTGAAAATCTCTGGAGGGGCGGCGATTGCATGTTTCAGCAAGCTCAGCTGCCCGGCCGAATTCTGCCACACGGAACCCACCACCACCTGAGCACAAGCACTGCCAACTTCAACATGCTTTTGCAGCCACCATGGGACACTGGGCGGAGTCAATTGTGCAACCACTTATGCAGCAAGATACGGCTTATCCAACATTGATGTCATTGAGTGGCAGATGACACACGCTCTACCCAAGCCATCTCGGCCTTCGCAGAGATGAGGATCCCATTGCTGAAACGCTTGCACACTGCTCTCAGGGTGTGGAGCCTGGAAGCTGCTTGCCTGGAGAGGGAAAGGCTCCCCAGAGGTGAGCTTCCTCCAGGCATTCACCAGCACCAAGAAGCCTTTGGCGTCTGGCACAGTGAAATCTTCATGGTCCAGTGCCTCCAGGATCCGCTGGGGATCCAGGTCGGGGGCGTGCGACTTGAGGGTCTCCATCACCAGCTCCACGTTCCATGCCTTTGCAGCTGAGGGGTCGGGGGCTGGCATGTCCCCCAGGACGCTCGACAAGCTGGTCTGCAGGGACCAAGTACGCGTTCATTCATCTGATGTGCATGTGAGAGGGCTTGCTGTAGAGGCAGGACCTGCAATACAGAAAAGGAGATATGCATGCAAGGAAGTGTTCCAGGATTTCTCAAGTGACCACCGATTGGGTAAAAATCCACAAACACGTGGAAGGTAGGGGAGGAGGCCATTGCAGGGCGCAAAGCTGATAAGACAGCGTACCTGGGTGCCGTGGCGATCCTCCAAAGTGTTGTGTGTTCTGACCATCATGCCCAGCAGGCCGGCTACCGCTGCCTCATTCAGCCCACGGAACTGCTTGAGCAAATTGGCGAAAGCGGCCTCGCTCTGGGTGCAGGAGTAGCCCAGTTCCTCCACCGCTCCTGCCAGCCCAGCAGCAGCCACCAGGTGGCTGGCCATTTCGAGAGGCTGCTGGCTAGCCCTCCCACTACCTGTGCTCTGTGCCCTTACGAAAGCCAGGTTTGCATCTCCCAGAGCGTCATAAGCCGCTCGTCGCTTCACATCCTCTGTACTACTAACCCTTTGATGGTGCTCCTTTAGTGTCTATGCTCCGAGGCTTCTGCAGCAGGCAAGGCAATCATCAGAAGTCAAGCAGATCACCACAGTGGGCATGCGGAACAAAAATACCAAATCAGGCCTGCATGGCATGCAAGGCCCTCCCGATGATTTTTATTGCATTCGTTGTGTTTCAATTTGTGGCAAGTCTCATCATTTCATTTCTAGCATGAGATGCAGATCTGCAGAGACCCATCTCGTGCTGCCCGTATTTTATTGGCGGGTATGAATTCAACAACCGTGCAATCGACGGCGCGATGGGCTCAAACCATGCAGGGATGGCTACAGGATATCAAATTTTGACTGAGGAGTCTGTATTTGGGACAAACGCCCGAGCAAAAGCTGGATGTACCTGTCCACTGTCAGATGATCGCTATGATGCGCTTCTGGGCATGTCGCTTCATCATTTTTGCTGCCTCAAGGAGATGGAGTCAGTGTTTCTGAGAAGAGCACACCCTGGCAGGCCATTGCCTCAGAGAGGGGTTTTGAGAGTAGTCAAGTTTGATCGCCACTACTGGCTGGACTTCTGCTCCTTTGCCTCGCATTCTGCTTTCAGAGGCCATCAAGGAATCCACAAATAGCACCCGGCAGGCATTGTACTATAAACCTCCAGCGGATGCTGTAAGCGATTTATGAACTGCCCTGTTGTAAGCATAGAGTGGTACAGCAGTCACGTGTGATAACAGTGTCCCCTAGGTACATCTCGGTCGTGCCCCAAAAGTCCACAGCGGCTGGTGCTTTGCGCAAAACGGAGTGATGCTACTTGTGAGGGAGTACAGTGCTGTCTGATTCGGTACCAGGGGAGGCTGGTTATGGCAGCGTCCGCGCTGTTTATTCTGGATCTCAAAGGACGGGTGATACTGTCGAGAGATTACAGAGGAGATGTGCCAGCAAAAAGTGTGGAGAGCTTCATCAGCAGAGTCAATGAGTTGGAAGAGACGGGTGAGGCAGCTGGACAAGCTACTTGTGCATGCACGCACATTCCAGCTTTTCTGCTTGACTGCTCAGCACATAGCCACCGTCTGAGGGGGAATCCCGCTGCAGGGAAGCTCACCCCAGTCATCTTTCATGATGGCATCTCATACACCTACGTGCAGTATTCCAATCTGTATCTGCTGATCGCATCAAGAACGAACATAAACGCAGCGGCTTTCCTCGGCTTTCTCCACAAGCTGAAGGAAGTGTTTGTGCACTATTTCAATGAGTTGGAGGAGGAGTCGCTGCGGGACAACTTCGTGATTGCTTACGAGCTGCTTGATGAGGTGAGACCCGACTATCTTCAAGCACCTCACAATGCTTGGCCTCAATTTGCTTCTGATCTGAGCATGCAAAGGATGTTCCTGCAATACTGCAGACATTTACTTCCGCCAACACGGGTTGCAGGTGATGGATTTTGGCTACCCACAGTTCACGGAAGCCAAGATCCTGTCTGAATTCATCAAGACGGATGCTCACAAGATGGAGGTAAGCTATACTCACACCCATTGCACAGCAGGTATCTGGAAGGCAGGCAACCTCACTTGAGATTGCAGCTGGGGTGTAGGAATAGTCGACTGCCAAAATTTGGGACAAGCTGAGAACTAGCAGGTGCACGCGACAGTCGCTGCCGTAGGCCAGTACAGGTCTCAGGAGGTGCACTGTGCAGGCATTAACCCTGTAACAGCAACAATGTCGGGTCCATCACGGCAGTGATTCTGCTGGCAGGTGCAAGCCCGGCCGCCCATGGCCGTCACCAACGCCGTGTCGTGGCGGAGCGAGGGCATCCGGTACAAGAAGAACGAGGTGTTCCTGGATGTGGTGGAGAGCGTCAACCTGCTGGTCAACAGCAACGGCACGGTTGTCAGGTCGGAGGTGGTGGGGGCGCTGAAGATGCGGACCTTCCTGAGCGGCATGCCGGAATGCAAGCTGGGGCTCAACGACAAGGTGCGTCTCGCAGGAGTGCATCAGCAATGCCCCACATTTCTTGACGGCAGGAGGGCATTTTTCCATACCAGATGCCTGCTGCTTGCGCTCACACTTTGAAGATCGCAAAGCAGTGGCGGTCTCTCGTGATATGGGACAGATGGAGGAGCCCTCTCCAGGCCAGACTTTGCCTACCCAGATACTGACAGTGATATGCGGTTTTATACTGCACTTACATTGCAGTGGGTGGGCTGGGCAAGGGCAGCAATCGTACTGCTGCGACGTCGCCACATAGGAAAGGAGTGGACTGTTTATCAAGTATGAAGAGTCTGGGGTGTGAGCAGGTACTGTTTGAGGCGCAAGGCCGCGGGTCCAAGAACAAGGCTGTGGACCTGGAGGACATGAAATTCCATCAGTGCGTCAGGCTGGCCCGCTTTGAGAACGACCGCACCATATCCTTCATTCCGCCAGATGGCGCCTTCGACCTCATGTGAGCGCGTCCAGACTGCCGTATGATGCGTGGAAACAGGGAGGGTTTGAGAGATAGGATGGACAATTTATAAACAATGTGGTTTGGGCAATTCTGTTGCAAATGCTGGAATGGAATTGCATTTTGGAGCAAAAGAATCAGCCTGACAAGAAATTCATAAGGATTGCTGCAAAAGCTCGAAATGCTGTAATGAGAGCAAAGCGGAGAAAAGACAAGCGGAAGAGGCGTTGGCAGAGATAATGGGCAATCGCTCTGGTGTTTGCTTGGAAGTAGGCAGGTAAATGGGTAGGCTCATCCCAATATCCTATTCTCTAATTCTGTGCATTGCAGGACGTACCGCCTGAGCCAGAACGTGAAGCCACTGATATGGGTAGAGTGCAAGGTGGAGAAGCACAGCAGGAGCCGCACGGAGTACTTGGTGAAGGCCAGGTCCCAATTCAAGGAACGCAGCGCAGCCACCAATGTGGAGATCCTGCTGCCTCTGCCGGCGGATGCAATCACTCCAACCGTCAGGGCGTCGCAGGTGCTCACTGGTGTTCATTCCTCAAGTGTTGTTCATGTGATCTCCAAGAGATGCATGACTATTGCTCCAAATTTGATTGACTTTTTGGAGCTGTACTTCTTCAGCCAAACACAGTTGTAAATTCAAGCTGGAGAAAATATTGTGATTTTTGCCTTCAGTGGTTTTGCAAGTGAGCGTAGAAATGGTATATGAAGCTATTCATTTGGTTTTAGTTTAGCGAGGTAGGCTCAGAGTCAACTTGCACAAGACTACGATGTCTTGATGACCGAATACATAGTCATGGCTGTGCAGGGAAGCGCCATGTACGTTCCAGAGAAGGAAGGGCTGATCTGGAAGATCAAAAACTTTCCTGGCGGCAAGGAGTTCATGCTGCGCTGCAAATTTGGACTCCCTTCTGTGGCGGCAGAGGAGGAGTCTCATGGCCGCATGCCCCCCATCCGGGTCACCTTCGAGATCCCCTACTTCACTGTCTCTGGGATACAGGTGTGCTTCCATTCGACATACACATAGAGTGATCAGTGTTGAGGCGCGCGCATGACAGCCTATTCTGGAATGGGATTTCCTGGACTTTGTGCTCTTTCAAAGCGGCGAAAAATTGAATGGGCTACTGAATATCTTATTATATTGGTGTGTGAAATGACTTCTGCAATCCATCGCGACAGGTGTACTAACATGATATCCAATTTATGCCTGTGCACATTGCTCTGACGGTTTGCAACCTGATGCCGCAGGTGCGGTACTTGAAAGTCATCGAGAAGAGCGGCTACCAAGCGTTGCCGTGGGTGCGTTATATCACCACTGGTGGGGAGTATGAGATTCGAAGCACTGTCTAGGTGAAGGCTTTCAATGCAAGGTGTATTGGAATTCTTTGTCCAATAGGAGGTGCACGTAAGGAAAAATCTGCTGAACTGCTTTGATAACGGGGCTCAAAGAGTAGGCCTACTTTGCCCAAGTAGCAGATTGGCCAGCCCTGAGGAGGCAAGGGTAATGGTGGAGATCGCCAAGCCTTGTGTCAGGTCATTGATTGGGACAATCTTCCAAGAGTGTGTGTTTTGGTTGGTTCAGTTATGTTTCGCTTCTGCACTTGGGTGATACACCAACAAAGATGTTTTAGAACAGTAGCTGAAACCCAATGCCTTTCCTACAAGTATTGATAGCTAGACAGATTGTGCATTGCAACAACTCTGTGTATAATACATCTCAACCTTCCTCAGCCAGATGTAGGAAATCCTCAAATCAAAGCTGGGCCTTTCTCTTCCCGCTCGTTTGCTTGGGCGGCCCCAGATTGAGCTGGCTGCCGCTCCTCTTGCGGTTGATACGCAGGCTGGGAAGGTTGTGCTGGTGGCGCATAGGCCTGGAATCATCATCAGGGAGTTATTACAGGAATGTTCAGCAGCAAGCATGGGTCATAAGGTCCCCAATATGGTCAGCAAATATACACTATATCATGAAGCAATTGTGCATCCTGCATCAAAGCATTGGTATGGCATGCCAAGAAATGCAGCAACTTCGCTTCCATCTCCAGCTGATGATTTGCAAGATCATGCCACATTTGCCAAGAGGACACGGAGTATTTTTGCCCTTTTCCTCTCCATGGATTATTCGCCATCACTGCAGTATTGCCTCGAAGTCTCATTGTTGTATTTGAAAGAGATCTACCCCACCTGAAAAGGGTCAGATCGAGGTGGAGCATTTGGATTTCCCATGTTTCCTCCAGGCACCTCATACGACCCAGCATCTGCATCGCCTTCCATCTCCTGATACCAAACGTATGCATGCCAGAGCGAGAGCAACTGCACCCATGCCTTTCTGTCAGAAAGTGCCACAGATTGCAAGCCTGAGTTCCGCGTTCCTCCTTCACCAGTGTACATTGGATCAGCTGACAAGTGTCGAGATGCTCAGGCGTACCTGGACGATGAGGATGGCCAGCTGCAGAAAGACTGAAAAGAAAGTTTTCTCTGGCAGCGTGAAGAGGAACACTAAGCCTGCCAGGAATGAGCAGGGTCCCAAGAGGTAGAGAAACTGCAGAGAATCGTTGAGGTTGCCAGGGGTGTCACCATGGTCTCGAGCTAGTCCTGATCAATTCAAGCACTCCACACCCCTGCAAGTGATCATGAAGCAAAAAAAGCAATCTTGGAAAGGTGTGGTAAACTGACCAGCTTCAGGAGAAATTCGCTCCTGACTTCAACAGCCAGGATCACTAGCAAACCAACAACGCCGAGAGGTTGAGCTCTGATGAAAAGAGCCAGAAGCAACCATCCCGTTCCCAGATACTTCAATTTGTCTTCGGTGGGACCGTGACGTATTTGCATAACTTGGTCCATCTTGATCTCAGCGGTTTGTACTGCATAGAAATGGAGGAAACTTGCAAACGCATTCCCAGCAACCCCTCCCCTTGCCTCCCTTCCCAACAATCGACCTTCAAAGCGATCTAGCAGTTCGACGAAGCGTCAAGCTCTCTACAGGCAGAAAAGTTGCTATTGATCACATCCATCAAGGAAATTTCTGATTGACGCCTGATATATCGCTGCATGCCTTCGATTGAGACTTGATCGCTTGAGTACGACCTAGTCAAACAGTACCGACGCAAACAGTATAAATCAATTGAGCTGTCAATCAATTACCCCCGGCTATCTTGCAGCAGGAGTCTGGAAAAGCCTGTCATGTGACACTACAGGGCCATGAAACCCACAGACATAGCTGTGAATGCAGCAAGGTATGAGAGGATGGAGCTGGTTGGCAGCGGCTCCTTTGGAGAGGTGTACAGAGGGTGAGGTCCTGCTGCGAGGTGCACTGAATACAAAAGTACCCCGAATACCTTACCAATATCGACCCTGCATACTTTTAATTTTTCAGGTGGGACAGAGAAGCCGGCTTTGAGGTGGCAATCAAGGTGATTGACTTGGAAAATGTGGAGGACGACATCACTGACATCCACAGGGTGAGCCCACCAGCACTTCGCATGTAACATCAACCTGCAAGACAATATCATCAATCCAAGGGAACTCCTCAGTGCAGCTGCAGTCTTCAAGCAACCATGTCTGAGGCTCCTTTGCAAGGCATGCAATCTCTCGGTAGACCCTCTAAGTGCTCAAGGATGATTGAAATTGAGGAGTTGGTTAGCCATGGGTGCGCATTTAAAATGGGAGGGTGGTTACAATCACGCATACAGAAGTTTGGCAGTTATAATGCAAACGCCATGAAGCAGTGGTGATATGTAAATCTGGAGCGCTGAGACCCGTCACTGGCTGCAGGAGGTGTCTGTGTTGGCAGAGTGCAGGTCTCCCAATATCACGGAGTATTATGCCTCCGTCATGCTGCCCGGCACCACAGAGCTGCTCATCATCATGGAGCTTATGGCCAGCTCGGTGAACGACCTGGTGAGATTGCACAGCCCAGTCCTGATCTCTCTGGATGGATGCTTATGCCGTCGAAGATACTCTGCACCAGTCTCATGTGGAGATTCCCGCTTCACCTAAATGACTGAGCTGGGAACAGGCTTGGAAGTGGAGCAATCTGATGACTCGTTTCATGAGAGCCCTTCCTTCGCTGAAGCAGTTCATATCCAAGGGGGGAAAAGTCTTTCAAATTTCAGACACATTAGAGCATGCCTTCTCTGTGCAAGTCTCATTTACTTCATCATGTATTAAAGCCTCATGGCACTAGAGGATGCATATGGTACACCTAGATCGTCAGGCAGACCGCAGCTGTCGAAAGATGGGATCCCCTGGCTCAGCTTGCTGGTGTGGCTGCAGCTGGACGACGAGGGGTCCCAGCTGGACGAAAGGAGCATCGCCTTCATCCTGCAGGAGGTGGTCAAAGCCCTGGTGTACCTGCACGATGCCCACCGCATCCACCGCGATGTCAAGTCCGCCAATGTCCTGCTGTCCGCCCACGGCGAGGTCAGCGCTGTCTCCCGATCACTTGGCACATGCAGTGTCCAGCTTTTTGGTGGAATCGATCACCAGTACGGACCCTCAAAGTCAGCGTTTCACCTGGAATGGTTGACAGCACATGTGGTGGCATTGCTTTCAGGCCTGCGCTACAGTTTCTTCTGACAAATGTCCCAGGATCGTTCCTCACCTGAGAATTTGGTGACCAGGCATGCAGCAGTGGATGGACATGCGTCCAATCTGACGGAGGCCCATCACCTTCAAGAATTTGCCTTGGTTGCAGGTCAAGATTTCTGACTTCGGGGTCTCTGGCCAGCTCAGTAAGACGGTGGCCTTCAAGCGCAAGACGTTCGTGGGGTCGCCCTTCTGGATGGCGCCGGAGGTCATCAGGGCCAACACTGGGGGGGACGGTTACAGCGAGACTGCAGACATCTGGTCACTGGGCATCACCGCCTATGAGGTGCCCCTTTCCTGCCATGAGAACAGGAACTGTAAGTGACAAGGACCTTGGGAAGTCATTAATTTCCCCTATGTCATGACCTCGAACAGATATTGAGGGCCATTTGCTTGGCCATTGATCATTGTTTATCCTGATATTATAATAGCTGATGTACACCGGTAATCATTGCAGTTTCCGAAGTTGAGATGTCACAGCAACTTTGGGTGCACTTTGCAGTCCAATCTCGTCGGGGCATGCTTGCCATCAATTCTGGTGTTCTTGCAAGGGAGTCACAATGTGATTGGGTGTGCAGATGGCCCTGGGAAGGCCTCCACACTCGGACCTGCATCCCATGCGCGCTCTTTTCCTGATACCCGCAGAAGACGCTCCACGGCTGGAAGGGCCGTTTAGCCAGGAGTTCAAGTCTTTTGTGGCCCAGTGCCTACAAAAAGTGCTCCCCTCTCATCCCCCATATGTCCCACAAACGCCTCTTCGCTAACAAACCATCTGCTAAGATGAACACTTCAGGAATGTTCACCATTTGTGCTTGCTCCACCGGCTAGGCACACAAATTATCCTTCAAGAGAAGAATGGCTTTGCGCTGAATGATATTCTACCCGCTTTTCAATGTACATTCGATTTTGCCAGCAGCCAGATGGCACAACATTCTGCCCTCGGGGTGGGGCAGTATTCTCCAGGACACTATGATGTATCCATGGCCCAGGGCGCAGATTCAGTGCTTCATAAGGAATGACGCACTTACGTATACCATTGTCCATTGCCGAATACTGTCCTCGCTAAGCGCAGGATCCTTCCCTGCGGCCCTCTGCCAAGGCTTTGCTGCAGCATCCCTTCCTGGCGGGGCCCCACGATTCTGGCAAGGTGGCTGAGCTTGTGCAGAGGCACACCGCCAAGCGTAGGGAAGCCGCCCTCCTGGGAGGCAGGGGCTTCCCGCCGAGTGATGGTCTCGAGGGGGAGGGGGAGCCCTCCAAGTGGGACTTTGGCACAGTGCAGGTACAAGGCTGCAATGGCGATCACATCATGAGCTCACTCTCCACTGTCTGCTCTCCAGAACAGTCTCCTACCTTGTGACATGGATGTGTTGGCAAGGGGGATTTTTACAGCGCGATTTCCGCTCAATTCAGGATTTATGAGGAAGGCTTGTTGGTCTCCCATGCAAAAGGCGCCATGTAATTGGCCTTGCAAGCTGAGAGATGTGAAGGGGCTAATAGCGTCTCAGAATCAATCGCTTCGGGATTGCTTCGCTCAATCAAAGGGGAGGACTGCACCTTCAAAGTACAGCCTGCCAGACACGGCACATGCACAGAGGGAGTAAAAATTGCATCATGTAGGAGACGAAGGAAAGGATGAGTTTTAACCTCAGCAAAGCGCTCACAGCCAAGCTGAAACCCTGGCCATGCAGGAGACAGGTGGTGGAAAGGGGTCCCTGAGGAGCCATCAGATCAACAGCTTCACCATCCGTGACAGCACCTGGGGAAATACGTTTGCTCAGCGCCAAATGCATCCAGGGGTGAGCCATCCTCAATTTGCTTTACAAAAGCAGCACAAGAATAAGGTTTGAAGGGCTGCTTTGTCATTCACTTATTTATGATACTTGAGGACTTGCCTTATCAATTTTGACAGGGTTTCCGATGGACCCTGAATCCAATCATGTCTTTTAATGGCTCCTGAGAATCACCGCCTGATGAGCTGTGCGGATGTTTATATGTGCAATTCACTGATCTTCTCAGGGGGTTTGTGACAGAGACTCACATGATCTACGAGTGGCACCACTGTTTCATCAGATGCTGTCACCAAGGAACCTAGGAAATATGCAAGTCATGTAAGGGCTAAATAATCGCAGTCATGCAAACTGCATGGCGCTCTGCAGGGGTTTGACGGCGGCACCGTCACCACCATTCCGGAGGAGCCAGGCCCCTCCTCAGAGCAAACCGCCCATTCCCCCCTCCCCGATCCCCAGGCCCAACCCCAACCTCCTGCCTGGCCGGTTCCAGGCCTCGGCAAGGCCATACAGCACGGCGACACTGTCCTTGCCAGCTCCACTCACCTTCCATCGGAGCTCCGTGGGGGTTGGGGCGACACCGTGAAGCAGGACCTGCAGACCATCAGGGAGAGAGAGAACAGACCAGGTAGAAGCTCACAGGACGCGGTGGACAGGCGGCCGCCCGGCCATGCTGCCCCCAGCGGGACCTTCGAAATGCAGCCAAGTGCAACGCCAGCCCTGGCTTTTCATGGCACTGCAGGAAACGGCAAGGCCTTGCCTACCACAGCTTCATTGATGCATTGTCCCAGGAGTTGAGACTCACAGGATGTCTACCACCCTCCAGCTTTTTGTTGGGAGCTCACCTTAGATTATGATGCAAGACTGCAGAGGCAAAGGTCGCTTCTGATAGGTCTCATGATGCCGCTGCGCTTTTCGTGGTTCTGGGGGGAAATTTTCTCATCACTAGGTTGGTAATACCAATTGAGTGATGACGATCGAAATAGTATCCCACCACTGCCAAATTCTGAAGGGAGTAGATTTAATTCTTGAAACACTGCCTCGGTGTCAATTTGACGGACACAACAAATGATCATGGTGGCGCAGGTGTGCTTGTTGAGCTGCTAGAAAACATGGCAGGACACTCACACCAGCATGGCGGCGCCAGATCAAGCGCGAGTATCAGCCAATCGATGCCTGGGACTAGCAATCAGGGTTCAGAGAGCATGTTGGACGAGGCAGCAATTCGCAGCACCATGCTCCAGGTACAACGGACCTCACCAATACTGACTTTGCATTAACTCTTTTTTGCATGGCACCTCGAAGGGTTTGTCTTCAATGGTGGTTGGTGCACTGGTTGGGTGCAAGATTTTGTAGAAATTGTGTTTTCCAACAATGTGGAAACACAGGAGGGGATTGACTTGTGCCTACTGC
The DNA here is from genome assembly GCA_004335615.1 of Chloroidium sp. JM. Taxonomy (NCBI): domain Eukaryota; kingdom Viridiplantae; phylum Chlorophyta; class Trebouxiophyceae; order Watanabeales; family Watanabeaceae; genus Chloroidium; species Chloroidium sp. JM. Next base: position 516,507 of record QAXI01000414.1, read on the forward strand.
ATTTTCATTCACCAAGGTATCGTCGATGATCCCTCTGATACCACCACCATTGCGGTACCAGGAACCCCAGTAAGCTTTGCACACCTTTATGATGATGGCAATGGATGCAGGTTGTCGAGCAGCTCAGCAAGGGATGCAAAGAGAGCGACTCACTGTCCCCGTTGGACCTTGACTCGAAGCAGGATTCAGGAAAGGGGAATGACTTGGGGGCTCTTGGCAACTTCATGCTGTCAAGGTATGGGCAGCTCACTAATTGTTTTCTGAATGCACGATCTCTTCAAGCAATGACCAGTGCCGACAGAGGATGCTGCTCAGATTAGACAATTTGCTGCTGATAATCAAGTCAAGTCCTTGCCTCTGCAGGTGGAAACAAAGCCTGAAGAGCAAGGTTGTGGGCCAGTGAAATTCTGTTCTGCGAGCAGCTGGCCCATTCTTGAAGGGCTGGCTGTATCTGTCACAATTATAGCCTAGCACATTACTATGTGCCAATGTTTCTGATGAATCCTCAATCCTATGAACAAACATACCTTTTTGCTGAAGTTCTCAAACCAGACCAGTAAGCAGTTCACAGTAATCAGGCAATTCAGAGGATTCTCCAAGGTTTGATTATTGGCAAAGAGCAAATCACTTCATTATGGTTGTGATTGCAAGCTGCCTGAAATGCAGGGCAAAAGTGATGAGAAACATTGCCAGCATTGATCCACCGACTGATCCAAACACCACCTGCAATGCCATTTCTTAGTAAAGGAGGAGCTGCACAAACTGGCACGGGTACTCAAAATATACAAGCAGAAAAAGAGCATGGTTGCTCACCTGCAAAAATCTGGCATGTGTGGTGCCCATCAAGTCGTCGTACAGTAGGCCGACATTCATTCCAAATATGTTAACGATGGCCCACATTGCCCCTGCCAGCATGTGGCACAATCCGAGGAACACCTTCATCTACAACCAGGCAGTGCCCCCATCACAGCTGTGCAGGCACTAAGGCAGTGTCAGGCATGAGCCCAGCATCTCAAAAATGTCTTGGCCCAATCCACGGGATCCAGAGCCTGGACAAAGCTGTTCCCCCTAACCCCGGCAGCATGTCAACTGTTGACACATGAAAGCAACAGCTAAACATTACTTATCATTGTGCCCCGATCCTGGGAATGCAGCAACGGACAATTTACCTTGATGATATTATTCCTGTAAGTGTCCATCTCCAAGTCCATCAGCTCCTGCGAAGAGCAGTGTCTTGAAAAACGGCACATGGAGCTGGCTGGCAATTTTTGATTCTTCCGGCAAACTCAAAATCACAAGAGAATGACCCTGCTCAGGCCATTGATGCCAACCTACCTCGGCGTCATCCACGAACTCGGCAATATCTGTCAGCTTGTTCCAGACAGAGTCCAGGTTCATGTAGTATGCGCCCAGCAGCATCTCCACCTCTTCCACCTCCCTCTCCTCCTCCTCCTGCCCCATGTCCTGCAGAGCCAAATCCACGTCCAAGGCACTTCTTTGTGAGGAAAGTATGCTTCCACTACCAGGCAGGTGGCTCCTAGACGATTTTGTTTTCATGTCAGGAGCCACAAGCACGTCGCTTGCAAGGATTGCAGACCTGTGGGAGATACAGGGAGGGATTTCCATGTGCGTCCACAGGGCGGGGAGACCGAGGGTTGTGTGCAGCATCCCTCAAAGATCTCCTGACGAGCCTGCGCTGGACGGCTGCCTTCTGCTCCCTCATCCTGTCAGCAGGTCAGAGCCGCCTCAGCAATTGGCAAACCAGTCTTCTCAAGCATTCAACATCTTCCAGAGTCTGGTCTCAAATACAGAAGCGCAGGTGAAGAGCAGGATTGCGCTCACTTGCCGGTGAGGTGGATGGCCTTCATGTCGCTTTCGTCGCCCAGGATCTTGTCCAGCACCCCCCTCAGCTGCAACAACAAGCAGGTTTTTGTAACTCTGGATGCGCGTCCAGATCCCCGGGCGGCCCACTGAGAAATTGCTGGCTCAGATGGCTTGTGGAGGAAGGCACCATCACTGTTTTTTTTGGAAGGGAATACTGGTCGCTTGCATCATGATCAGTCAACTCCACCTACCCTCAAAGGAATCCCCAAGGCTCACAGGATCAAGGCCGTAGGATTTGACCCAGCAGGCAAATGATCAGGCATATCATACAGGGCCTGCTCAGATCACTAAAGCTAGGTTGCCACCGAGTGTGGAATGGCAGCGATTGTCACCGTCTCCACGCGGGTCTTCAACCGCACCAGCTTTGTCTTGAGCCGCCGCATCCTCTCCAGGTAGTCGCTTGTGACCTGTGCATGCCACCCTCAGCTCTCTCACAGCAATCCCTACCCCGACCTGCCTACCACTTCCAAAGTCCTCCACGAGAGCTTCTGGCCTCAGAAATAAGCGACCGCTTCTCTGTCCCATCATTGTTGTACCTTTCGATGGAACACCCTCTCCCCCTAGTCTCCTGCCTCAACTGGAAAAGGATCTGGAAAGCAGGTGTGCCACACATTTCAGCGGACGTGAAGCTCATAAGCTATGAGGGCCCCCTTCTCATCCATTGTTCCTGAATGTTGGCCGTTCAGCATTGTGCACCTGCCAGACAATTGTCACTTCTGAAATGACTCTATCTGCACAAGTTCATGGGGTTGGATGTGACTGTACCTTGCTGGCGGTGTGCGTGCCCAGCATTGGGCGCATGTTGACGTCCAGGTCTACGTAGAGGCTCTCATGGTGCTTGCAGACCTGCAACCACCAGAGCCCTCTGTTTCCTGACTCCATACCCCGCCCTGTTGACTTGGATACACCATCGTCACCATACTAGGCATGAAGAGCAGCACTGACGGTGATCTCCCAGGACACGACAGCAAATTCCTGCTGCTATCAGGGTGAAGGCAAAAGAGGGGAAGGGGGGGGGTTCACATTGTCCAGAGCGGCCTCCAGAACCCTGAGCTCGTGGGGCAGGGGGCTGCTGCCGTCCAACAAGGGTGCCTCCAGGCCTTCCCGCGGCTCAGGCTTCTCGGCCGCCTTCAGCTGCAGCTGGTGCACAAAAGCCTGGACCGCCGCCTGGTCGGCGTCCAGAATGAAGGTGCAGTCGCGTGTGATGATGCACTTGATGTACCTGCGCGGCACACAGTATGAATCAAGCTGTGCATATCGGATTTGCAAGGTGGGTTCCCTAGTGGCTCGTGGCTGATTTTGTTGCAGCACAACTGTGACTGTAGGCAATGGAAGCCGGCGGCGACGTCAGGATAATATGACCATCGAAGCCAGCAGTATGGGCACCAGCTGACTGTTTTGCAAGGTGATACCAGATTCTGTCATAGCTGAGGTTTGCTCAGCAAAGCTGCCCCTCCAATCAGCCAACTGACAGCTTTCCTCCAATATTGCGGTCTATTCCTGATATTCAAGAACCAATGGAGTGCCTTGTCCTATCAGAGATTTTACCAATGCCTTGTCTCCAGGGCCACTCATGGGGAGCAGGGAAGAGAAGGTCATTCGCACTCTAGGTTGACGACGAGGGCTTTGTCCCTGCACAGGATCGCAGAGGGGTATGTGGAGGTCATCAAGGGGTCCAGCAAGCGCAGGTCTCGGATCTGGATGCCCAGCTCGTGGGTCATTGCGTGCTTGTCCTTCTTGAAGACGCTCCTCTCTCCCTGCGCAAAAGGAATTTTAATGGAGGGGCGGGGTCATGCATGAGAGATTTGTTGCTAATTTATGGAGTCTGATTACCATACTCGGGTTGAGAAACCTCTGGAGTGAGTAGGCACATGCAAAATACAAATTGCGAGAGAAGCGAGATTGCTGATTTAATCGTATCAACAAACTGAGTTTCATTCCTGGGGCCCTGGAGGACCACCTTGCTGTCAATCTTGATCCAGTCCCTCTGCCCAACAGCCGCCAGAATTTTGATCTCCATCGGTGCCAGCGTGGGCAGCGTAATGGGAGCCTGCCACAGGCGCAACAGCGGTGTCAAAATGGTGGCAGGTTTAGCTCCAGTAAGGTGCCGCTCGTCTTGGAAAACGTGAAAGCTCACCATAGGTCCTTGAAAGACAGGATGCAGCGCATAAATGTAGCACAATTCAATTCGAAAGCTTCTGTTAAGAGTGCACCTTTACTGCTGCCGAAGGGGCGGGAGTGAGCTTCTGCAGTATCCTCTTGGAAGCAGGCAGGGATTTCTGCGAACCCAGCCTGGCTGGGTCTGGCGTGTACTTCCCCTGGGGCTGCAGCTCGCTCCAGGACACAGTCCTCTGTGTGGGCCCCACGCCTGTCTTCAATTTGTCCCTGGACTTGTCGCCTTTGACGCTCGCCTGTCAATTAAAATGTGGACTTACACATGCATCACATTGCATTGCAATCAAAGAAAATGCGGAGCACCAATTCTGCTGGTTTGTCACACCCTTTGTATCAAGAACTCTTTTGCCTGGAAATAATGGATAGCGCCTCTGAGAATGTGGAAAATAGATAGCGCCTCTGAAGATGTCAACAATAAGTGCAGCCAGGGTGCCTTGCCTTCTGCAGTTGTGGGACGCTCTTGACGCTGGACAAGGTCTTGTGGGGATTCATGGGCGGCTTGGAGCCATGCTCAGGAGCTCTGGTGGAGCGATGGGGAGGTGCTGCGGCACTCTTCTGCCGCGGCTGGGGCCCACTGGAGACTCGCCGCATGGAGACCTCGTGACCAGCCTTTGTCCCTCTCGATCTATATAATAAAACTGGTCTGCAGCTGCTTCACCTTACCCTTGTTCCACAGAGAAGCAGAGAGCTCTCACGAGTAGGCATCGGCTTGGAACCTGTCGGGAGCCCACCTCTGACTTTGAGCAGTTGCAAAAGGGTTGCTCCTCCTCTCCTCCGTGGCTGGAGGCTTCGCAGAGACCGCTTGGAAAGGGGAGCTTGGTATGGTGTTGATGTGCAGGGTGGGCAGTGCAGGGCTGTCAGCTGGAGTCTGTCTGCCTGAGTTCTCGTACTGGGCAGCGGAAGCTGGAGCAGGAGGTCCTGATTCCTGTCCACTGCTCTCAGCCAAAGATCCACTGCGTCTACGCTCATCAGACTCTTCAAGATCGCTGCTCTCCATTTTATATCACGGTACGTGCGATTATATTCCTAAGTGGTGCATGGAGGGTTTGCACATGAAGAGCTACATCGAATCTCAGCACGATCTCAGAATTCTTCGGCAAGCCAGGTGATCTTTCACCAGGTGTAATGTTCAAAACCCGCAAAAGGAGCGCGATCACAGTCAGGTGGTCTCTCCCCCTAAAGAACAGCCTGTATTTCGCCCTCACAGATCAGCCTTGTTGAGGTGCAGTGCTCAGCATCTGAGGAGGATCAGGGGAAATGGCCCACGCAAACATGCTGAGAGGTGGAAGCTTCCTGGGCGGGCGGCCGCTCGCTTGCAACAGCCACTCAGCGGGTTGCCAGAGCAGAATGGCCTCCAGGAGATTAGACGTGACTGCCCGCGCCGGTGTGCCTTCCATTGGAATGCTAGGGACCAAGGCCGGGATGACTCAGATCTTCAAGGACGGTCTGGCAATTCCAGCCTCTGTGATAGCCATCGACGAAGGAAACATCGTCACCCAGGTAAATCCTTCTCCATGGATCTTGCTTCGCATGGATCTTGCTTCGGGTTGATTTGGAATCCATTGCACTGCCAGATCTGCTATAGACCGAGAACACTTCGGCATGCAAAGCCAAGGTTGCAAACTTGAGGCATTCAGCAGAAATAGTTACCTGCGGCTGTCAGAAACGCTTTGGGTGATTCCGCTTTGTCAGCTGAACGAGGTCACATGATCTGTGCAGGTGAAGACTGAGGATACAGATGGATACAACGCTGTTCAAGTGGGCTATGGGGTCAGCCACAAGAAGAAGCCGGCGGTCACCAAGCCGGAACTCAATCACCTCAAGAAGGCTGGCGCACCCGCAATGAAGAAGCTTGTTGAGTTCAAGGTGCAAACTGTCCTGAAGTATTCTCCTTACTACCAGTAGCCAGAGTGACTGACCTCCCAAAGTTGTTGGCATCCCTTGTGCATCATGCCAGCAACTGTGATGATGATCCAGCAGTCTGCAGCCACTCAGCAGAAGTCCTGCAGGAGATTGGACTCTGACTGGCCTTGTGCTGTATGCAGTCTACTGCACTCACTTGCTTCCCCAATTTAATTCTCAGAATTTGCCTAGGCTCCAGAGAGGCCCTGTCACACCCATCTTCTCTTCGTTTCTCTGATGAGAGAAGCCAAGCATGATTGCCTAGGCAAGGAGACCTTCATTTAGAGAGGATTCAGGTTATATATTCATGAACCTCTTTGACTTCTAGCAATCTCGAAAAAGAGCTCCAGTTGTATCTGCGCATCAGAGAAGCATTATCCATGGGAATACTTCTGGCGCAGTTCAAGGAGGCGGGAGAGTACAGTCCGGGTCAGCAGCTGAAGGTGGAGGAAATCTTCAAGGTGGGAGACAAGGTGGATGTGGCCGGACAGAGCATAGGCAAAGGGTTCCAAGGTATCTACTGTCCTCCTTCCTCGATGAGCTCCCCCCCCTCCCCTCCCCCGTGGCCACCAGGCAAATAATCTCATGCATAAACTGCATGCCCTCTGATTTATGCATACAGGGCAGAAGCATTTTGCTGTCCGAGACTGGCATTTGCACATTCTAATTTTCTCCCAATGCTTTGTAGCTATCAGCAAGATCTCCTAGTTGTAGGAGACCATGTTGTAACAAGGCAAAATTGCGCATAACTGAACACGCGACCATTCCATTGCAGTGCTACCCACAACTCAGCATTTCTGGAAATTGAAATGAGTCTAAGACACCATGTTGTTCCTCTGCGGTCTATATTCTGCTGCCAAGTTAGTTATAGTAGCAAGGCAGTACTAGAAGTGTTTGCACATTGCAGGAACCATCAAGAGGTGGAACATGAGGAGGGGAGCCATGACCCACGGATCCAAATCTAAGAGGCAGCGAGGATCCATCGGCTCTTCCGCAACCCCCGCCAGAGTTTTCCCCGGCCTCAAGATGGCTGGCCACATGGGAAGTGAGCGGAAAAAGATCAGGCAGCTGGAGGTGACACACTCCTTCTCCGTTTGTCTCTTGATCATCATCTTGAAGGCTGGAACTCTCGTTTCGCAGACAACACATATTGTGGAGATGCTGCCCTATTTCTACAGTCTCGCTGAAAACAGTGCCTTGCAGGTGCTTGTGGTGGACGCTGAGCTGAATGCTATTGTCGTGAAGGGCGCCATCCCAGGGAAGGCTGGCAACACAGTCGAGATTCTTCCAGCAAAGGTTGTCGGCAAGAACTGCTGATCGTTTGGAATGCCTTGACTGGCTTCTTTTGCAGAGTGCCATAGCTCAATTTTGTCTGGAGCCCTATCTGATCATAATTGTTTTAAGGGCTTGGATCCATGAGTCATTGTCCTTTACAGACATACAAATCAACAATCAATAGTGAGCAGTCTCTGAGGCAGTGCTTAGAGTGGGAGGTGGGTGGTATTTCTGATGGCCAATTCTGGGAGCAGGCGAGAAACATTTTCAGGCCATTTATATGAGACACGAGTCTCAGCCCTTGACACTGTAACAAGTATTGACCTGGTTTGTTCTTCATTCTTACCAAGGGCCACACTAATGAGCATTGTGATTCTTCACGATCCAGGAGGCCTGTGGCATGGAAACCCTCGAAAATCCTTAAATTTTCCTCATCATTGTTTCCACAGTGCTTGGAAGAGGAAGACAGACGCATGTGCATGGTTCATGCTATTCGCGGTGCCTTTTGAAGGGTATTGTTCAATGCTCGCCAGAATCAGGGTCGACATATCATGAATTGAACCCTTCACAATGCTTTCAGCGAAATGGCTGTGACCATCTAAGGAATATCCGCCTCAGTCTTCATCGTCAGCAGCGCCCTGCCTGGGCTTGGGCCCACCAGCTTGCTTGGCCATGATGATCTGGTCCACCCGCAGGATGGTGGCAACGGCCTCTGTTGATAGCTTCAAGGCCCACCACTGCATGCCAAAAGCTCTGTTAAGCAAGCCTGCCTGCCCAATTGGCAATGCCAAACCCCATGTCTCGTCTGGATGAAACAAAGCGCAACAAGACATGACAATCAGCCCAGGCCAACCAGATGTACCGCTGCCCCAGAGCTCACCTTGGCGCTGAACAGGTCGACGATTCCGATGGTGGCCAGGTCCTTGGCCTGCCCCGTCTCAATGTCCAGCCCTGCCTGGTGCTCCCCCCTGGCGTGCGCCGCCTTCAGCTGCCCGATCACCTCCGTTGCGTTCAGCCCCGAATTCTCCGCAATCACCCGCACCACAACCTGTAGCGTTGCCAGAGCCCTCTCAACACCAATGCAGGAGTCAGGCGCTCATTTACCTTTGCGCTGCATTTCACCTGTGGATCGCTAATTCTTGCAGCATTGCAGATGTCTATAGCAAGGTTTGCCCCTCAGGAACGACATGCAGCATTTTTGCAGTGGCTTGCCATATGGGTGGGTACCCTAAGACAGCAGTCGTTTGCTTAGTCTGCAAAACAGGAGGTGATAGGTAAGTGCAGTCTGCAGAGTCACTCAAAAGTCTGGATCGCATATGGCAAGTGCAGTGTGGACACATTTTGTCTTTCAGCTTCAGCTCTGTGTGTAATTTCCAACACAAACTTGGGGGATGCACATCTTCTTGTTCTTGGAAAATGGAAGGAGAGGGGGGCGGATTGAAGGTGAACTTCCGTCCTTATTGACCCGCAATTTCGATTGGAAAGCCTGAATGGCCAATTGAACATCAGGTGCTCACCTCAAGGGACTCAGCGAACTTTGCTATGGAGTACTGGTCCAGCCCCGTCTCCATCTTGCCATACTCCGCCAGCTGCTTTGCCAGCTCCAGCTCAGCCGCTCCACCAGCGCCCACGGTGCGAGGGTCCTTACAGAGGATCTGTCAAGGTTGTATCACTTTCAGTCCTCTTGCCAGGTGTGAAATCAACTGGTTCTGTATGCCATGCAGTTTACTACAGCCACATCAATCTATAAATGACACGGAAAGAATTGCAATGAGCCATCTGGCTGAGCTTTACAGCAGGCAATGACCAGCATGCTTGAAGTGTATATAAGCAGCGCAACAAATTTTTGTATGAACATGCTGCTGGGGTTATATGGGAGGCTAGTTACTCAAGAGTACTTAGGTACCTGCGCTATTTCTCCTTTGTAAGAGTCAAGGACAAGCTGTCCGCTTTCAGATTTGCATGAACTTATGTTTTGTCAACCATTGTCCAGAGGTAAGATGGGAAACATGCTGAGGTGATGACTATGATTTGCTGAATCTCAGGCAGGCGTTCAAACGAGCAAGAGGTAGGAGCTACAGGAGACTAGGACGCCTCAGTATCTTGTTAAGGTTTTGTTTGTGAAGGGTGGAAGGGGAGGGGGGGGGGG
>QAXI01000414.1:527556-550335 GCA_004335615.1 Chloroidium sp. JM
CCCCCCCCCCCTCCCGGGGCACAGCAGATCAGGCCGAGAAAGGATCGAGACCAATTGACCTCACTAGCTTGAAGTTGCAGAGCGAGTTTGGGATTTGGGATTTTAAGATGCCCTGTACAGATTGGGAGCATTAAGTCCAATCAAGCTCCATGCTGACCTGGTAATATCGTGGGTGCTCCTACACCCCTGTCTTTCTGGCACAGGATGCTGAGCATGCAGATCACACCCAAAGAAAAGTAGATTGCCTGTCAAGAGAGCCGTGCAGAAAGTGAGGCACAACTGGGGTGCTGCAAGTCTTCCCCTCTCAAGGGAAGAGGGGACTTTTGAGGGCGGCATGCCTTGTCATTGAGCAGCAGGCAGCACTGGATGAGGGTGATGATGGACTGCAGGAGAGAGGGATGCAAGGAAGAGGGGGAAAAGCGCACCTTCGTCTCTGTGGATGCTGTGTCCACCCCTTGGGCAAAGACAGCCACCTTGGCCTTCTTGACGCTGCGTATGGTGCCTTCCGGCTCCCTCTTGATGACCTGCACCAAGCAAGGGCACGTCAAAGGCATTTGATCGGGTCTGCATGTACTGCATGGGTCCAAGGGCCCTGAGTGGTTACTGCATTGTGAGAAGGGAGATGTGGCCTTACACTTTAATTCCTTCCCCCCCTCCACCTACCAATATTAGGAATATCAATTATCAACATCAATTGAGATGATGATTGAGTACAATCATTACTAGCAGAGCTTTGATGTCTTCCCTTGGATGATTTGATTTTCAACATGATGCTTGCTGGATTGATTGGGCTTTCAGAATTACAGGAGCAAGGAAGGAAAGAGGAAGGGCAGGAAGCGGCAGTGCTGACCACGCCGTGCACCAGCTTGGAGTCTCCCACACCCCCGCCAGCAATCTTCACCACGCGCACATTGTCGACGTTGAAGTTGGCGGCGTTCTTGGGGCACACAGAGATGCAGGCACGGGCCACCAGGGGGCTCAGCACCTTCTCAAATCCGTAAAGTTTGCTGGATAGAGAACCGTTGATGCGTCCTTCCACCTGCATGGGAAAGCAAAGTGAGGGATGTTGTGGATTCTGAGATGGTCAGGTGAGCATAGTTGCCGTTGTGAGGCTTTGCCAGAATCTGGGCCTCACAATTCCATTGAAATCTTGGCCTTTGCATGTATCAGGCTCATCCACGTACACCCTGAAGTGCTGGCACAACGAGCATATCTACGACCCAACCAGAATTGTGATTAGCTTGCAATAAAAGTGAAGCCTTCGTGTTGATAAGATTTGTTTATTATGGCCGCTCAGTCTTTTTTGACAGAGCTCTGGAAAGCACTCCAGCCCACAATAACGCTGCTCAAAGGCAGCACTGACATTAATTACTCCCTCCCTCAGTCTCCCAACAGCTCAACCGGTGTCTATTATCGTTCTGGGGCTCAAGAGCAGGTATGCTCACCGCTGCTGCATCAGTGACATCCAGCTTATCTGAGCCTGGGTGCACAAGACTCTCCAATATCTCCAGTGCCTGCGGTCAACCAGACACTGCTTTGGAACAGAAATTGGCAAGTTGCATTGCTCTGGGCCAAAATATTTGGCAAGTGATTGCTGCTACATTCGCACAACTTGATGCAGTGATATCCGACCCACTGCATTGCACTTCACTCGTCGCTGACCGCCCCCAGTACGCCAACTACCTCTTGTTGCCCACAAAGCCCTCTTGTGCTGTAAAATATACAGCAGCAATCCCTGAGGTGATGATTGCACTTGCAACCTCCCAAGCCAGCCTGCTCAGATATTCTACGGGCATCCTCATTGAGTCTGTTCTGTGATGTGAGATACTTGAATTGCATATGGCCACCTGATTGAAAACCTGTTCTCTTGGTAGTCCTGCAAACCTTCATTTCCCCCTTTCACCATTTCCACACATCTTCCCATGCCTCTAATGAGAGACCTGAATTGACAAACCTTTGCTCCGGCCTTCAGGTAGCCATCAGCGACCTCTGTAGTATGCAAGCCCCCTCTGAGGAGGCTCTCGGCATGCGAAAGCAACTCCCCTCCAAATGAGAGTACCTGCAAAATCAATGCTGGCTATTCCTTCCTGCATTCCAGGCGCTTCGCGTGGGATGCCTTGCATACTGCAGACACCCTTGTCGATCTTCAAAGGCAATTGTTCTGTCATACCACCATGCTCCCGTATCTCCATGTACTTACCAAGTTGGTTGCATCCCCAATCTCTTGCTCCTGAGCTTTGCCTGCCAGGGCCAGCAGCTTGGCAGCAGGATGCTCGACCTCCAGTTCGCTGACGATCGTGGAGGCGTCGCTGGTGACTATGAGTTTGTCCAGGTGGTTGATCACCATCTTGTTCATCCCTGCTCCATCAATAATAAGCAACGGTGAAAATGTAGTTTACAAGAATATTGAATATATTTGAGTGCACTGAGGTAATCTGAATTACCTTGCGGCCCCATTGACGTCCTTGTGAGCACGGAAAGCTGCTTGCATGCTTCTATGTTCTTGATCACCGGCTCCTCGAGGTGCTTGTGACCCTCCTTCAGCATGGACGACAGTCCATACGGCATGCCACCCGCCATTTTGGGAAGCTCCGAGTGAGCTGTGAACAGATCCTTGCTCTGGCGGAGAGAGAAACGCTCGCAGATCGTTGTTTCTTGACTGCCCGATAAGCGGGTTTGCGAAAAATCCCCGGTTGGGGGCAAATCTCAGACTGAATTTTCCATGCCCCATTCAACTTTTTAGAAATCAACCTGCAATGGTAAGCTCTGGATTCCGCAAATGGCTGGTACCATTGATCTGAGCTTATCACCGCATCAATCATTTCCGTTCAGCAAACGAGCACAGAGAGCTCACTGCTTGTCCCAGACGGCGTTGGTTGGCTGTTATTTGTGTGCAACTCCCGGGCTGACAGCTGCCAAGAGATGTCGGTGTCATGAGAAATGCCATTTATGACTTTCTGAACCATTTTGATAAGAGGGAAGCACATACATTTGCCAAGATCAAATGACATCCAACATTTCATCAGCATCAGCAGCAATCGCAAAGTTTGCATTACAGCACGCCTCTGAATAGTTATTATGCACTTTGGCCCACCAGGTACCTGCTCTGCAGGACCGGAATGCTGATCTTTGTGGCAAGAAGCGCAAATCAATACATTCAGAACACATAAATGCTGTATAGCAAGCACTACCATACAGCCCCACGCCTGTCCACATATTTAAGTTTACCAGTATCGTGAAAACCACACCCAAGCCAGAAGTACTCTGCCCAGCAGCCTCTCAGCCATTTTACTGTACACAAGTATCCAAGGAAACAGCTCAAATCTGCCCCACTGCTTTTCAGGATTCGCTAGCTTTGGCCAGAATCTGAGGCAGCAGCAATTCGGGCGGAAGAGCGTGTGTTCTCCGATTTGGCAGGGGTGGCCTTCTGGGCTGCTCTGCGGGCACTCGAGCGCAAGTGGTCCGGCCGCGGCTTCTCTTCCGCTCTGGGTGGAAATAGAAGATTCAGAGTATTCTTGGGTCAAAGAAGTATCCCCGGTATGCGTTTTGGAGCCACGGGCTGCGTGCATTGGGCAGCGAGCTCTCCTTGCTGCCCAACTCAGCTGCTTTCTTTTCTACCGTCTTCCGCTTCCTCTCCTTTGAATCGTCAACGACTCCGAGCAAAATATTCCAGCTTGCGCAGAAGAGCCTGTCAAGTGCTTTGCAGGCCCCCACCCCTCCCCACAGGCACTTCACAGAAACATGCTTAAGTGCTTGCTGGAGCCATGGGGGAGGGCCGTACTTTTCCTCCATCTTGACCGACGGCCCCCGCTTCAGGCCGGCCTTGGGTTTACTACGGCTGGATGAGGCCTTGGTGTCCTGGGACTTGCTGGACGCGTTGGCTTGCGGTGCGCTGCTCACAGGCACCACGGGGGCCGCGCTCATAGTTGTCTGCATCTGGCTAGGCACATCCGACGCCATCCTGAAGCCCCCTGGGGCGGCTGCACCACAGGACTCTCTATTAGCGCACGCCTATGCTCCCGACCTGTGTCCCCGAGTTGTAGATTTGTGCTCAAGCCCACTGCCTTTTCCCTTCCTCAAACAGAACGAAAGTCTATACACCCCAATCATGCAGTCAAGGATCTCACTTCAAATGTCCAGTAAATGGATCACAACACTTATTCTTCCCAAGTGTCGTAGGAGGGAAGTGACAGAACATCCTGGGCCTATCAGTGCTACTGCCAGCTTCCCAGTCTCTGCCTTGGAATCCGATATCCAGGAAATTTGCCTCCACAAAGATACAGCTGGTGACTTCGTCGCACAGCCCCAGCAGGATCACTATGACGAAAATTTGGGGTGATGGCTCACCGGTGTGGGCTGGCTGTGCTGTGGGCCCGTACATGCTGCTGCCGGGCTTGGGCAGGAAGCTGTTGGCCAGCTCCTGGTTCAGGTTAACGGGCAGGGGCGGCATGTGCTGCATGAGGCCCGTCATGCAGCTCATCTGGCCCAGGATCGTCAGGATGTTGTCGCGGAACCGCACCTGGGGTGCAGCACTCCGGTGAGGGAGGTGTTTGGTTGAGCAGTGTGACACAAAGTCGCATCCCGACACTGATCACTCATATCACCCGTCGTTCACACTCCCCTCTGCCCTACTGGCAGCCCTGAGGATGCATGCGTAGATGCAGTCCAAGGGGCATGGACCAGGCTTCATAGGCCAGTCCTCTAGATGCACTAGCTGTCAGCGGATGAGGTTGCCTCCAAAGGTGTGATTAGCCTAGCAAACATTGGCGACAGCGTCTCTAGCAGAAGGGGGCCACGCGAAATTCGAATTTGTTTGGCACAGAATGGCTCACCAGCAGCTCCGTGTTCTCGTGCACCTTGTACTGCTGCATGTTCTGCTTGTATTGATTCAGGATGAGGTAGTTCTGCTCCAGCAGGTGGGCCATGGGACCACCTGCAGCCCCTGCCCCCCCAGGGCCGTGCTCACCCACTCCAGGCAGCCCTGCCTACAATCAGTCAAACTGATATGAGCCGATGACCAGGGACCTTGGTATTTATCGAGCCTCCTCCATAAGGCTCTATCTCAAGCCCTCCTTGATGGGAATGCCATGCTTGCCAGAAAGCTTGCCGCCCCTGTACCTAGGCAGTCACAAATGCAGCATTTGGCATGGAGTTCTGTTTTGCAGATGCGCAGTCAAATGTGGTGCTTGCTTCACCATTCTAGTCTGAATGAAGCCATACAGTCCCTTGAATGCTTAAATTGCTGTTTCTCTCAGGGCATGGCTGATTCTTGAGGGAAGAAAGAGTCTGAGCCATCAGAAAGCACAATTGGGATACTGACGACGGTCTGAACAACGAGACGATCAAGCATTGCTTGCTTCCAATTTCAGAGCGACCGCCTTGTGAGGACCACAGGAATCAAGCGCCTCCTCTTATAGCTCTGGCTCTTCTTTGCAAGAACACCCCTCATCCTTGCTTCACGGATTCTTTCCACTCCGGGATACTGTGGTCTATGACGCAATGGTGTAGGACTTAAAGCTATACCTGGGAGGCAGCGGCATAGCCTGTGTTAGGCGGCAGCCCCATCGGAGCAGCTCCCTTGGGTTGCACAGCAAAGATGGACTGGATCCTTGGCCTTTTCTTGGCTGCGTTTTCATCTTGCGCCCTCCTCTTGTTTGCACTTGAAGCCAGCCAGATGACCCTGTGTAAGAGGTGTAAGACTTGGAGAACTACACTGTGCATCAAGCAGCACATCAATGCAGGTGCTTAGTGGATGTCTCATTCCTCATCTGGTGGCCAATTCACAAGACCTTTCCTGTACATTCTGCCACCTTCTCCATGATACAACCAGGTCGGCATTAGGAATAAGCAGACCGTCCTGTGTGCAGCATCCTCCAAACCCTGTCCCTGGAGCAAGCACTTGCCTGAGGGCTACGTCGCGCACATTCTTCTTGGGTAGAGCCGCCGCTGCGCGCACATAGCGCTCCAAGGGGGGGTGCCTCATGGCAGGGAATCTGTCCAGCGTGGCATCCAGAGCCACCTGCTCTTCCGGGGTCCAGTCTGTCGAATAGGCTGTGTCTATGCGGGCTTGGAGCCTGGTGGCCTGCTGAGGGGCAGGGACGGAGACTGCAGCAACATGGGAGGGCCTGTTTGGGTCTGCTGAAGCGGGGGAGCCTTGTGCAGTGCAAGTAGGAGTGTACTGCTGGCAACAGTATGACACGCTGCGAAGTCATTCTCTTTGACAAATGATTTGCAGCTCTAGGCTTGAAGAATTGTGTGGCCGAACATGGTATAGAGAGCAAATTGGATTAAGGATACTGTTGCAGACCTGGTGGGGGCACTGGTTTGACGTCTATTTTCGCCTTTTGCTGCTCTGGGACGGACATGAGCCCAGGACAGCTGGTAGCTGTTCGATTTGATTCTATGAACGCAAAGCAAAGTGTCAAGGAGGACAAGATATCGATCACTGATCAGGCTATCCAAAATGCCAGGGTTGCTCCCAAGCAAGCGCAGATGGGCACATGCGTACTCAATCATTCAACATCAACGATGCGCTTCTCTGGGCCGCTCACTGGGTTGAATCTGCTGCAAAAGGCGATCACTACCTCGACCGGTCACTTTCAAGGTATTTGAGGTTTGTTGCCATTGCACTTCAGAGACAATAATTTACCGGCTGCACTTCAAAAATCTACTAGATATATATAGACAGTACTGCTTGTGTCTTTTGCAGGGCAAGGGGCGGGCTTCTGCCACACACAGCTACGCTGGTGAGCTGCTGTTCTCCCAAGTATCCATTGACCAACACCTCTGCAATTGATAATGAGCGGCATTTCCTGCTGCAAGCACACAGCATGGATTGGAGTCCTTGCAATGACAGAGGCTGTGCTGTCCCCAATCACAAACATCCCAGAAAGTGAAGAGGAATTCTGTGGGGCTGTGGAATCACCTGCTTGCCGACTACACCTTGGTATGCATGAAAGCAGGGTGGTCTTTGCAGGGCGTCCAAGAAGCAGGGTGGCTCCACGCAAAACAGGGGTGGCTCGCTGCCAAAGATGTTGGGCGTCAAGCTTTTTGGCGGCCAAGAGTGCCAGCCGGGAAGCATTATTGTGAGGCAAAGAGGCACGCAATTCAAGCCAGGGAAGTGGGTTGGCATGGTGAGTGCATCTTCTTATGAATATTCAGGATGTCAGAGGATCTGGTGTGCTATCCAACGTTGAATCACATTCAAGTACTGCATTGCTGTGTCGGTCATAGAACTGAGTGCATGAAAATCTTGCAGGGCCGCGACCACACTTTGTTTGCAATGAAGAGTGGCAGGGTCATCTTTGATGGAGTGAAGAAGACCAGAACCGTCAGCATACAATAGGACATAGTTCTGCTTACACCGGGATCTGCATTCTCCTGTTGGTCGCAACAGCGTCACATGTGTTCTGGCCCAATTCCCACTCTGCCCTACCAGTCACAAAACACAATTGAGCGAACAACAAACCCAATCAATGTGGGAACGAAAATATTGACAGTCAAAACACTGCTTAGAATAGAGTTCTGTCTGTGTGAGCTTCTCAGCTCAGGTGTCAAAATTGTGACCTACAAAATTGCGTCTTCATATCTTCAATGTGTAGAGTTCTGCCCAAAGTTGCAAGGTGTCATCTTTTGGAGGCCCCAAACCCAAAATTGTCTGCATTTCTATACACACCTACCAATGTACAGTTAATGCAAGCTCTCTACCGCTACATCTACCCAATGCACTACGCTCGTCAGAGGCCAGTGCATTGCTTCTTGTTGACATGGCCAACCTTCTTCTCCTTACCCTGCACAGGTAAGTGTCATGTTAACCCTGAATAAGCATGATATGTTAGATCCTGCAGTTCTCAAATGGCTAGAAGGGGGAGTATCCTCCATTTGTGATGAGGGCAGACAAAATGCGTAAATGGCCAAACAGATGAAACTGGAATCCACTCTTTTCGTGCCCTTCGATTGTTTCAGCTCATGTGCAGCGCTTCACTGGCTGGAAAACAGTGTACCTCTGAATTTCCAGCCAACTGCCGCCGCAGCTCCTCATTCTCCCTTTTCAAGGTCGAATTTTGGTCGGTGCTGTTGCTCAACTGCTTGGTCACTTTGTCTAAACGCAGCTGCAATTGATCCCTTTCCTCCTCCAGCGCCTGAATCTGCAGAGCATTGCAAGTCTATTTGTGCACGCACGGGAAAACCTGAACCATGCAAATTCACATCCAGCATCTAATAACTCCTGTGTGCTGATGTGAACGCCTTTCTCCATTGAAGTAATATGATGCCACAGGAATTCAAAGTATTCCATAATGCCGGGCCGTGGCTGCACGCCAATCCTATCCTCCCTGACCTGACAAGCAATACGCTTCCAAGGGGATGCCTTGGTAGCAGGGCAAGCTGCTGCCTGATCGATTGCGACCTGAAAAGGCAATGTGATGGATCTTTCCGGCAAGGTGAATTTGATGAGATACCTGGTCTTCTAATACGCCAAGGTGCTCCTGTTTCCTGCGCCGTGACCTCCTGGCAGACTCCCTATTGGACAACATCCTACAGGGCAAGCACATGTGGTTTTAGAGTCAGAACAATCTCTGCGCAGCTTTCACACTGCAAGGTAGCTGTGTAGTGCTTCTCGAGATCTAATCTGTTATACAACCTTTGCTTTGGACACCAGGGGGTTGACAGATCCAAGGCTCACTTGCAAGCTGTTCATCAATAAAACGCTGCTAGAATTTTGCAACCGGAAACCTCGTGCGTGAATAATCGGGCATACAACCAAGATTCTTCGCATAGCTCATGAATCGTATCATCTGTTGCATGCTGTCATCTAAGCGATTGTGTGCTGGGAGGACATCAAATGCCTGTTACTACCTACAGAAAAGGAATTTGCTTCTGGAATCTTCTCCTGGCCATCCAATACTCTCTCATCTCGGCCCCCCAAGATTGATTGTTGTGGGCACATTTACATCCGTGCCATAAACCAGCAGGCATTGAAAATAAAATAATTGAAACCCCTCACTCAGATTGCTCCGCTCCCCTTGTCCAGGAATCAACAACATCGAAAATAGAACCCCATCCTTCCTCTCCAGTGTACAACAATCAAGGACAACCTGCATGATGGAAAGCTTAGGGTCACAACTCACCTTCTAGCCCTCCTCATCTCTGCCTTGGAATCTTTCCCAGCCGCGCGGGGCTCTGAGGTAGGTGGCGAGCTCACATCCCGCTCCACGGTTTCCCTCCCGGCACCCTGCAGGGCCGGTGCCGGGGCCACCGAGCCACCCAGCAGGCCCTGGGCACCCTCGCTCATGGGCTCGCTGAAATTCGCCACCAGGGGTAGACTCAACCCAGGAATCATCGGCAGGCTGCTCGAGCTCAGCCCGGAGATCAGGGGCAGGCTGGAGAGGCCCACATCCGCCATGGACTGCAGCCCCGTGGAACCGTCAACCGTCTCCTCCTTCACACCTGCACCAATGCCTCTGGTCAGGTACGATGGAGGTCTGCATTTTCATGCTCAGGTGCAAAGAAGTGCTTCAGGGGGCAAGTGCTTGTGCATGGCCGGACGGTCTGCCCAATTGTAGTCTAAATTCTGACATTGACTGCTCTTGAGCTTTGGGAAATGGGAATGTGTATGGACTGGTGGTGCTATTCCACTACCTTTCTTGAATATCTGCGTCATGACAGCTCTTCCCTGTCCAACAAAGATGCTCTGCGCATTACAGACGAACTCAAGGTGCTTCAGAAATGGGGGCATGCCTATGGCCTCAGAAGCTGGAGGAGTTTTGGCTGCCGAGCCGTTCTGTCCCTGGCTCTGCTGTTGCTGGACCAGCTGCCGCAGCAGGTCCAAGGAGGGCACCCTGGGGATTCCCCCCACATTCAGGCTGCCCCCTTCCGGCAGCTGCGCGCTCAGAGGTGGCCCGGAGGAGGTCAGGATGTTTTGCTGTTGGAACTGCGCCATCTGCTGGTGCAGCTGATCCTGCTGCGCCTGCAGTCTCGGCGAGTCAGTGCCCTGCGGGAGGACTGGTAAGCAGGCCTGAGAGGCAGACTGCAAGTAGGAGAACAGAGCGTGGCGAGAAAAGAGCTTCTTGGGGTTGTCTGCCTACCTGATGGCTGGTCAGGTTGGTCGTTGATGGAATTCGTTCCAAGAATTTCCTGAATTGGTCCTCGGAATCCGTCCTGTGCCAGAGCATTCCTTCAGAAAATGCAGCTGAATGTATCTGGTAATGATTTTTCTTCTGTCTTTTCATGTTAAGTGGCTCGGAAAACCCACAGCGACCTTCGAACAAGGTTGCTTGAATGTATTACCTGGTCATTCGGGTTGCCTTGAAAAGAAGATTGTCCAGGAAGGTGTCTGTGGAGTTGCTGAGAGAGTTGTTACTGAAAGAGCGGTCCATGATTCTTTGCGCAGCTCGAAAGATCAACGCGCACCTCGCAAGCCGTGCCAAGTTCTCACTGTCTTCTGAGTCCTCAGATCTGACTCGGATATAAAGTGACTCAGCGAATTTTGCTGAGGGGGAATAATGCAGATTTCAGAACGGCACAGTGCAGCCAGAACTGATCACGGAATCTTAGAGGATGGACATCATCGCAGGAGATCTTTTCTGAACCTAAAAACACAAGCGACAGCGGCAACCGTTGATTACACATGCATGTCACTCTGTAGGCAGAACAGATCATTAGACCTTCCAGCCATATGAGGCTGACTAGATGGTCACGCTGACCAGTGTCAAGGAACACAGTGGACGAATGTCTCGAGGTAGAGATTTAGAGAACGAGCAGAGCACATTTGGGGCAGGCTCTAGGTCTGGCAGAGTACACCACTGCAGGTCTGCAGGTAAACACACAAAAGGCCACTACATTGACAACGAGTAGGAGAAAGGGATTCCCAAACAAGCCCAGAGAAATTTTCTTATATAGCTCCTCGAGTCCCCCAAGACCAGCCGCCATTAGACATCCACACAGCCTGCCAGGCAACTGACAACCTGGCAAGCAGGATGGGCTGCAATTGACCCCAGGGGCAGGAGGTACAGGCAACCATTGGAAGCCTCAGAGCAAGCCAAGTGTTGTGTCACAGCCACGTCCATAAAGCGAAGCGTGTGAGCCACAAACATCGCCACAGCACAAATGTCCAGCTGCCACATTAAGCAGAGCATAGAACGGGTTGCAGGTGTGAACAATGATGAATACTGCCCTCAAGAGGAGCCACCGCCGGGCACTCAAATACCACATGATACTCATCAATAATAGATTGTGAAGCACACTTAAAACAAATCCTCTGAGCCGGAGGCCACTGCAGCCAGCACGTGAACAGAGGAACAGGCACAAATCTTGGATGGGCAGGGGCAAATGGAGGAGGGGGACCTTTGCCCTCACCCATGCGGGCCTCTGGAACCACATAGCGGATATGCATATTATGACTACAGATGGGCACGTCCTGGGGTCTGTTTACCCTCATTCTCCCAATATTGAAGAAAACCAAGAAAAGCCTAGGGTATGGCACCATGCCAAGAATAATGATAAGGGACAGCCAGCCGGCTCCCTTCACACAAAGGGCGGGCCAGGAGGGGGGGGGGGGAGAGGTTTTCTTCAGCCTGCAATGTACTTTAGATATCAGCACGCCAGATGTCTGGCGCCATGGCCTTCAGCGATATTTCAGCGCCCAAATTGAATCGATTTCTGTTCTGGGGAGCGTGATCACATTCCACCCTGGATTGCACCCTGCTTCTCAAGGCCATTCGAAAACATGGGGTAGGGTTTTAGAAGGACTTCAAATCGAAACGAAGGCGACCGAGCAAAACGATCAAGATCATGGAGGCTGCAGCAGAGAGTGCAGAGGAGATCGCCGTCAAAAGACAGAAGGTGGAAGTCAAGGCGGAACCTGAGAACAGGTCACTCGATGCAAACTCGGCAGGAAATATTGGACCTGGCGAAGCCAATGCATTGGCCAGCCGCAATGAAGCAGCACCTCCTCCGCCTCCCCTACCGCAGCAAGCCTACTGGCCAGGTGCGCTGCACCTGAGCCCGAAGCCCCAGATTTACACGCTTTGCATGGAGGGTGATCTCAGAGACAGATTCGCTCGCAGGGCCTTCAATGGGCTACTGGCCAGGAGCAGGACCTCCCGTCAATGGCTGGGGGCCCCATCCGGGCTGGGGTTGGCCAGCTCCTTATCCGCCTCCTCAGACATACCCGGTGAGTCCAAAATTCAAACAGACAAGTCCGATTTATTCAATCTAGTATTTGAGTGTTGGGATGTGATGCATTGAACTGTGGGAATGTGGGGCACCTCATTCCCTCAAGTCAGGTGTTGACTCCTCCACACACCTTGTTAGTGATTGGGGCTGTCTATTGCTGCTAAAACCAGCAATCTGCTCGTGCCAGAATGG
Organism: Chloroidium sp. JM; assembly: GCA_004335615.1. NCBI lineage: Eukaryota > Viridiplantae > Chlorophyta > Trebouxiophyceae > Watanabeales > Watanabeaceae > Chloroidium > Chloroidium sp. JM. Next base: position 539,923 of record QAXI01000414.1, read on the forward strand.
AGAGAGCCTCGTCCTTGTTTCAGTCATGGCATGCCTATGTCAAATCACCTGGGAGATCTATCTGGCTTGTGCACTTTGGATTAGCATGGTAGGTGGCCACATCTGTAAGCACTGGCCATAGATACTGTTCATACCCATGGCCAAGCAGAAAATGACCTGTTCCATAAGCATAGGCCATGCAATCCAGCGAGAACGTCGTGCACAAATCACAAAAGACCAGCTGCAGCGATTAAATGCTTGGAAAGCTGCAGGGGTACAACGCCTTCCCAGCCGCCTCCAACAGCCAGTTCCTGGTGCCCTTGTCGCCCCCCAAGAATCAGAACAGCCAGCACTATGGCCAGCAAGGGCCCCCGCCCGGATCCCAAGGCTGGAGCGGAGGCGGCCAGCAGCAGCTGCCGCAGTATTGGATGCCTCACCCTGAAGGCCCCCCTCACATGCCCCACCCCTACGGCCACCCCGGCTGGCTGCAGCCGCTCCAGCACAGCAACTGGGGCCCACCGCCCTCACAAGCACCACCCATGGGCATGCCTGCGCCCAACTCGGCAGCAGCAGGACAAGACAACTCTCAGCCGCTTGTAGGCAAGCTTCGTTCTTCTCATTTGTCCGCTTGCTGGCTTCTGTGACAACCAAGGATTTGCTGCAAGATAAGGAGAAGATCGCTGCTGCCCTCTGGCCTCGTTAAATGGGGGAATGGTAGAAAGCAGGTACCCTTTGCAAAATGCAGCGCTAGGAAAATGATGATCTCTCCAAGCTTGCTTATGTTCTTTAATTACCCAAATGATCATGGGTTCTTCCAAGAGACATCATTGGGACTTTGTGACAGCTTATCGCAGCTGTATCGATGCTTTAACTTTGGAGGATGGATAATGGTTCAGCAGGGAGGGCAAGCAGATGGGGAGGCCCACAAGACCAAGCACTACAAGGCCCGTCTTACCATGCAGGAAGGAAGCAGAAACCTTACATGAAGAACATGCGCACTCGCGTGGGGGAGATCAACAAGCAGATCACCTCCGCAGAGAGCTGGCGGGTCATCCTGGACATCGCAATGGAGCACTCCACCATTTATGACTCTGTCAACACCTCCACAAGCCTGCACAGGATCGCCAAGCAGAGGCCCTCCGAAAATGACATGGAGGTGGGTTGCGTTTCCCCCCTACGCTTGCATTTTGGCAGAGTGCAAATAGGGAGGGGAATATGAAATGTTGAAATCCTCCGTTGAATAGATGCCCTCATGCAAACACGACGCCACCCATGTTTAATTTCACTTCTGTACCCAGTTCATGTGGTCGGCAGAGGACTGACAGGGAGCAGGCATATTTCTACTAGCATCACACGAATTGCAAACATGAAGTTAGCAGGTAAAGCAGCCTGTCCATCAAGTTCAATCACCGCTGTCACTTGCAGGCTGCAGCAAGCCTCTTCTTCAGTCAGGGAATTCCGCTCTTTGTAGCTTCCTGGGTCTCTCTAGGTTAGTGTGGGAGCAAGCTCATTCAAAAAAGTTCCTGCCGGCACCCAATCATGCATCTCCGCATCAAGAGAAACACAGCTGCTGTATTCAATACTTTTTCCCTATGCCTGCAGGCCATCCTTGTGCACCCTGGATTCAAAAAGCTAACGGTGCTGGCCAGCACGCAGCTGAAAACGTGCAAGGCCCAGCAGCTGGCTAACATTCTCTGGGCGTTTGCCACCCTGGAGTTCATTCCCATTCCGCAGTTCCTGGAGAACCTTGCGGAGGAGGCCATCTCCAAGCGCAAGGGCTTCAATCCCCAGAACGTGGCCAACATGCTATGGGCGTTCGCCAAGGTAATAACGCCTCTGATCCTGTGGGCTGATCGGCCTTCAATTTGTGTTCACTGTGCAAATTTCCCCCTGTAGAGATTTGCTACTTCCAATTGTTGAAAATCTTGACCCGGGGGTGTCAATGGAAGCGTCACATATCAGAAGAATGGCACAATTCGTCGTTCAGTAATTGTCGATGTGTCTGCATAAGGCTGTGTTCTCAGATTTCAAAACGCATGCGATGTCCTTCATTCAAAGGTCATTTGACTCAGAAAATACGGAATTACAGAATTCGGTGTGTTGCAGCTGGAGTATCAGCCCACCTGCCCTCTGGTGGCCACCCTGGCAGAGGAAGCCCTAGAGAAGCTGGAAGACTTTGTGTCGCAGAACGTGTCCAACATGCTGTGGGCGTTCGCCAGGTTCAACTACGTCTGCAGGTGCAGTCCATTCCCTGGATCGCATGCCCCGATTAGTGAAATCAGGACTCCCTGTGACTGCTTGAGAAGGACCTGACCTGTTTATTATGTATGGTGTAATTGTCAGACATGGAGTCAAAGGTGCTTTACACTGCAGCAAGCAAGATGATGTCCTGTTTTGCAGCACCCAGCTTCTGGAGGCGTCAGTGAACAAGATCTCCAGGACTATGAAGCAGTTTAATCCTCAGGTAAAATTCCCCACTCCTCAGAACACGGTCAATTACTGACATGTTTCCATGGAGGTCACGATTCAACCACCATATCTGCGTTCTGTTAATTGTCTGTGGTTTCTGAATTGTTGAAAGTGACCTAGTGTTTTAAAAGCAGAAAGAATGTACATCAAGGATTTCCTTGCTGGTTGGCAAGAGACCATCGTCACTGGCACGAAACAGAACGCTCATTTATCTAAGGAGGGTGTTGACCTTCAGGGGGGAAGGAAAAATTGAAAGACATAGCAATCTCACGCACTCTACCTCCCCCTTTTGTAGATTCAGCTGATATGGCATGCCATCTGACATCATGAGCTCCTCTGCCAGTCCACATCCCGTTATATCTGCTGACCTGCGGGCATGCACGCAGGCCATCAAAGACGCTCTGTGGGCGTTTGCCACCATGGGGTATGAGCCCTCTCAGGCATTCCTGGATCAGTGTGCCGACCACTGCCTGCAGCAGCTTTCCGGATTCAACCCCCAGAATGTGGCCAATGTGGCTTGGGCCTACGCCAAATTTGGCTACGCCCCACCAAAGCTCTTCGCTGCCATGGCAGAAGATGTGGGTCCCTGTCCATGTATCTGTGCATGACACAGCACACTTCAGACCCCGCAATCTGCATTGCAGTGAGTCGGTCCCAGCGCATGCGAAACAGCAATCAATTGCTTATCCCCAGGCAGAATCGCCAGGCAGAATGTGCATTGTAGCTGGTTTTTGCTTGCAATTTGATGGCAAGGGCCTCACCATATCATGGGGAATACTCCATTTGCCCTTTGTGGCTGGCTCCTGCAGCAGCAATAGAAAGTGAACAAAGATTTGTCAATAATATATGCCAGAGGAAAGCTGGGGGTGTGCGATTGAAAACCCAACTTTCACTCATTGGAAATTTGGAAATGTTGGCAAGGTTTATTCCTCGTTCTCACCGCATGGCGTTTATGACATGCTTGACTTTCAAAGCCCTGTGTGCAGGTGATCAAGAGAGCAGACATCTTCCAGCCTCAGAATGTGTCCAACACCCTCTGGGCCTTTGCCAGCACAGGCTTTGAGCCCTCAGATATCTTCCTGGAGATGGTGGAGAAACATCTGACAGAAAACATCTCGACAACTGCGGCTGCACCGTACAGCGCACAGGCATGCCCTGACGTTGCATGCTGGCGCATCTTGCTGTCCTATATTTTGCAATGGGCCAATACTGACTCCCCGATGGCCACTGTGATTGCCAGCATGAAAGCTGCTGTTTGTCTGCCTCCTTGCAGCTGGTCAAGCTTTTATTGAGGATTTTGGCTTCGCTACTGCACAAGCTAATGAATGAAAGCCCCACATTGTGTGCCAGGGTGAGGGTGAAACCAGGTTGCCCATCTTATAATAGCCTTTGCTGGCCTTTTGCCCAGCTCTTGCTCCACCCAAAGCTGTATGAGTGCCAATCTTATTTGTGCCCAGCGCTCCCTTCGACGCCTGATCACGCATGCAGGGTTTGGAGAATGTGCTGTGGTCGTTCGCCACGCTCAACCACAGGCCTGCCCACAAGCTGCTGCTGGAAACATCGGACTTCATGAGCAGGAACCTGGGGCGCTACAACCAGCAGAACCTGGCACTCACCCTCTGGGCGTATGCCAAGATGGGTTTCGAGGTGGGCTTTGCATCCACCTGACGGAGGGCTGTCTTGCTGGCATTGGTAGCAACACATTGGCCAAGATTCTTCATATGGGGTGCCTACGTGAAAGGTCAGCAAGGCCAAGCGCTACTTTGCAACAAGAAAGGGTTTAGGTGGAGAGCTGAAGAGGCACATCAAGCAAAATTCCCGATTTACCACAATGTCTGCGTTGACATCACAACTTCCTGCTGCAGATTTCACCGTTTATATCAGATGGTACTATTTTACTGCTGCCAAGGGGTCAGGATACCATTACGCCAACAGGCAGCCCTGCTAGGAAGATGATACTTTTGCAGCCAGAATAGTGAATGAACTGCAGCAAAATCCTCTGTCTCATGTCCAGGTGCCGGGCAGTGCCCTGAAAGCGGCTTCCAAGCATGCCGCCGCCACCATGTCCGAAAGCAACCCCCAGAACCTGGCCAACATCCTGTGGGCGTTCGCCACCATGGACGTGGTGCCCCCCAAGGAGCTGATGGATGGCGCCATCCAGCGCTTCATGGACCTGCTGCCTGCCTACAACCCCCAGGGCATCGCCAACACCATGTGGTCCTTCGCCTCCCTGGGCTACTTCCCAGGTGCGCACCACCAAGATTCTCAAGCGGAGGCAGGTGCCCGTATTTATGGCGACAAACCTGTGTGGGGAAGGCTCTGCAGGTCATGATTCAATCAGTCTTACAAGAGAGTGGACTGAATATTTGGTCAGGGGTAAGGTCCGCTGAAGAAGCACTGCCAGAAGCGGTAACAAAGTTGGTGTGGTCAGAACAGACAAGGATCAGAAATTTGAAAGTTCCGGCTTGGTTGTGCAGGCAAGCCACTGATGGAGATGACGATGAAGACAATCGCCAGCAACATCATGGAATTTTCCTCGCAGCATATCGCTGTCACGCTGTGGGGTGTGGCCAAGCTGGACTACAACCCCGGCAAGGAAATCCTGCAGGTCTGCAACGGCAGCTGTGCACCAGTGCCTGCTTCCCAACAAATTCACCTCATTCAAGTTGTTTGTGACCTCCGATACCACCACAATGACAGACGATTACTGGCAGGCGCTGTTGCAATCACATGTTGTGGTTCCTCCTCCTCACCCTTGCTAGTCAACAAGCAAGTGCATGTAGGGAAACAGCGAGGACAGGGAAGCAATTGCATTCCTGGTGCAGATTATTTGCACGCGTGTGGTCAGCCTGATCAAGGACTACAACCCCCAGAATGTCGCCAACACCCTCTGGTCGTTTGCAACATTGGGGGAGTACCCCAACCCAGAGCTGCTGGATCTGTTGGGGCAGAGGGCAGTGGAGAACATCAAGGTGAGCAGAACACAAGCAAATTTGCTGCCCTCCCCCTCCTCCTTCAGTGAATTGCTGAAGAGTTTTCCTGTCTGTTTCCTGTTTCCCTGCTCCATCGGAATGCTGATCAGCGCATGTGATAGAATAGGCAGTGGATGTATGGGGACAGGCAGGATCTGGCCCGTTCTGGTGTCATCTCACATTAGCTGCTGTGTGGCTCTTTGCAGGACTTCAATCAGCAAGCACTGTCCAACATGTTGTGGGCATACTCAATCTTGAGGCACCACCCTGGCGACACACTGCTGATAGCCGCGTGCCAGCAGATCCACTCCCGACTTGGAGAGTTCAACGCACAGGTCAGGATTCATGCTGGTTTTGGAGACTCATACAAAAGCCAGCCTAAACAAGGGCAACCAATGTCTGCTCGTGAAAAGGATTATGATGCATTGCTGCTGTGAGGGTTTGCATCAGGCACTGTGCTGCCACAGTGCTACCCTCCACCGCCCACAGATCTCCTGCCAACCCAAAGCCCAACGACCTTGGCCCAATCCCCTGTCCATCGCATGTTTTTTGACGCTGTGTCGAAGCCAACGCTGCCTGCATTTTTGGTAGCCTGCGCTGACTTCAGCCCACTCATCCAACCGACCAAATCGCCTAATATGAGAATGCCCACACTGTACCCACCTTCGCTCTTTTGACTCCAGGCAGTGCAGGGTGAATTACCCCTTTATCTTGGGAATTGCGGAGTCGCCCAAACACTTCAGCACTTGAGAAAATAATTAGCTGATTTATAAAGCATTATTCTAGGGGATTGCCACCCCAGACACCCACTTTATCCCTGGCATCTCATCTCCTGTTCACTTGCTATTGCACTTTTCCTGCTCAGAGCTCATCATCAGACAGCACCGTCGTTTTTATGACTCTTGCAAGAACGAGAGCAGAACGTACTGTTGGTGAAATGGCAAGGCGTGGCAATCGTCCTGCACTTCACAAAACCAATTTCGACCGAGGATTGCTGTGCTGGCGTCTGTCAATTGGCTTAGAACCTGCACCCCCTTATTCGCACAACCTTTTCCAGATCCCCCCACCGCCCTTCTTCCCCTATCCCTAAGGCACCGCCAATCGCTTGTCCATGCCACACAGGCTCCGGAACTCAGCCCAAGATTTCGCTCCACATATCATCATCCTTCATCGCCCCTGTAGGCCCTGGCGATTGCCCTGCTCGCATGTGCCACCCTGGCCCACAAGCCGCCCCAAAACTGGCTGGTGGCGTGCGTGGAGCATGCCATGACCATTGTGGATGACTTCGATGCCCAGGCAGTGGCCAACATGATGTGGTCCCTGGCCTTCCTGGAGTACCTGCCTTGCCACCTCTGGACTGCGCTCATGAAGCCCTTTGGAGATGCTCTGTTGGGCATCAAAGGTGATCATATTATCCCAATTCACATTGTCTCCCACACGATACATCCTATCCATGCTGGAACTATGATGCTGAAGACATATGTCTTGCCTAGGACAGAATCCTGATTCCTCCCATAGGAGATCCTTATTCCTCTCCGGATGCCTTCTCTTGGGAGTCTTGAAGCCTCTGACAGATTATCTCACAGCTGTTTGACATGATTATTACAAATCCATGCAAATTGGTGCTTGAGCAAGCCCACCAGGTGTTGCTAATTTGAATCTTGAATGGCAATATCCATGTGCCCTCAAACAGGCAATTGACCTCACAGGACCATACAGCAGACATGCAAACTTTTCAAGCACAGCGCATTGGCCATGAGGCATCATGGCCATGTGCAAGACCAGAGACCCGCCAAGGAAGCTGCAGTGTCTGCAGTGATTTGCAGTCGTTAAGTTACTTTCCAAAGAAGTGACTCTCTGCAGGCTCCACGAACCCGGAGAATCTGCGCCAGATCTTCCAAGTGAAGCTGCTGCTTGAGTGTGATGGCAAATGGGGTCCCCAGTTCATTGCTCCATATGACATGCTGACCACAGCTGAGCAGGTGACTCCAATCACCCCACAGCCCCCAGAATTGCTTCTTCTCTGCCAGGAAATCACATTCCTGGCGCCAGACACATCTAATCAAGAGAGCAGACCCCAATTGCCTGAGTATGACTGCAAGGGTTGGACTAGGATGTGGTCTGTGCTAGCTGTAAGTGAAAGTGGTCCTCAGCCAGCAATTCTGCCATTGTCCTTCCCTATCCTGAAGCTGCACAACAAGCATACTCTCACCATTCCATTTTGAAAGCTGCTCCCTCAAGTGGCCTCAAATCTATGAATACATTGGTGCATCCCTAATCAGCTTCCCCTCCTGAGCGCTGTGGCATTTACATGCCACCAGTGCACCAACAAGAATTTTATATCAATGTGCAAAAACACCCCTCACCACTCAAAACAGGCTTGGCACAGGCATGGAAGGAGCAAGCCACCAATATCGTCATCTCCAAGCTGCACAGCGACGTCTCCGTCTGCCTCCACTCCATGCAGTTCACGCACCAGAACGAGTACATGACGGACGACCATCTGTTCTCCATCGATATCGCCGTCCTGGGTCGCACCCCTCCAGTCGCCCTGGAAGTCGACGGGCCCTTCCATTTCACTGCCAACACCCACGTCCCCCTTGGTGATTTTCTGTTACACCCAGCCCCATCCCACTGGATCTTGCTGACCTGCTTTTCACTGCCAGCAGGAAGGGGGCACTGTCATGAGAGGTGCCTGAGTGCCTGCCTCCATACTGGCAATGAAAGAAGATCTCCTACTTCTTTCATTGTGGGAGATCTAGGACCTAGCTTGTCATCGTCAGTCGAAGGAATTCACTTGCAAACGCCTTCAGGGCTTGGAAGGGCTGTCTTGATAGAGCATCATGCAGGCACACTGAGGATGCTGTGTTGTACAGGAAGCACAATCTGCCGAAAGAAGCTTTTGGAAGCCAGGGGCTGGAGGGTGGTCTCAGTTCCTTACTACAAGTGGGCTGCCCTAGAGAACCAGGAACAGCAGAAGAGATACCTTGCCGGCATTCTGAATGCACCACAGGATGCTGTTTGAGGCATGCATACCTTTGTCAGGGTGATACATTTTGGATTTGCATTTCTGCTGTGGTAAGGCGTCCCAAGTTTATTTGGAACCTGGCTGATAGACTTTGCCTCTTATGCATTTGGGTGGCTATCAGAGGCGGTTCTATGTCTGCAACGAGCACACTAGAAGTGGGAGAAGGACTGCCATGAATCTGAAAATTGTGTAGAATGCTGTCAAATGCAAGTGAAGAGGGTAAAAATCTGGGTTGATGATAGATTGTATCTCTGCCTTTGGCACCTTGGGAAGCGGGAAGAGAATAAATTCCTGATGATGCGGGTGACAGTGCACAACTATCTGTAGAATGATCCTGTAGGGTAGGCTTCTTTAATGCAGTATTGTAATTAATGTTATTTATCCCCACCTTACCTTGCCTGGACCTACAGGGATGCTTGCATGAAGAGGCATCAAATAAGGTCCACATGCCATGTCAAGACTTACTTGAGTATGGCCTATATCTACCAAGCATGCCTGATGTGAAGTGGGCCAAGAATCACCAAATCACAGAGACGAATCTATGTCAGCCAAGAAAATCAATCGCTATAAGTAGCTACCACATAAGATTTTGAGGACTGAACAAGGCCAGGTTCACTACAAAGACTTGCCTACACCAACACCAGCGGAAAGAATATGGTGAAGACACAACGGACAAGACCATGAAGCGAAAACGAGACGCAACAATACAAAACCATCAGCTGTGCATTCCAGCTGCAGCACAGTCCACACACTTTGTGGCAAGATCTAGACTGCAGTCGCATGTCTAGATACCAAATGGCGGCATGGTGGCAGAGTGGTCCTGGATCATTGTCCATGCAGAATTGGAAGAGCTGTGCAAAGCTCCCAATCATGAAGCCTGCAACTGGAGTATTTTGATGCCCCCCTGGCTGTTGGCTGCGACCAGAATTTTCTTCTCGGCCTGTGGTTTCCAGCACAAGGCGCTAATGAATTGTGAGTTGCTCCTGGAGGCGGCATCAGAGCGGCTTGGCCCAGGGGAGAAGAGGGTGCGTGTGATGGGCCGGGACATGGCGCGGTAGAACACATAGATCTGCACACAGAACCGCCGTCGGTCACCACAATCCTTTCCTAGCCAATACGATCCACAATGCAGAGCATGGCATGATGCCCCCAAGCCAGGCTAGAGATGCACAAAGAGGGGACACCTGCCAGATGCGTTCCTAAACAGCCAGCTCTAAAGCTAAGATCTTGCACGGGGCTGGTCAATTTCCAAAAGGGGGACAAGAACGAAAGATCTGGAAAAAAAGATGGTTCCTGCCGAATCTCAAGAAGGGGCATTTTCCATGTGCGCAGCAGCTCATTGTGACGGCGGTCAGCAAGCGAGCCTAGGAAAGACGAATGGGTGGGAACATACATGGCTGGTCTCGCTGCCGCAAGCCACAAAGTCTCCCTCGGCGCTCAGCCCCACGAAGTTCTTCTCGTTGACGTGGCCCTCGTACTTGCGCGTCTCCTTGCCCTCGCCAATGTTCCACAGCCTGAGGGAGCTGTCGGTAGACGCCGACACCAGCGCCCCTTCCCCCATGTACACCACGTAGCTCACTGCCTTCTTGTGACCTGCAGGCCGTTTGTGAGCACAGGTTCATGCCCCTGGAAGTGGGCGGATGTGTCTCTTTGCACAAACCCACAGGTCACAGGAGCAAGGATTCCCTGAAGGATTGAGCGCCGGCTACATGCTCCATCCCCGTCTTTCATCCGCACTTCGTAGGTCACTTCTGGCCTCTGTTGCTCTGCTGCCATACTGGACAACGTGCTTGGACGGAGATAACGGCAGAGCTCTCCAAACTGAAGCTGGTTCATGGACATTAACCAGCACTACTATCACAGGCAGCAAAATAATCTGAACAAGCCGTTTTTTTAAAGATATACTCGTTTTGGAGAGTTAGAACTGGAAAAAAAAGGGTGGGGGCAAGGGGGTGGATGGGGGGG